>CM054059.1:63687033-64000332 GCA_028641055.1 Alopecurus myosuroides
GTTGCCGTACGACTGCGCCGCTCCCTTTCCGCCTCCTTCTTCAAGATCTTCCTTGCCCGAGACGCCACGATGGCCCTCGAGCCCGCCGGTGATCAGAATCTGGAGAGCCCTGCATCCACCCATGCCAATTGGGAGGGATCAGATGTCACCGCGCGGGTCACCCAGTGGCTAGTCAACACTCGCCGGGTGCCACCGAGAATCATCTGCAGGCCACCCGACAATGAGCTTGAGCCAACGCCCGAGCCCGGTGAGTGTATTGTGTTCCTCGGCCATTTCAAACGCGGCTTCGGCCTTCCAATCTCCAAATTCATGCAAGATTTCCTCTGCCACTTCGGCCTCCAACCGCACCACCTTCTGGCTAACGTCATAGCCATGTTGTCCACATTCGTCACTTGTTGCGAAGCCTATCTCGGTGTCTACCCCACGGTAGACATCTGGGCCAAATACTTCCACTTTCCCCAGCAGATTCTCCCAAATAAAGCCAATCCGGATGCGCCCAAGGTCATGACCCAAACCGGAACGACCATGATTGTCTCTCGGCATCCCTGTGCCTATCCCCAAGTTCTAGGATTGGATACCTACCAGAAATGGAAAAGGGGTTCTTCTATGTGAAGAACCCCACTCTGGAAGAAGGTGCTGAGCCAATCGATCACATCAAGTTGCCCGCCTTCGAGAATGTTCCCCCCACTGCTATCAGGAACTGGGCTTCCATCCAAAGAAGACGGTGCCGAATGCCAACCATGCGGATGAGAGACTGAAGAAATTGGTCAAGCTGGGACTTTGACCAGATGACCTGATCGCCGCTTGGGTGAGCCGCCGGGTTCTCCCTCTCCAACTCCGAGCACACAATATGTGCTTCATGGGCAGGCCCCGCAACTGCACCCGCACCACTACGTTCGAGCTCAGCAAGGAGGAGGTGGCGATCTGGGCTCGCTCCATCCTCAAGGCCACCCTCTCGGACACCTGGTACTATGGCTTCACGCCATACAGCCGAGATCAGCCAGCCCCCAAAGTAAGTTCCCTTCTGTATGCACTTAGTTGATTTTGCTTCCTGCTTCTCATGCTTCACCGAGTAGAACTAATTTTGGATCCCCTCGGGTAGACTTAGCCATCTATGCTTGTTGTGCCGAATAGGGTCTCAACCTGGCTTCTCCTGATATTACTTAGCTTCGTATGCTTTGTGTTTGCATGTTGTACCGAGTAGATCCTCAACCCGGTTCCCCCTGATAGGACTTAGCTTTTTATGCTTTGTGTTCGCATGCTACACCGAGTTGAGTTTCAACTCGGTTCTCCTGAGTATACTCTGTCCCTTATGCTTTGTGTTTGCATCTTCAGACTATTCCTTGCTAAAAGGTGGAAGACAAAGCCACCCTCGAACAGAACAGGAAGCCGGACCGGACCGAGGATGATGAAGAGCAATATGATGTCCAGGACACGCTCTGCGTTACGCTTGCCGGCCAAGACGGTAAGTCCCGAGTCTCAACATCAATCCGGGACTGGTCCGAGGATGATGAAGGTGACCGAGACCACCATTGCACGCCCTCTAATGCATTCCGGCTTCTTCCGTTACTCATACTCGCATTTATTCTTCTTGCTCGCAGACGAGGTGGAGGAGGAACCAATTGACGCGGAGCCCCTGTCAATGGCCGCTCCCTCCGGATTGAGGAAGAGATCCGGCAGTGGCTCCGTCGAGCCCCCCACTGCCAAGAGGCCGAAGAAGTCCGCAGAGCGCAACAAGTCTACTTCTACGTGCACCAAGAGGCCACTACGACCCACCGAACACGGGTAAGTTCCTCCCGAGATGCTCCATGCTTTATGTTTGCACTTTTCCGTCTTTTCTGCCTTCTCCGATCCGCGTGCTTTGTGTTTGCACTCTTCTTATTCCTTTGTTTCTTCTTCCTTCCCCTCAGCGAGGCACTCGATGCTGACGCCCCTGATGCACCACCAAAACCGAGTGTGCCTCCGGACATTGTGGACCTCGACCCTGATGATGTAGAAAGACAGCCGGAGGAGAGGACCGAGATGCCTCCTCCCGTCCGAGGAGACCAAGATCTCGGTGCTGACAACACTGGCGCCAAGAGGGACACTGACGGGGCTTCGGAGCAGCAAGAGTCCACCCCAGAGTAGCAACCACCCGAACCCAACACCGAGCAGCAGCCACCCCCAAAAGAACAAGGCCAGGCTGAGCAGCAGCAGCCACCAAAGGAATAGCCCCAACAAGGCACCAGGCAGGCTGAGCAGCAGCAGCCCGAGAAGCAGCCCAAGCCGCAGGCACAACCTGCGCAGTAGAAAACTCCTCCAGCAGCAGCAGGAGGAGCCAAGCCACCACTTCCGCCGAAAAAGCCCACTCCTTCGGAAACTGCGGCCTCAGCCGAGAAGGCCACCGCCAAGACCACCAAAACCACCAAGACCAAGACATACGCAAATACAGCTCCTAGTACCACATACCGGATTCCGGCAGCAACAACAGCAACACCACCAAGCCCTCCGCCGCCGAGAAGCGATCTGGTGCCCACAAAGAGTGGCCCTACTACCCGCAGCCGGCAGTTAGTGCAGCAAAATATCCAGCTTGGGCCCACACAAAAATTAGCTGCAGGGGAGGGTAGCAGTGGAACTACTAAGGCTGTGAAGGATGTTCCGGCCCACTGGCGAGAGTTGCAGGAGAAGCACCGGAGACGCAGGAGCGCGAGCAGGAGCAGCAAGAGGAGCCGAAGAAGAAGAAGACCGGCCCAGTCGGATCCAAGACCAAGGCCGGTACTCTGGCAATCAAGTCGGATGCCCAGCTGAAGGAGCTTGCTCATGAGCTGCGTGAAGACATGGAAGCTGTGCTTGACCGGGTAGGCCATATTGATCCGGATCTCGACGGCAAGAAGCTGGGCAATTTGGATAACTATCGGCAAGCCTGGAATAGAGCCGATGTCGGCCCCATCTCAATGGCCGTCGCCGCGTCTAGCAGCACTCTGGCGCACAAGATGTTTTCCTTGCGCAAGGCTGCCGAGGACGCCGAGAACACCTCCCGGGTAAGTACCTTATCTTTTATCCGGTTTTCCGAGTTGCAATTTTTTTATCCCTTTTATATACACCATCCAATCCTCGAGATTTGGGCCGAGTAGGCAATACTCGACCGAGTTGAAGTCTACTCGGGTCGAATCTTCCCACTCATATTGTCTCTGTTTTCTCTTCAGGAATGCACTGATGCTCGAACCAAAATCTTCCGCCAGCTCCTTTGGTCACACAGGAGAGTCAAGGAACAGAACCGATAGCTTCAGGGGAGCGTGCCGAAAGAGGTAACATTTATTCTTGCCGAGTTACTGCGTATGCTTTCTCGGCATCAGTTTTCTAACCCGGTTTATATTTCCCGACTCACATCTATCTTGGAGAAGAAGCTCACTGATTCCATCACCAAGATCTCCTACTTGGATAGTAAGTGCAACACTTTTTGTTTGTGTGTTTTGTGTCTACGCCAATCTCTTTCTCTCTGCTCAACTTTGTTTCTCTGCAGGTGAGTAGAAGGCCCTCGCCGATACGCATCAAGACTGCACTGTGCTGGCCGAGTCAGCGTAGAGAAAAATCTCGTCTCTGGAGAGTAAGTCACCTCTTCTTTTTTCTTATCCGGTTTCTGTATCCTTACTGTATTGCTGACCGGACTGTCTCCTTCCAAGAGGAACACCAACTATTCCTTAACCAACAACAAGGGTGTGTGACTCCAGGCGAGGTGCAGCAGAAAGTGCAAACCAACCAGGCCAAGCTGGAGGCAGACCTCACCGCCGAGTAGAAAGAAGTGCTCAAGCTCAAGCAAGAGCTGGTTGAAGCTCTCAAGATGGCGCTGAAAGCCGACAATGACAAGACCCAGGCGCTGAACCAGGCTGCTGTTGAGAAGCTGGAACTGGAGAGGAAGATCGAATCCCTCAGATCAAGAAACACTACACTTGATGCCATGGTGGTTAACTCCTGCGGTCTGCTTGAGAAGCAGCACTCGCTCGCTGACGGATGGGCCCGCCGACTTAGGGGTCTCGTCACGGACCTGCGCTGTGATTTACTGCATCCCCTTATTCTATCCAGTTTCTTCTATTCGGTCTTCCTTCTGTTTGGTCTTTTTTCTGTTTGGTCTTTTCTCTTGACTCTACCCAGCATCTCCTCTCCTAGGGACCTTTCTGGATTTCAACCCTGGTGCTGAACAAGTTGTGGAGAAGGCCAGGAAAGTGAGGAAAGAGCTAGGCCTCGACGTCGAGGACTCGGCCACAATAGATGACCAGATTGAGAACATCAAGACCCGGGTCATCTCCCTCAAGGGCTTGGGCACCTCAATTGTGTCCACTGTTGTGCGCCTGCACAAGCTCTTCTGGCCGGAGCGAGAAATCCCGTAGTCGGTTGATCAGATTGCCTCCAATCTGGACTATGTCAAGGATGAACTAAAGAAATGGCGCGCCTCAGTAGCTCGAGCTGGCGCAGATGAGGCCCTCCACTTCGTGTTGTCCTAGTATGATAAACTGGACCTCAACAAGCTCAAGAAGCTCCGGAACGACTCCAGGTGGACCAAACAGGCGGAGTTTATCCAGCGCCACCAGGAGACGTCATACCAGCTAGCTTCATATGCTGACACCAAGGCGTATATCGATGGCCTCCCGGAGCCGGATACGGACGTCGAGGACGACGAAGAGGAAGATGATGATGAGGACGGCGACAAAGGCGACGCAGGCGACAACGAGGCTGGGCAGGATGAGGCAGGCGATGAAGAGGCCGAGCAGAACAAAGCAGTACTTGAGGAAACCGAGATGGGCGGCAGCCAGGAGGCAACCGAGCCAAGAGCTGGCTCCGAAGAGGTGGATGAAGAGATCCAAGTTGACCAACAGCCCACTGCCTCGTACGGAGTTGTCACCACCGAGATGGTGATCGAGACGCCTGCTCCCGAGTTGAGCGCCACAAAGGCCACCACTGAGAATGCCGCATCCGGGCCTGCTCCCCCGACTGGCAACTCTGCGACCCCTGCATGGACTATTGCCTCTGAGCCCGTCAGCGAGTCCTCGGACCTGTCAAGTGCTGAAGCCAACACCACTCCTTCCACGACGACCTAAGTTCCCGTTCTTTGCCATCCTTAAACTTTTTATCAGATCCCCGGTATGCTGGGTGCTGATGTATCCAACAATTTATTACTTCGTGTGCTACTCAGTTTAAATAAGTTTCTAGCAAGACTGGCTCAATGCGGGATTCCGCTAATTCCGAGTCCTCGAGTTGCTTTTCTTATCCGCTCGGTTCTTTTGTATTTGCTCTTACCTGCCACTTGTGGCTTGTTGGTAGTCGAGTCACAGGATTTAAAAAACCGGGTTTCTAATACTTAACAACTTTGAGATTTGAAATTAACACTGCCCAATACTTAGCCGCAAAAACAAAAGGAAAAGCACTCTACTCACAGTCTCAAATTCTATTGATATACAGCTAAGCGCGATACAGTTAATTCTCTTGCTTCTTCGAGGAAATCAACATCATCTTCTCGGGCTTCTCTTGCCTCTGCCTCAGTATAGAGGGTTACTCAGGGTGAGTCATGCTCAAGCTCAGTGGGCAACACGGCCTCTGCTCCATATACCAGGAAGAATGGTGTGTATCCGGTTGATCGGTTAGGGGTAGTCCTTAGACTCCACAACACCGCCGGCAACTCATCTAGCCAACACCCAGGTGTTTTCAGTAGCGGCTCAATTAGCCTTGGATTTATTCCAGATAGGACCATGCCATTTGCTCTTTCAACTTGCCCATTTGAAGCCGGATGGGCGACTGATGCAATGTCTAGCTGGATCCGCTTCTCCTTGCAGAATCGAGCAAAAGCCCCCTCAGCGAAATTTGTCACATTATCCGAGATGATCCCATGTGGGTAGCCATACCTCAGGATAATATCCTTCAAGAAGCTCACATCTGTGTTTCCATCACATTGCCGGATTGGCTTCACCTCAATCCACTTGATAAATTTATCCACCATGACCAGGATGTGATTCATGTTGCCACGAGCTGGCTTGAAAGGACCCACCATATCCAAACACCAGACTGCAAATGTCCAAGTGATGGGGATGGTCTTCAACTCGGAAGCTGGCATGTGTATCTTGCTTGCATATATTTGGCATCCATTGCACTTTCTCACTAGATCTTCTGCTTGTTGCAAGGTAGTGAGCCAATAGAATCCATGCCGGAGAGCCTTCTTGACTAGGGCCCGAGATGAGGCATGGTGCCCACACTCTCCTTGGTGTATTTCTCTGAGAATTTCTTCTCCTTCTTCTGGCTCAACACAGCGTTGGAGTACGCTAGTGGCACTTCTCTTGTGCAGCTCTTTGTTGACGATGGTGTAGCCCTTGGATCTTCTTTGTATTTTTCTGGCTGTGACCTCGTCACTTGGCAAAGTGCCATCCATCAGAAAAGATAATATGGGCGGAGCCCAACTTGGTGTCTCCCGAGTAGGAAACACCAGTTCATCCACCTCCATTGGATCAGCTGTCATGACTTGCTCCGAGTTGGAGGCGAGTCCCCGAGTCCCTGAGTACTGAGAAATGACCTCCTTGATGAATGCGACATGCCCCGACTTGGGAAGGCAGTCCCCGGGTTGGGAAGGGTAGATCCGGGTTCTCCTTTGAGTTCTCCCAATCAACTTCCATGGGAACAACATCCGGATCCGGCAGAGCCGGGATGTATATGGACTCCGAGTTGGGTGAGGGCTTGATAGAGGGCTTCCTCAAATTCTCCAGAGCAATCCCAGCCGGGATGAATTGCCGAGAAGACCCCAAATTGGATAGAGCATCCCATGCATCATTCTCAGCTCGGTGGATGTGGTGGAACTCACACCCACCGAAGAATCTGGACATATTTTGGACAAGGAACCGGTAAGATGCCATGTTGGCATCCAACACGTCCCAAGTCCCCGAGGCTTGTTGGACTACTAGATCCGAGTCGCCATAACATAGAATCCACCGGATTCCAATCTCCTTGGATACTTTCAGGCCATGGACCAGGGCTTCATACTCGGCTACATTATTGGATGCCGGAAAATGAATCTGAAGCACATACTTGAGTTGGTCCCGCTTGGGTGACGTGAGTACAACATCGACACCGAGCCCCTCTTTCACTTTAGAGCCATCGAAATGCATCCTCCAGAAATTTGTTTCTGGCAATGGAGGTACTGCATTTCGGCCCAATCAACAAAGAAATCCGCCAGGTCCTGGGATTTGATGGCTTCTCTTCTCGCATACATCGGAGTGCAAGCGGCTAGCTCAATTGCCCACTTGGCCACACGGCCACTTGCATCCTTGTTGCCCATAATCTTCGAGATGGGAGCAGTGCTCACCACCGTAATTGGACGCTCTTGGAAATAGTGCTTGAGCTTCTTGGCAGCCAAGTAGACTCCATATGTCATCTTCTGATAATGGGGGTAATTCTGCTTGGAGTTGGATAGCACCTCACTGGGATAATAAACCGGCCTCTGCATGGATTTTCCTTCTTCTTCACGCTCCACTACCACCACCATGCTCACTACCCGGTTGGTAGCTGCAATATAGAGCAACATTGGATCCTTAGGCAGAGGGCACGCCAGGATGGGAGCGGTACCCAGCATGGTCTTTAGTTCCTTGAATGCCACATCAGCTTGTGGGGTCCAGACGAATTTGTCACTTTTCTTCATGAGATGATAGAGAGGCAAGGCCTTCTCACCCATTCTTCTCAGGAACCGGCTAAGGGAAGCCAGGCACCCGGTGAAGTTCTGCACATCCTCCAGAGATCTTGGCAAAGACATGCTCTCAATAGCTTTTATCTTTGAAGGGTTGGCCTCAATGCCCCGGTGATACGTCCATTTTGCATCACTATTTTATATCATAATTTTCTGTTATTCATCGATATATTTCATGTTATGATGCATCTCTTATTTTATTTATCTTATTTTGCATGTTTTATAATTTTTGGAGAATAAACACCGGGACCAGGAATCTGATGGAAAAAGCACCGTCGAGATACCGTATTTCAGAAGATCAGAAGAAGAAGTGGGACACCGGGGGTGTCCTAAAAGTACAGAGTAAGAACACAGCCAGAAGGGGAGCCAGAGGGGGGCCACCATGGGCCCACACCATGGGGTGGCGCGGCCCCCCTGGCCGCGCCACCTATAGGTGTGGTCACCCTGGCCCACCTCTGGGGGATATTTTTGGCGTGCTTGCCCCCGAGGGAACCCTAAGCCTCATTCCATCTTCCAAGATTATTCCGCCGCCGCCTCGGGGCGGAAAACACCCGAGAGAGAAAAGCTCTCTCGCAGAGAGAAATCTGTCGAGGAAATTCCTCTCCGGAGAGGGGAAATCACCGCCATCGTCACCGTCATCACTCCGGGCATCCTCAAGATCGTCATCATCATCATCATCATCATCACCACCAGTACCATCACCCTCATCATCCACCTTCATCCTGCTGTAGGAATTAGGGGCCTCTTAGATCTCTCTCCCGGTGTGGATTACTTGTTAGTAGTTGATGCTTGTGAGATGTATCGGTGTTTGCACTTTATGACCAGATTGTTATCATCCATTATATCACCTCTGATCATGATCTATATGATGTGTTGTGAGTAGTTCGTGTTGTTCTTGAGGACATGGGATAAGTCAAGTTGTTAGTAGTGAAGTAATGTTGAATAATATTTAATGTTTGATATTTAAGTTGTGGTGTTATTCTTCTAGTGGTGTCATGTGAACGTCGACTACATGATACTTCAACATTTATGGGCCTAGGGGAATGCATCGTGTATTTGGCTACTAATTGTGGGGTTGTCGGAGTGACAGAAACCTAAACCCCCTTTAGAAAACCATTACACAAGGGAGCGTAGAATCCCCGATTTTAAAGTTGTGGTTAGATTTATTTCTTAATTACTTTCTTGTAGTTGCAGATGCTTGCAAGCGGTATAATCACAAGTATGTATTAGTCTTGTATGGGACGGTACATTAGCATAGGTTCACCCACACAACACTTATCATAACACCTAACATTATTCAACTGCATGGAACAAAAGCACTTGACAGAAAACCTCCCATGTGTCCTCGAGAACGTCTATTAATCATAAGTAAACTCACCGGCTTGTCCTTTGCTGAAGAAAGGATTGGGCCACTTGCTGCAATTATTGTTACTACATTTTATTTACTCGCTCTTTATTTATGTGCAATATCAAAAACCCATACAAATCTATTTTCCAGTATTTACAGTTATTCCTTCATTGAAACTGCTTTCAACACCTTCTGCTCCTCTTTGGGTTCGACACTCTTATTTATCGAAAGTACTATGATACACCCCCTATACTTGTGGGTCATCACCCGGCTAGACACAAGAAAACCGAGTAGCTTTCCAGCCGGGAAACCAAATGCACTTGGTTGGATTCAACTTCATCCGGTACTTTCGCAAGCTTGCGAATTTTTCTTCAATGTCACTCAGCAGTGTGTGTTTTCTTTGGTTTTGATGACAATGTCATCCACATACACCTGCACATTTTTGCCGATCTGCTCATGCAGGAATTTCTGCATGCACCTCTGGTACGTGGCCCCTGCATTCCTCAAACCAAAGCACATAACACGATAGCAATAAGCCCCGTACAGGGTAATAAAAGCAGTCTTTATTTGATCAGCCAGATTAAGAGGAATCTGGTGAAAAACAGAGTAGGCATCAATAAAAGACAAAAGCTCGCACCCGGCAGTGGAATCAATCGCCTGATCTATTCGGGGCAGTGGGAACGGGTCCTTGGGGCAGGACTTTATTTATCTGCAATATCAAAAACCACTACAAATTTATCTTCCAGTATTTACAGTTATTCCTTCATCGAAACTGCTTGTCAACACCTTCTGCTTCTCGTTGGGTTCGACACTCTTATTTACCGAAAGTACTACGATACACCCCATATACTTGTGGGTCATCAAGACTATTTTCTGGCGCCGTTGCCGGGGAGTGAAGCATTATTGGAAGTGGAATTGATAAAGGAAGCTTCTGGTGTAAGTGTTGTTTTTATTACTGTCTACTGCTTTATTATACTATGTTTGGAACTCCTTTTGAGACTTATTTGCGGGCACTGCTACCACTGCTAGGGTAGTAAGTGACCCACAACCTGATGATTTGGATCCTTATAAAACTCCTATAAAGATTGTTAAACATGTTATGGATAACTGCTATTCAGGAGATGGAAATGTCCATCCTGGTGATCATTTGCTCTTTTTACATGAATTATGCAAATTGTTCAAGTGTGCAGGTATTACTATGAGCCAAGTGAAGAGGAAATTATTCTCTATATCATTGATAGGTCGATCCGCTGAATGGTTCAAGTTGCTGAAAAATAGCCAGACTATTGAATGGGAGGAAATTGTACCTCTCTTTTATTCTAAATTCTATCCTCCAAGTGAAATCCATAGATATCGGAATTATATATATAATTTTTGGCCTCATGACAGAGAGAGTATTGCCCAAGCATGGGGGAGACTGAAGTTACTAATGCTCAAATTTCCCATTCATGAGCTCCCCAGTAATATTGTTATTAATAATTTCTATGCAAGGCTTCCTCTTCATGATAAGGAATTATTGGATGCTTCTTGTTTTGGATCATTTACACGTATGAAGGATGAAGCTAAGTGGGATCTTCTTGAACGTATTCAAGAAAACACTGAAGCATGGGAGAATGACAAAGGTAGAAAGTCAGGTATACAT
Organism: Alopecurus myosuroides; assembly: GCA_028641055.1. Taxonomy (NCBI): domain Eukaryota; kingdom Viridiplantae; phylum Streptophyta; class Magnoliopsida; order Poales; family Poaceae; genus Alopecurus; species Alopecurus myosuroides. The sequence continues at coordinate 63,697,726 of CM054059.1, forward strand.
TATGACTATGAATGCACTAAAACTTTTATGTCATCTGAGGATTTTTATAATGTTGATGTTGTTTATGGTATTGATTCTCAAGTTGCTGCAAACTTATATAAGGCTTTTGTTTCTTATATTGATATTCCTAAAATGGAATGGGATAAGTACCATGCACCTTATAAATATACTATTAAGTGTGTTCTTGCTAGAGATATAGAAGTTCATATTGTTGATTCTATTGTGCATGAACCTTATATTGAGAAAATGCCTTTCCATGCTAAGGTAAAAGAACATTCTATATTAGCCAGTGTGATTAATAAAAGTGCAGAAACTTGTACAACCTGAGGAACAAATAACTGTAGAACCTACAGTAGCAATAGTAAAGGACCTTGTTTCTGAAAATGTAGAAGAGGGAACCATTATATTTTGTGAAGATGCTTCTAATATTGTATCTCATCCTAGTATATCTAGAAAACCTATTGTTTCTGTGCTATCTGTTAGGATAGGTGATCATTGTTATTATGGTTTATGTGATATTGGTGCTAGTTCTAGTGATATTCCTTATGAGCTTTATAAAGAAATCATGCATGAAATTGGTTCTTGTGAACTTGAAGACATTGATGTGATTATTCAACTTGCTAATAGGGAAACAATTTCTCCAATTGGTATTATTAGATATGTGGAGGTCTTATGTGGTAAAACTAAATATCCTGCCGATTTTCTAGTACTAGGCACTTCTGCTAGTGATACTTGTCCTATTATATTTGGTAGACCTTTCTTAAACACTTGTGGTGCTGTTATAGATTGCAAAAAGGAGAAAATCCTTACAAAGTTTGATGGAGAATCTTATGAATTTAATTTCTCCAAATTTGCTAAAACACCCTATGAAGCTGAATTACCTAATGAAAGTTATAGAGTTGAACAGTTGGCTGCTAATGCTCTTGCTCCTAACAATCCTTTGCGAGTCTGTGCTCTTATCTTCTTCTGCAAAATCTTTTTCTTCATGGTCTTCACTTGTTTCTTCGCCATTTTGGCTCAAATTTTCTGCAGAATCTATATTTTCGGACAAGGTAGGATCTGCAATGTTGTGTTCAGTTGGTTGTTCATGATGAGTAACAATAGGCACAATAGGTAAAGGCATAGAGTCATCAATTTGTGCAACCCCATTATTTGAATGTGATGGTAAAAGGAGAATATCTTCCTTGAGGCGTCTACTAGCATTGGGATGCATTTCAGCCCAGGGAAAAATAATTTCATCAAACACAACATCCCTAGAGATATACACACGTCAAGTGGTAGGGTCTAGACATTTAAACCCTTTGTGACGGGGGCTATAGCCTAAGAAAACACAACATGTGGAACGAAAAGAGAGTTTTCTTTTGTTGTATGAACGTAAATTAGGCCAGCAAGCACAGCCAAAAACACAAAGGAAATCATAGTTTGGTTTGGTGTGTAGGAGATGCTCAACTGGAGTATTATGATTGATCACTTTGCTAGGTATTATATTTATAAAAAATGTGGCTGTAAGAAAAGCTTCATCCTAGAATTTTAGTGGCATGGAGGCATTGGCAAAGAGAGCTATACCAACTTCTACTATATGACGATGTTTGCGTTCAGCAGAACCATTTTTCTCATGAGCATGTGGGCATGAAACATGGTGTGTGATGCCAACTTTCTGGAAGAAACTATGGAGTTTTTCATATTCACCACCTGATGGAGGGGTTAACCTCTTGGGCGGCCCGATCTTCACGAATCGACCAAGAACACAACGAACGAACGATAAACACAAAGGGGGAATCGAGGGGAAACAAGGGGAAATCATGGGTAAACAAGGGGGAGATAACTAGTAAGAACAGAAGCACCCAATCTCCCGTCGACTAAGCCGCAACGGCCGCCTACAGGACGATCGATCCAACCGAACTCACCTTATCGGAAATCGCTTCACACCTGTGGCCGGTCCACCACGCCAATAGAACCTCAAGGATTAGTTGAGGAAGATTGTAAAGTCCCTAACTGAATCCTAAGGGGAAAGGATAGGTAACTCGATGATCCTTGATACGATCCTGGGTACAAACCACAGGAGTAGCCTTGATACGGTCCTAGGTACAAACCATAGGAGTAGCCTCATAAAAGGGGTACAAGAGCAAAGCTCAAAGTTCTAAATTCATCTCTAAACCTATATCTAGACAAATGGGTTCCTTAAATAGCCAAGGGGGTAGGTGAGGGGTGAAAAGGGTGAATTTCCCTTCATTTGCGCAGCTTTCAGGGCTCCTGGCCTGGGAGCTGGCCTAGCCGGGCCTTTAGGCTGGGGTGGGAGACGATGCAGGCGCGCCGGCCTAGGGCCGGCGAGGGTAAGAGGCATGGCCAGCCTAGGGACGGGGTGGAGGGGCCACGCGGCCGACCTGGGAGCCGGCCCGAGGCCAGGGTGGAGGCGGGGGGTTTCGGGTGCCCTCCCGGCCTAGCGCACGTCAAGGCCGGCCTGAGGCCGGGGTGGGGGCCGGATGGCTCTGTAGGGGGTCCGGCCTAGGGGACGGCCCCCTGTTTTCCTCCCATCTCCTCTTTTTCTTCTTCTTCCTCAACACCGTCTTCTCGGACTTCTTCCATAGCTTCTTGGGCATCATCTTGGGCGTGTTCTTGAGCCTCCATGGTGGGGTCAAACCTGAGCACGCCTAGGGTTGTTCCATGAGGTAGCGCACCATTCACCGAGTCATTGAAAACAAAGCGGGAGAGGAGAGAATTCACCTTGTCATGTATCGCCTTTGCTCGAGATATTGTCATGGGTCCATTAGGTGTTGGGCTTGGTGGAATGGGGTGTGCTGCATCATGTCCCCCCTTGAAAAAGAGTCGACCTCGACTCGTGATCTTCCTCATCACTTGGGTATCCATGGAAGGGAGAGAGATCCTTGACGTTGAAGGAGTCGTGCATGTTGTACATGGAGGGTCGTAAGTCCAGCTTGTAGGCATTGTTGTTGATGCGCTTGATGATCTTGAAAGGTACATCACCTCGTGGCTTTAGCTTGGAGTTCTGATCTTGTGGAAAGCGGTCTGTACGTGGGTGTAGCCAAACGAGGTCACATTCCCTGAACACCATGGGCGTCTTTTTCTTGTTCATCATGATGCGTGGTGCTTGGAATGCTTCACAAGTGTAGCCCTTGTGGACTCATGTAGTTTCTTGATGTAGTCGTTGCGCTTGTTGATGTCCATGTTGACTTGTTCACGTGGAGTCAAAGTTAGGATGTCGAGAGTGGTGTCGGGATTGAAGCCATAGACAATCTCGAAGGGGCTTCTCTTAGTAGCTTGGTGAAGTGCTCGATTGTAGGCAAACTCGGCATGGGGAATGCATTCCTCCCAATTCTTGAGGTTGGGCTTGATCAATGCCCGTAGAAGTGAACAAAGCGTTCGATTCGCCACTTTGGTTTGGCCATCCGTTTGTGGGTGATAGACTGTGGAGAAAAGTAGCTTGACGCCAAGCTTGGCCATCAAAGTCTTTCAAAAGTATGAAGTGAAGTTGACATCTCGGTCTGACACAATTGTCTTGGGTACACCATATAGACGCACAATTTCCCTAAAAAACAAGGTGGCAACATGTGAAGCAACGTCCAATCGATTGCATGCAATGAAATGTGTCATGTTAGAGAAATGATCAACAACGGCAAAGATTGAGTCCATGTTTGTTTTAGTGCGAGGTAGTCCTAACACGAAGTCCATGCGAATGTCACTCCAAGGGTTATGTGGTGTAGGAAATGGTAAGTAAATACCACGAGGATTGGAAATAGACTTAGCTCGGAGACATGTAGGACATCTCTTGACAAGGCGTTCAACCTGGTGCTGCATCTTAGGCCAATAGTACTGGTTGGAGAGCATGGCGTAGGTCTTGCGCCTTCCAAATTGTCCCATGAGAACTCCTTCATGTGATTCCTTCAATAACAACAAACAAAGAGAGGACTCCGGAATACACAATTTGTTAGCTTTAAACAAGAATCCTTTGTGGAGATAGTAGTCATCAAAACCTCGATTGGGCAAGCATTTCTCAAAAATGGTACCGAAGAAAACATCGGAAGAATATAAGTCTTTGATTTCATCCAAACCAAGCACATTGATTTCAGGGCGGGTAAGAAGGCATTCTTCACGAGACAAAGCATCCGCTACAATATTTTCTTTACCTTTCTTGCAATTAATGACATAAGAAAAGATTTAATGAATTCTACCCATTTCGCTTGTCGTTTGTTTAAATTGGCTTGGCTTTTCAAATATTTCAATGATTCATGATCGGAATGAATAATAAATTCTTTGGGCCAAAGATGGTGTTGCCAAACTTCCAAGAATCTAACCAAAGCAAATAGTTCCTTGTCATATATTGGGGAATTGAGTCTAGCATCATCTAATTTTTCACTATGATAAGCAACGGGACGTCCATTTTGCATAAGAACGCCACCAATGCCTATGCCACTAGCATCACATTCAATTTCAAATGTTTTCTCAAAATCCTGCAAAACTAGCAAATGTGCTTCGATCAAACATTTCTTGAGGGTATCAAAAGCCTTTTGTTGAGTATTTCCCCAAACAAACGGTACATTTTTCTTTGTAAGCTAATTTAAAGGACAAGCAATTGTGGAAAAATCCTTCACGAAACAGCGATAGAAATCGGCAAGACCATGAAAGCGTCTTATCTCACCCACGGAAGTAGGGTTAGGAAAATTTCTAATTGCCTCGACTTTCTTCTCATCAACTTCAATTCCATTTGAGGGAAGTACGAAACCAAAGAAAACAAGCTTGTTGGTGCAAAAATTGCATTTGGAAAGATTTGCAATTTTTTTTTGCTTTGCGAAGGGCCAACAAGACATGAGAAATATGTTCAAGGTGATTCTTCAAAGATTTGCTACAGATAAGAATGTCCTCAAAATAAACCACAAGAAATTTTCCAATGAAAGGACGCAAAACTTCATTCAAAAGATGCATAGCGGTTGAATTAACATTCGAAAGACCAAAAGGTATGACAAGCCATTCGTACAAATCAAGTTGTATTTTGAAAGGTGGTTGCCATTTATCATTTATGCTCATGCTAATTTAGTGATATCCACTTTTAGTGTCAAATGTGGAGAATAATGTAGAACCACTTAAGTTATCAATCATCTCATCAAGCTTAGGGAGTGGATGTCTATATCAAACGGTGATAGCATGTGTGTGGTGACAATGTATAGACATACGAGGTAGATCATCTTGTTTGTAGACAAGGATCACCGGAATGGCACAAGGATTAAGGGATGGTCGAAAGAAACCTTTATTTAGGAGGTCATGGAATTGCTTCTCGATCTCGGTGTTGGAGTGGGAAGTAGCGCGGCTTGGAAGTGGCTCTCACGTAATTTGGTCAGTGTGATGTGCGATGCCTTGTAGAAGAGGTAGACCCGGGGGTGGCTCTTCGGGTAGTACATGTTTAAATTCCTGCAATAAAGGAAACAAAGACAGAGGAAAGCTTGTTATTGTGTTAGCGTTAAGTGCTTCTCCTTTGCACACTAGGACAAAGTGAAGGATGGATGGGTCATCTCGTAACACTCGCATCTCTCTTTGCTGGCAATTAAGGCAAGGCCTTTTGGAGCAGTCGGAATAATGTCACTCATGATTGACTTGTGGCGCTCACTCTCTTTGAGGTGGATCCCTCTCTCACCACTCATCTCACTAGAAGCTCGAAAGAAAACCATAGATGGTACCAAAGCCTTGGCATGTGAGGTGTGGAATTGTGTCGACATTGATGCATTGATTGGCGGATGTCGTAGGACCAATGCTCGCGTTGAAGAAAGCTCACTCATCGTTTTGAGGTGGTAGTGTAAGCCATGCAATGTATCATCCTCAAGTGTTGATGACGGTGAAAGAGATATGCTTTATCTTCATGTTCTTGTTGAGAAGGTTGGCGATGATGCGGCCTTGAAAGTGTTGGGAAGAAAGAGGCAAGGTTATATGAAGCACATTCTTTATGATTGGCTTGTGGAACGACATCATATATTGGTGGAACATCATCATCGAATGTTGGAGTTGTATCTTCGTGCTCATGGTGTTGTCGATTTTCTGGCCTAGAAGGGGTGACTTCGCCTCATTTATGTTGATGTTGCAAGAGTGTTGATGAAGGATGCTCACGTTCTTGGTTACGAGGCTCATAGTCCGTCCTCATTGGGTGTCGCACATGAATGGTGTAGGTCCTTGGCGTTGATGGCGAGCATCTAGTTGCGTGCCTTGCAGCCATGACGAAGTTGTCCTTGATCATTGTTGATGGTGGTGTGCGATGAGGGAGCCCATGCTAGGAGTTGATGTGGAGGGGTCTCCCATCCATCATATGAATGATGACGATCATGACCATTGAACGTAGAGACATTGAAGCGAAGGACATGCAAATCGTTGTTTTCATGTTGTTCTTCGTCAAATATAGGTTTTGAATGATCACATGAAGCATCCTCATTGGCTTGGCATCGGCGGTCATGATGTATAGTATGGATCTGATGGTCCTTGTGGTGATGTTGAGGAGTATCTTGGCGGTCATTATGGTGGCGACGCACATTGTTCCTTGTAGGTCTTTGATGTGGTCGAACACCATCCACAAAGTCATGAAGGCCATAGTCGTTATCATAACTTGGCGGAGGTGGTTGATGATGATGTTGGATATTCGTTCGTAGAGGGTGAAGTTGAATAGGGTCACCACGGCCTTGTCGTTGTGGAGGAGGTGGTGATGGCAAGCTATCGTCGTACCAATCCCGTCGAGGAGCTTGTGGTGGAGGAGATACTTGGTTTGAAAAGTGACCATCTTCCATGTGGTGATGACAATCATGTCGGCGAGCTTGGTGATGAGGACGAGGATGTTGACTTGAATGCCGAGACCTTGAGGACGATGATGATCGACGGCGGTTGGCAATGTTGGCCAAGTTAGCGTTGATGCGCGCAATTTGATCATTCAAACGAGCCTCTTGCTCTTGAATTCGTCGTTCATAACGCTCCAATCCAGCATCCGGTGGCGCCTTGACGCCCTTGTTGGTAAACCCCAAGAGAATGGTTGTGAAGAGTGCAGTGGCAAGTTTTTCCTTAGAAAAGAAACCAAGGTTGAATCGAACAGTAGGAGGACATGCAATCTCTGAAGATTGATGCTGCTGAGGTGGCAGAGCGCACTACCGGTTCTGCAGCAACGTGTAACCTACACAACACAATCAAATCACTTTGCACCAACGAAGCAGTGAGGTTTTCAATCTCACCGGTTTTGCTGAACACAAAGAGGTTAAACATACGGTGTGGAAAACAGTAGGAAAACAGTAGAAACAATATGTAAGCAGTATGAAACCAGTAGGTGTTTATCAGTATGAGGAAAATGGACCGGGGTCCACAGTTCACTAGTGGTGTCTCTCCGTGAAAGATAAATAACATGTGTGGTGAACAAATTACAGCTGGGCAATTGACATAAATGAAGATTGCACCGTAGTGCATATGCAAGACATAAATATTAATATGTGATTCATGCGGGCATTACAACAAAATACATAGACTGTCATCCAACTACATCTATGACTAATAATCCACCCTCCGAATATCATCCGAACAAACGTTGGGTATTAAGTTGCAAGCAACAGAAAATTGCATCAAGCAAAGTGTGTAATGTTAACAATAAAATCATCCCTAGACAAAGCATTGTTGTTTTCTCCCTAATGGCAACAACACATCCTCCATCCATCACGTTCTGTCACTCGAGCACGGATGCAATGGAGGCATGAACCCACTATCGAGCATAAATACTCCCTCTTAGAGTTACTAGCATCTACTTGGCCAGAGCATCTACTAATAACGGAGAGCATGCAAGATCATAAATAACATATGCATGAAGATAACATGATAGACTCTGCAACGTTCTCGTGGAACGAAACTCGCCTCTAACTAGGCCTATTGGGCTGGGAACAAAGAAGACATAGCATTCATCATTCATCAGATCCGAGTAAACACAACATGTAGCATTACATAAAGATGATCTTGATCATGTTAGGAAGCTCACAAGATCTAAACATGAGGTACAAAGTGGAGAAAACAGCCATTTAGCTACTGCTATGGACCCATAGTCCAGGGATGAACTACTCACGCATCACTTCGGAGGAGGGCATGGTCGTGTAGACCCCTCCGGTGATGAATTTACCTCCCGGTAGGGTGCCCGGGAGAGCTCCAGAACCCTCCCGATCTCGGGATGACGATGACGGCGGCCTCGGGTGTTTTTCGGGACGAAGTGGAATATATCTAGGGTTTACGTCTCGGGAGGAATAAATAGGTGAAAGGGCAAAGGCGGCGGAGGCCGGGAGGCCCACACCACCCTATGGCGCGGCCAGGGGCGCGCCTCCCTATGGTGTGGGCCCCCTGAGGCCCCTCTCCGGGTCTTTTCGGGACTCCGTGGAACCTTCGGGGATTCTAAGACTTCCGGGCTTCGAATTTTCCAATTCCAAGAATGTTTCCAGAACAACTTTTCTGAAACTAAAAACCACAGAAAACATGGAACTAGTTCTGTGGCATCTTGTCAATAGGTTATTCCGGAAAATCGATAAAAATTACATAAACTGTATAGCAAACATATGGGAAATAATAAGAAAACAACATGAAACATCAGACGTTAAGGATACGTTTATGACGTATCAACATCCACAAGTTGGCGGATTTGTGAATGTTTGTTTAGGTGACAAAGTTGTGAGAGTTGTCGTTGGCGAATGGATTTCCTTCTTCTTCCGAGCTCAGACTTGAGGCACACAAGTGTGATATGAAGAAATGATGTCTCACTTACCCAACGTCACCTTTTTCGGTCGTATTGAGGCTAGCGGGCGAGCTTAGGTGTAGGGAGGTATGACCAAAGTGATTCGAAAAAGATCGAAAGAAAACCGCAAACGACAACACACACACGCTATGTGGATTTAAAAATGGGTTAGGGAAGTGGCAAGAAAAAATCAACCAAAACCGAAGAAAATTTTGTTGTAAAACGTGGAGAAAAACCGAAATGAAATGTTAGCAAAAGAACCAAATCCTAGTGGAGGAAACAGAATGGAACACACACACAAGTGATTAATGGGGTTAGTGCGGCCAATGGACGAGAGGAGACGAAATGTATCTATCGAAGACTAAGCTTAATGCCACACCAACACAAAGAGGACGCTAGCTCAAACCGCAAACTTTAAAAGGCAACAAGATTCGCACCGTGGCAACCGGTCACTCTTTTCTATTTCGCGACACGAAGCTACACGTTCCTACAAGGGATAACAATTGGCATCGATTTTTTCTTTTTTTCAATTTTTCGATTTTTAATGATTCCGAAATGCCAATGCCTACTCGAAACTATGCTCTCAAAAGTTCCAAACACGCACTTTCGGTGCCACTAATGCAACACCAAGTGATGTAAAAGAGCTAGTCCGAATCCTCAAGGTACACAAATAATGGGTTAGTTCAAGCAGAAGCAAGTTAATTATACCTATTTGGTGGATGATCATGGACTTGCGGTCGGGGATTGTCGATGTCGTGCTGATATGTTGATATAGTTGCGTAGATTGTTTTGTGAGATTCGCGTGGAAATTTGAATCACTCAAATTGGAGCAACAACGACAAAGAAAAACACGTTTGAAAATCTGTCCAGAAATCGAAGAGCTGAAATTTTCTATAATTTTTGCTCAAATTCGAAATTCCTTGAAATCCAAGAAAGTTTTTGGATAAATTCTAGGAAAGTGGCTGAATAGAAAGGTGGGGAATGGTCCTGGGAAACAAATCCATGGAACAAATCCACGAAAAACTCAACGAGTCAACAGATCGGTCAAAATCCCTTTTGGCTACTTTTTGATGAAAATTTTCAAATTTAGAGTTTGGGAGAGAAAATTTTTGGTGGAAAGGGGGATTGTGGGGGTCGAATTCATGTAAATCTAGATTCTGATACCAGATGATGGAGGGGTTAACCTCTTGGCTGGCCCGATCTTCACGAATCGACCAAGAACACGAAGAGGATCGAGGGGAAACAAGGGAAATCGCGGGGAAACAAGGGGTATATAACTAGTAAGAACTGAAGCACCCAATCTCCATGGTGGGGTAAAACCTGAGCACACATAGGGTTGTTCCATGAGGTAGCGCACCATTCACCGAGTCATTGAAAACAAAGCGGGAGAGGAGAAAATTCACCTTGTCATGTATTGCCTTTGCTCGAGTCTTGTCATGGGTCCATTGGGTGTTGGGCTTGGTGGAATGGAGTGTGCTGCATCACCACCCCAATCAGTTTACATTGTGATGATCTTCCTATTAAATTTTCGTTCAAATTCTTTTTTTTTACATACGCCTCCCACAAGGAGAGTCGGGTTCCATTATTGACATAACAGAACAGAGGTCTTATGTACAGAAACAGAAACTCGAGCAACGAAAAGAAACTAAAGCAACAGTACATCACCCCCACAGTCTAGGAATTAGTCTATCAGGAATCTAGCCTAAAACCACGAAACCGACCAAGAACCAAAAGGCCTGAACACAAGTTATCAATGCCTCAACCCACAACCATGAAAAGTATCTTGACTGCACCACCAGTAATCAAGGAAAGACACTTCATCCATCAGTTTCATCCTCAATAGCGTCAGCAGCAGGACCTGCATCCTCTTCATCATGCGTCGAAGAACCAGTTGATGCATAAGCCCTCACTGCTACATCTTGAATCATCGCAGCTCCTTCTTCCAGCAAGTTCTTATCTGCTTCCACCTGTAAACCTGCCCAATAACGAAGGAACACACACATGTAACACACCATATCAACAGGAGATGATATAGTCTTGCCCTCAAAACAAGCCCCGTTTCTCAACTTCCAAATAGCCCAGCAGAGAGCAGCAATTCCCACTACATGCAAGTTTGTTTTCCGAGGAAAGAAACTTTTTGTCCACCAAAAATAATGAGTAAACCCAGTGGGCCTAGCATTGGCACCAATAGCTGCACACACCGAACTCCAAACAAAACTAGTAGCAGGAAACTCAAAGAACAGATGACTAATAGCTTCATTCATGTGACAGAACCTACAAATAGGACTTCCAACCCATTTTTGTTTCAGCATATTATCTTTAGTGGCAATAGCATTATGCCAAATAAGCCAAAGCCAAATCTTAATTTTAAGTGGGATCTTAGCCTTCCACAAATATTTAAAAGATCTATCTGGCCCAAACGAAGATAACTTGTTATATAAAGATTTTATAGAGAAAATCCCATTTTTATTAAACTTCCATTTTGGTATATCCTTCCCAGTCCCTAACGCTACAGTGGTCAAAGCATTCCTTAACTCTCTTGCCTGCTGTTGCAGAACTGGTGTTAGCCATCTTCTAAAGGAAAAGGCCCACCCAATATTATGCATTTCCTTCACAGTTAGCTCTTGTTGATCACAAATTTCAAACAACCTAGGGAAAACACTAGACAAAGTAGATTCTCCAAGCCAAGCATCCTGCCAAAAATTAGTTTCATTACCCCCAACCACACACATTTTTCTGCCCAAAAGATAAAACTTCCTTACATTCAAAAGGTCCTTCCACACAGGGAAATCACCTTGTTTTGGTTTAATTTCCCAAATCCCTTTATCTATATTATACTTATTGCAGACCAATTTTTGCCACATTCCATCCTCACATTCCAACCTCCACCACCATTTGCACAGCAAGCAAATATTCTGAATCTTTAGATTTTTAATTCCCAAACCTCCTTTTTCCTAGGTCTACAAACTGCATCCCATTTAACCATGTAATACTTTTTCATAATCCCAGTCCCTTGCCAAAAAAACCTCCTAATTATTTTTGTCATAAGCTCCAGATTGGACACAGGCAACAAATACATAGACATCAAATATATAGCAGCCCCCCCCCCAGGGAGGATTGAATCAGAGTGAGTCTTCCTCCGATTGAAGAATTATTCCCTACCCAACCATCCAATTTCTTTTTAAGCTTATCTGCCACACCATTTAGCTCTACCACTTTCAACCTAGAGCCACAAACAGGGACTCCCAGGTATTTAATTGGCCAGCTACCCAATTGACAACCAAACATATCAGCATATTCTAAATTTTTAACATCATCTTTAAGAATCATCATGACCTCTCTTTTTTCAAAATTAATTTTCAAGCCAGACATAGCTTCAAAAAGAAAAAGGATTAACTTCAAATGAATTGCCTGTTCCTTAACATCCTGAATCAAAAGGATAGTATCATCAGCATACTGTAAAATAGCAACCCCCAAGTTTATCAAATGGGGAACCAAACCAACCAAAAGACCAGCCTATTGCGCCTGGTTGATCATCTTTGTTAGGTTTTCAGCTGCCAAATTAAACAGGAAGGGTGATAGGGGATCTCCCTGCCTAACCCCTCTATGACTAGGAAAATCTTTTCCTATGGTATCATTAATCTTGACACACAAGGTGCCATTCTTAACTATGTCCTTAATAATCCTCTTCCATCTATCATTAAAACGTTTCTGGGAAACACAATTCAGCACGAACTCCCAATCCACCTTATCATATGCCTTTTTAAAATCCAGTTTTAGTACAACCCCCTGCTGATTTTTCCTCCTAGACTCATGCAAAATCTCATGCAAAGATAAGATCCCATCCATAATATTCCTACCTTTAATAAAAGCATTTTGGCAAGGTGAAATGAGTTTTGACATAAAAGGTTCAAGTCTGCAGGTTATCACTTTAGTAAGAATCTTGTAGAGAACTTGCAACAGACAGATAGGTCTATATTTTTGAATAACATCTGCGTCAGGTGTCTTTGGAAGTAAAATAATGAGACCAAAATTTAACCTATACAAAGGAAGGTTTCCCTCATACCAATCCCAAAAAAGCTGCATTATCTCTCTTTTTACCAGAGGCCAACATGCTTGATAAAATTCAATAGGAATTCCATCAGGTCCAAGGGCTTTGTTCTTTTCCATACTATCTATAGCTGATTTAACTTCTTGTTCAGAAAAAGGAACATCTAACATTTGTACATCCTCCACAGAAAGTTTCTCATCTATAGTCCACACATCATCTGACAAACTAATCACACATTTAGGTCCATAACCAAACAAAGATTTATAATACTCAGTTGCATGGCACAAAAGGGACATGTTCCCCTGTATTTCAACACCAACATTAGATAAGGAGTACATTGTACTCTTCCTCTTCCTTCCATTTGCAATTCTATGAAAATAGGAAGTGTTAAGATCCCCCTGTAGCAACCATTTTTCACTTGACCTACTGAACCAATATTTTTCTTCTTCTTCCAGCATGGACATAATTTCCTTCTGAACAACCCCCTTCCTAATGTATTGTTCCCCTGTCAGCATCTGATCCTCTTCTATTTGCTCAAGATTTGCCAACTCAGCTAGTAGATCTTTTTTCCTGGCAATAGAGGCACCTCTAACATTTGCTCCCCACCCCTTAAGAGAATTTTTAACTTTTATAATCTTATTTTGAATATTAGAAACACTATCCAGACCCAGCCCAGAAGAGTCCCAGGCTAATTTAATCCTGTCCTGGAACTCAGGGTGATCAATCCAGGATTTTTCAAACCTAAACTCCTTAACCTTATTAACAGAACCCTCTCCAGTATTTAACACCAAAGGGTTATGGTCAGATAGGAATCTAGGAATCTTCATGACATGAGTTAGGGGAAAACAATTGTCCCACTCATTATTCATGAGGACTCTATCCAATTTTTCCAAGGTAGGATCAGAATGACCATTGGACCAAGTAAACTGTCCACCAGACATATCCACTTCTCTAAGCCCATAGGATAAGATTATTTGATTAAACCTGTGTGAGAATCTAGTCACTCCCCCTCCTTTATTCTTCTCATTTTCAAACCTAAGAATACACCACAGTAGTAGGCAACTGAAGATTAGAACAAATATTTTCTAAGGCATCCAAAAACATTGTTTTAAACTCATCCTGAGCAGCACCATACACCACAGTCAAACAAATTTTCATGTTCAGTTTTCTATCAAAAACAACAGCTAACACATGAAACCTGCCCACTTTAGTTTCTATAACATCAAATCTATCACTTCTGATTCCACAAAGAATACCTCTAGACCTGCCCACGGAGGGGGACTAGTGCCAGGTAAATGATTTATCAGGATCAAATTTTCTCCAAGAGACTTGTCAATATTTTTCCTCATCATTTCCTGTAAGCCAATGAAATCAAGATGATGCTTACTAATTAAATCCCTAAGAGAAAAAGCAAAACTTTTTTCCCTACCCCTCTGCTATTTAAGAAGGCCCCAATCATTTTTATTATTTATTATTAGTCCTACTCCTTGTTCTTGGTCCAGATACCACATCACTCCAAGGGTGATTGGCACTGACCATAGAAGGGATTCTTGTGCCACCAAGGGACACTCCCTGATTAGAATTCTTAATAGCTGAATTTTTCTTAGCCTGCTTTAAAGACTTTTTAGACTTAACAATAACAAAGCCATCATCATCAGACTCAAGATGCTGAGTAGGAGATTTTACTTGTACATCATCCTCCAAATTTTCCTGAACACATTTACTAGGAGTATTCTCATTGCAAACAGCTTCCTTAACCACCCTATCTTTTTGATTGACTACAGCAAATCTAGCTACCTCCAAATCTTTAAGCAAATTAATGGATTGCAGAGACAAAGTGGACACATTAATCCCAATTTCTAGAGCTTTATCAAGAATGTATTCATCATCTAACACAGAAAAAGCATTAACCGATGAGATAGGTTTTTTACCTTCAGGCTTGTCCCTAGCCTCCAGATGTGCCATGGCTTTCTTGACAGCATTCACATTAATCTTGGAGTCTGCTTGAAGTCTAGCACTCCCCCTTGATGGCAGTGGCTGATCAGGAGTTGGGATGAAGGGCAAGTTTTGCCTGGTTTTGGGTTGTGCATCTTCTTTGTCATCAGGACTAGAAAAAACTTCAGTAATTACCACCTTTGAGTACAACACCTATGTGCAATCAGCAGAATCTGCAGACATAACCTCCTCTGACATTGCCTCCACACTATCCACATCATCATGGCTAGACATCAAAGGAGACTCCACTACAGGATCCTGTTCTGCCCCAGGCAGGTTCTGCAAATGCTTCCTCCACTCCATCTTCTTGTCACTATTTGTCTCTAATAATCTCTTCAAGAACTCTTCATAGGAAAGTTCCATCGTAAGCGGCTCATCAGGATTTTCCACAACCCCAGCAGTGATCCTAGCTGTTTTAAGATATGCTAGGTATTGGGAATAGAAATCCACAGCTGGGTGAGGTCTTTGAGGGGCTCTAGAGGAACCCACCCCCACCTGTGTCATCACAGGGACTACAGCAGAGCTATACCCTAGATTCTGTACTTTCTCAACAAACTCATCTTCATCACTCTCTTCTTCTTCAGGTTCAGGGTCAATCATTTTCCTCTTGCCTTTGTTGCAGACATCCTCCTCCATATCTTGCTTGGTTATCTTCTTCCCAGCATCAGATTGCATGTATGAGGTTCTAGCATCACGCATAAACCCTCCTTGGACAGCATTGCAGGGTCCATTCCTCTCCCCAGCAGCAGCAGCACCATCATTAGTTTTTTGCTTCTTGGGGGTGTGATTAAAATCACCCCCCCCCCCCTCTCAGGAAGATTCTGCCCAGTATGTTCCATATGGACCTGAGTCTTATCTATCCAGCTTCCCACACACAATCTCCCTGGTGAATTTAATATCATAGAAAGCCCCCCCCCCCCCAATGTTAACATTAGGCACCACTGGTGGGACAAGAGAAGCATCAAGGTTTCCAATCAAGACACGTACATAATCAACGTTGTTCATGCTCAACCTATCAACAGACAAAGTCCTGCCCACTAAACTGCCTGCATAGGAAGCAGTTGGACAGTTCCTGTTCTCCAGAGGTATTCCACGCACCTGGAACCAGGACATGTCCAATTCAGCGACAGCCCCGTACCCAGGAATCCAGTCTCGATCTGAAGAACCACCGAAGGCATCGTTCTCATATTAATTCTCCCAAAATGTATCCATGCGTCCACATCCCTTGAGCTAGGAAATCGCATCAGGTACCTGTTGGCAGCCATTTTCTTGGCATACCACCTCCAGGTGCACCTATTTCCAGCCCATTGAGTAAACTCTTCTTCAATATGCCGCGCAGACACATTTCCTTGAATAACTTCTACAATAGCTTGATGAATTTCCTTATTTGGAGCAGGATTCCTGATGTCTGGAATCACAAAAAAGCCACCATTGGGTATCGCTGCGCCCACAAAGGGAGCTGCCAGCTCCCAAGGCCTAGGTTCAGATTTGATGAGGTTCACATCATGATTAGCTCCGCAGAGATTGCAAATGGACTCGAGCTCAACAACCTGATTTCGATTTTCCCTAAACTGGACAGCACGCGCAGCGCCCCGCCCACTCTCACGATTGACCTGCTCAGCGGCTACCCCCCTCACAGTTTGATTGGGCACATCCGCAGAGGAGAAGGTAGGAGTGTTAGATCTCCTAGGAGTAACCTGGGCTGGATACGAACGCTCATTAGCAGAGCTATCCGAATCAGCATCACGCATCTCAGGGCGGTGCGCTAACCTATCACGGCTAAAAACACCTTGACGGCCACTAGTAGAGTACGACCTCGAACCAATTGCACCAAGACGATTATCCATACCTCCCATGTAGTCTTGATTTGGCTGTGGTTGTTCAAAGCTGGTAGATCTGCCACTCTGGAAACCTCCCCTCGAGTTCGCCCACGCAGGCATCCGCCCACGAGCACTTGAATCTCCAAAATCCTGCGGACCCGCGTGCAGAGCGTGCACCACCGCAGGGCGGTCGACAGGCACCGTGTACCCTCCCAGCGGCCTCCGTGGAGGGAAATTTGGGCAGCGGTGGCTGCCGTGCCGCACCCCCTCTGCCGCCGCCACGATTGAATGGATACATGGTAGCCCTAGATTCAGATCTGACCACCGCTGCAAAGGAACGGCGATCAACACCTGAAGTACCTTTCCACGGCTCGCGAGTAACTGGTTTCAGAATCGAAGGAGGGATTGCTTTGGTGATGAAGACAACCCTAGATCCGCCAGCCGCTCGCCCTCTCTTCCAGATGTGGCTGAAACTCGAATGAATCGTGGAAGTGGATGAGGTAGGGGGTGCGGGGTGTATATTGGCCCGGTTATTTTGCAAGCGCCCCCCTACTCCACTCGGATTTTTTGAAACGCCTCCATGACCCGTCAATGGCGTGGTCCTCACTTCGTCGCCGACACGTAGGTCCGCCCGCGGGAACAGTGCCTTAGGACCAAGCGGCCTCTGTGTCTGCTCAGGAGACCACGGGAGCCTTGCTCGCTCACGCTGAGAAAACCACCGCACACCCACAGTAACAGAGTAGCAGGGGAAATTAATTTCCACCCCGGGCACCACAACCTCGCCGGAGTTGACCTGGCGCACGTCGATGGCAATACCATCACCACCGAGCAGTACCAGTCTCTTATCCTCACAGCGCAGAATCAAACCACCCGCACATCTCCTAGCTGAACTCCCAATCGGAGCAAACAAAGCATCCCATCGGAACGAAAGCGGAGATCGGGAAGATGAGAACTCACCGGCGTCAGGATCCGCGACCCTCTGCCCAACCTGCACCCTCACCGTGCGCATCGTGAATGAATCCCCCTCCCTGACAGATCGATCAGAAGACCAATCGATCCAATCGAGAATCGCATCGCCATCATCGAGAAGGATCACACGGCGGAGATCCCATCGGAGGACGAGCCACCCTCTCCTGCAAGCACCATCCAGTGGGGCAGCAGCCCGCGGACACTACAAGAAATATGCTGATACATGTCGCTCAATTTTCGTCACTAAATCGTCACCAAATTTCATCCATGACGATCTTATGACGAAAAACAAATCGTTGAAAACCGAGCGTCAGTAATGGTTCACCACGACGATTTTGTAGGAATCGTCATGGATATCCACGACGATACAGGAACGTCATTAATCTATGACGATCCAAAATCGTCGTGAGCAATCCGGCCAGGACAGCTCAGCGCCGACGTGACATGTCCTACGTGGCAGAATAGTGACGAAATGAAATCGTCGTGGACCTAATTCAGCCCGGTCCATTTTGTTTGTCTGCGTGGGCCTAGCCCAATAATTCTTCCATTTTACTGTTCTAATATTTGGCCTTTTCTGGTCCATTTTTATTTTGGGCCTTGCCCTTTTGTAGAACCTTTTGTGTTTTTGGGCCTTGGCCTTTTGTGGCCTATTTCATTTTATTTCAACATTGTATTTCTGTTAGTTTAATTTGGGCCATAGACATTTTAGGGCCCATGTACTATTTGGTCCAGTCCAATATTGAGCAATTTAAAATAATATTTAAATAAATAGATTTAATTCTACTCATGAAGATATCACATGCAAGAAAAAAGAAACAAACATGACATAGCGACATTCAGCAAATAACATTAATTCTGTAGTAACAGGAGTTTGTCTCACAATCACAAAGACATGCACCAGCCACACACGGCCATCTTACATCGCACCAACGTTCTCTCGAAAAAAACAGCTAAAAGGAAAAGGAGCCTACTGTATTCATCAATCAAACAAGAACACAGATTTAAAAAACTCTTCCAGACAATGGAAACAAGACCCTCAGATGAGCATCGATCTTAACAGTTCGCCTTGGCAACACACTTCACATCCTTACTAATGGTATGCTGCAAAAACAACCAATAACGATAATCAGATCAAGACACGAGCTCATAAATGTATTGAAAGAATTTTGTAGTATCTATGTATCCTATACCTCAGCTTGTTTGAAAATGCACTGAAAATTTAAGAAACCTATGTTCCTCTCTACCTTCTAGCTTCCCAGCCACTGTTGGTAAACATGATAATGCTACCAGCATACCTAAAAAGATTGTAAACGAAAGCCTAACATGGCCACTTGGTAACTTCTGTGATACAACCAACCTGGTGGGAAACATCTACTTTAGATATGAGTTCAATAGCTGGGAGGAATGATTCAATTCCACGCGACAATAAGTTAGGCAAGTATAGTCTGACCAGATACTTATATGAGCACACAAGCAAAACAGCTTAATAGCTATGTTATGTAAAGGATGCTAGATGAACTGAATTCACAAGGGTTGCTACAGAAACGGCCCAAGTTGTCAAAGAAACAGAAATTTACTGGAACAGAGGCATGCTTGCAATTTTAATTGTAGCAGATAACACTTGTGACAGTATCAGCGTTACAGTTCAAGCAAAACAGCAAAGATACGGGTTACACACATCCAACATACCAGAGTGTGGTGGCGAAGAGCAACAAGCCAGTCATGATGCTCCAGGAATTAGAGAAGTATGCATGGCTTCACTCGAGTGCACCTAGGTCAATCTCTCCTCCATTATACCCGGATCTTGGTGGAGCATCTGGCAAAGGAAATGAACGCATTAAAGCAGCAAAAGAATCCCACTATATCATTCTGACAAGTTTGACAGAAAACATATTTTTAGTTCAAACATAGCCTCAATGAAAGTTTCAAGAATATCAGGGTTTATGTGAAAACAGAACCATCTCACATAAAACAAACATCCAAATCTTCAGAAGAACACATTTCACAGGGAATCGGATCAGTATATTAAATCAGTGTACATCAATTAACATGCTGCAAAAACTGTTCTGTTCAAGTATTTACCACTCTCTGAAAATAAATAGCATGTGCCAACTTTTTCTTCGTATTCTCCAATCTACCAATAAACAAGGCATCAGTTACCAGCTCACTCAGTAAGTCCATGGTTGGAAGCTAAAAAAACATAAGCAGCAGATAGTTATCAGAAGGGAGGGACAACGGATTAAGCTTAAGGGTACTGGTAACATCAGAAAATCAGCAAACGTGGTGGATGCAAGTGCTTAAGCTGGCAGAAATAGTGTATCGAATTTAAATGCACCTCTGTTCCATCTTGTCCTCTTAGAACATGTTTTCAGGGTAGCCTTCTTAGCTCTTAGAACTTGGACAAAGTTATAAAGATGTTATCAGTACTCTCCACACAATGATCTGATAAATGGACATATCTACACATTATTCTCACCTTTGACCTGATAAATGGACAAACGAACATCAGATGAAACAGTTTTGAGATAGATCTCTTGTTAAACAGATGCATCAATTGCTCAATACTTCTGATAGACAATCAAAGAGAGCTCATATTGTTCCTTACTAGGTTGAAATATAACTCAAAAACAAACACAAACATACTAGTACGAAAAGTGGTGTATAATGAACACACACAACAGATGAGCATCTATGGAACTAGCGTGCCTATGGTTGTATATACTTCCAGTAACAAATCAAGCAATAGTGCATCTTGGTTACTGATGGAAGAAAGCTAGGAATTTTCATTTAGCAATATGCAAAGTTTAATACCACGTGATGTGTAGGTGCAATAGAGAAACAAAACAGCACTTGCACCATCTACCAAGGGCCGAACTCCCGCGCGAATCCCACCATCCGCAGCACAACACCTACAGATAGAGATGACGTGGAACAGCACACAGATTAAATTAAGTGCCATAATAACAGTGCATCTAGGGAGTCCACTTAGAAAAGTAGTCAAGTTGAATAGAAAGATTACAAGGTTTATCTATTAACACCATACAGAGGACATGCGAAATTGGACAAGATCCCAGGACAAAATTTAGAAATTAACACCACTTAGATATAAAGTAGTCAAGTTGAATAGAAAGCTCGAATAGAAAGCTTACAAATTCTAGTCTCAGCTTAGTATTAACACCAAGTCTAATAATGTTTACAATGTACTTAGTGTGCATACAGAGGACATGCGAAATTGGACAAGATACCAGGACAAAATTTATCTATTAACACTATGATCCATTCAAGATTCAGCCAATGGGGAGTCTCCACTTTAGATAAACCTCCTATTTCATCCCTGAGTCTAAAATTCTATATTGCTGAACAAACATACCAGATTATTGAACAATGCACTCAAAATGCATTAGCTTACATTTAGCACGGAAATTGTTTCAGCAATTTATTATGTAATGTTTACAACACTGACAATACTAGCAAGCACCATAATGTTTAAGGTAACGATTGACTCAGATCCATGTCTATATTCTGTTCTCCCATCCATCTCACAAATGGTGTGAATTCCTTATTCAGTAATAATGGTCTGCTATCCAGAACCACAAGCTCAGAGAGGAGGAGGGGATACGGTTTGTACCTGGACGTCCTTGAATGCCTGGTTGAAGAGGCGGTAGTTGGAGTCTTCCACTCGCAGATTTGCATCGCGATCTGCACCGTCGGTTCCTGCGCATAAGAGAAGGTTTATGCCTGGTACTGAGGAAAGAGGGAGAGCTCTGCCCTTGCGGCTTGTGGCATCTACAACGATGAAGAGAGAGCAACTGAGAGACAGATCGAGGGAGAGGAGCAGATCCTGGTGACAGACGAGAGCAGCGTGGACTTGAGCCCTGGTCCGTGGAGGCGGCGGCCGCGCAGGCTCCCCGAGGGTTGCGCGAGAAGACGACGGTGGGACGCACCACCTTTGCCCTGGCGTCCAAGCATGATGGGAGCGCCGGAGAGCGGCCGCTGCCAGGGCCGCGAGTGTTGCGGGCTTGCGGCGCGTGGGATCTAGGGTTAGCGCTTGCGGCGCGATGGGGTGCGGAGGTGGTGCGGCCATCTAAGAGGAGGTCGGTGTGGCGGTCGGGGACGGAGCTAGGGTCGCTCGTGCGCGGCCATGGCTGGAGGAGGGAGACATGGAGGACGCTCGGCTGTGGAGGTCGAGGAAGGAGGCACAGATGAAGGAGCTCAGCTCGTCGGCCGGTGGAGAGGGAAGGAGGCACAGATGAGTGATGGGGATCTGCGGGAAGGCGGCGATGGGATCTGCGGGAAGGCGACGATGGGATCTGCGGGATGTGTGCGTTCGGGATGGGTGCGGCGCAAGAAGGGGAACACAAGAGAGAGAGGGGAGTTAGGGTTTCCGCCGATTTCCGAAAATTTGTACCCGGCGCAAATTTCTGAAATTTTCCCTCCAGGGCCTCTCTATTAGCTACTCGTTTTCACGCCTCACAAGTCATGATATAGTGGCTGTAGGTGGGACCTAGCTCATCTTGACCCACCACACAGTCTCAAATTAGGTGGTTCGGTAGCAAATAGTTTCTTTCATCGCTATATCTTTCTACAGATATATTTTTTCTCTTTGAAAAGAAAAATCTTAAAAGTTATTATAATACTTTTCTCCGCTAATGCATATTTTCTCATTAAAATTCAATTTTCATTTTTGTGAAACAACTATGGAGAATATGGGGGCAAAATGGGACCATTCAAATTTTCACCAAAGATAGATAAAGATGGTCTCATTTTATTTAAATAAAATACAAATTAGACCAAATATTTTAAAATAAAGTACTTTAAAATGTTATTAGACCATATTTCGTTGTGGTAAATAAATAGAAAAATAGTTTGCATAATAGAACAACTAACAATGTTTACGAAGAAATTTTTATTTTTCATTGAATAAAAATACCATTTTCCATTTTCGGAGTGCTAAAAACGGGTTTTTTGTGAAACATCTACCAATGTTCACGAAGAAAGTTTTATTTTTCGTTGAATAAAAATACCATTTTCCATCTCCGGAGTGTCAAAACTGGGTTTTTTTGTGAAGCACATACACAAAATATGTTGCAAAAATGTACAAATTAAAATTCTAAATATATTATGTCATATTTTATCTACAAATAACAAACTTACTACCTCTCAATAGCTCAAAATACACCTCTTTCGAAAAAGACAAATTTCAGCCGATTCAACTGAAACCGGGCCAAATTTGAACTATAGGTGCCTCGTAGTTTTCTCTTTATTTTTTGCAAAAATAATTTTTAGGTACCCAAGTACCTATTTCAACATAGATACAACAAGAGTTCATCAATATTCAACACCTAGGTACGAACGGTCATGTCCCCCGTTTTGACCGTTATTCGAAACCGGTTTTGAAAATTCCAGAAAATTCAAAAACACTCGAAACGATGCAAGATCTTCGCGTGGTGTTGTTATATATGTCCTAGTATCCACCAAAAATAATAAACTTGCAATACGACAATTTGGTGGAAAATGTGTTCACAGAAATGAGCTATCTCGTACGAAGATTCATGGCTTTCGGGCGAAATGACGGATGTTTTGGCCACACCCATGCCATAGTTTGTTTAAATGTGACCATATTCCACAAAAAGATACATATTGCTACAACTACCAATGTTCACGAAGAAATTTTTATTTTTCGTTGAATAAAAATACCATTTTCCATCTCCGGAGTGTCAAAACTGGGTTTTTTTGTGAAGCACATACACAAAATATGTTGCAAAAATGTACAAATTAAAATTCTAAATATATTATTTCATGTTTTATCTACAAATAACAAACTTACTACCTCTCAATAGCTCAA
Organism: Alopecurus myosuroides; assembly: GCA_028641055.1. NCBI lineage: Eukaryota > Viridiplantae > Streptophyta > Magnoliopsida > Poales > Poaceae > Alopecurus > Alopecurus myosuroides. Next base: position 63,721,152 of record CM054059.1, read on the forward strand.
AATACACCTCTTTCGAAAAAGACAAATTTCAGCCGATTCAGCTGAAACCGGGCCAAATTTGAACTATAGGTGCCTCGTAGCTTTCTCTTTATTTTTTGAAAAAATCATTTTTAGGTACCCAAGTACCTATTTCAACATAGATACAACAAGAGTTCATCAATATTCAACACCTAGGTATGAACGGTCATGTCCCCCGTTTTGACCGTTATTCGAAACCGGCTTTGAAAATTCCAGAAAATTCAAAAACACTCGAAACGATGCAAGATCTTCGCGTGGTGTTGTTATATATGTCCTAGTATCCACCAAAAATAATAAACTTGCAATAAGAGAATTTGGTGGAAAATGTGTTCACAGAAATGAGCTATCTCGTACGAAGATTCATGGCTTTCGGGCGAAATGACGGATGTTTTGGCCACACCCATGCCATAGTTTGTTTAAATGTGACCATATTCCACACAAAGATGCATATTGCTACAACTACCAATGTTCACGAAGAAAGTTTTATTTTTCGTTGAATAAAAATACCATTTTCCATCTCCGGAGTGTCAAAACTGGGTTTTTTTGTGAAGCACATACACAAAATATGTTGCAAAAATGTACAAATTAAAATTCTAAATATATTATGTCATATTTTATCTACAAATAACAAACTTACTACCTCTCAATAGCTCAAAATACACCTCTTTCGAAAAAGACAAATTTCAGCCGATTCCGTTGAAACCGAGCCAAATTTGAACTACAGGTGCCTCGTAGTTTTCTCTTTATTTTTTGAAAAAATCATTTTTAGGTACCCAAGTACCTATTTCAATATATATACAACAAGAGTTCATCAAGATTCAACCTCTAGGTACTAACGGTCATGTCCCCCGTTTTGACCGTTTTCCGAAAACGGCTTTGAAAATTCCAGAAAATTCAAAAAAAAAACTCGAAACGATGCAAGATCTTCGCGTCGTGTTGTTATATATGTCCTAGTATCCACCAAAAATAATAAACTTCGAATACGACAATTTGGTGGAAAATATGTTCACAGAAATGAGCTATCTCGTACGAAGATTCATGGCTTTCGGGCGAAATGACGGATGTTTTGGCCACACCCATGCCATAGTTTGTTTAAATGTGACCATATTCCACACAAAGATGCATATTGCTACAACTACCAATGTTCACGAAGAAAGTTTTATTTTTCGTTGAATAAAAATACCATTTTCCATCTCCGGAGTGTCAAAACTGGGTTTTTTTTGTGAAGCACATACACAAAATATGTTGCAAAAATGTACAAATTAAAATTATAAATATATTATGTCATATGTTATCTACAAATAACAAACTTACTACCTCTCAATAGCTCAAAATACACCTCTTTCGAAAAAGACAAATTTCTGCCGATTCCGCTGAAACCGGGCCAAATTTGAACTATAGGTGCCTCGTAGTTTTCTCATGATTTTTTGAAAAAATCATTTTTAGGTACAAAAGTACCTATTTCAACATAGATACACCAAGACTTCATCAAGATTCAACCTCTAGGTACTAACGGTCATGTCCCCCGTTTTGACCGTTTTCTGAAAACGGCTTAGAAAATTCCAGAAAATTCAAAAACACTCGAAACGATGCAAGATCTTCGCGTGGTGTTGTTATATATGTCCTAGTTTCCACCAAAAATAATAAACTTGGAATACGACAGTTTGGTTGAAAATGTGTTCACAGAAATGAGCTATCTCGTACGAAGATTCATGGCTTTCGGGCGAAATGACGGATGTTTTGGCCACATCCATGGCATAGTTTGTTGAAATGTCACCATATTCTACACAAACATGCATCTTGGAAGCACGAACAATGTTCACATAGAAAGTTTTATTTTTCGTTGAATAAAAATACCATTTTCCATCTCCGGAGTGTCAAAACTGGGTTTTTTTGTGAAGCACATACACAAAATATGTTGCAACAATGTACAAAGTAAAATTCTAAATACATTATGTCTTATTTTATCTACAAATAATAAACTTACTACCTCTCAATTGCTCAAAATACACCTCTTTCGAAAAAGACAAATTTCTGCCGATTCCGCTGAAACCGAGCCAAATTTAAACTACAGGTGCCTCGTAGTTTTCTCTTTATTTTTTGAAAAAATCTTTTTAAGGTACCCAAGTACCTATTTCAATAGAGATACACCAAGAGTTAATCAAGATTAAACACCTAGGTACGAACGGTCATGTCCCCCGTTTTGACCGTTTTCCGAAACCGGCTTTGAAAATTCCAGAAAATTCAAAAAAACTCGAAACGATGCAAGATCTTAGCGTGGTGTTGTTATATATGTCCTAGTATCCACCAAAAATAATAAACTTCGAATACCACAATTTGGTGGAAAATGTGTTCAGAGAAATGAGCTATCTCGTACGAAGATTCATGGCTTTCGGGCGAAATGTCGGATATTTTGGCCACATCCATGGCATAGTTTGTTGAAATGTGCCCATATTCTACACAAACATGCATCTTGGAAGCACGAACAATGTTCACGAAGAAAGTTTTATTTTTCTATTAATAAAAATACCATTTTTCATTTTCGGAGTGTCAAAAAAGGTTTTTTTTGTGAAGCAACTACCAAAAATATGTTAGAGAGATGCACCAAATAAAATTATGAAGTTATTATACCACATTTCATGTTAAGAGATACACCAAGATATTATTGTAAATAATTTTACAAATTTTACAAAATTGGTTTCAGTCAATTTGAAGGTGAAATTCAAATTACAGAAAATGTAAACAGGAATAAAAAAAAGTTAATATATAGCCCAACCCAACTAGGTGTGAGAACCTGCTCCAGCACTAGCTACACAGGCCAAATTTCGGCCCATGCGAAGTGGGAAGCATTCCCCCCACCCGCCCCGAGAAAAAAAAAATCGGCCCATGCGAAGAGGGAAGCAACCCAACTAGCTTCGATTTTTCCTTAAGTAGGACGAATGGTGTAATTGGACAGCAACCGTGAGTTGGCCTAGTGGTTGTGGTGCTCGTATGTGTGCTCGAGGTGCAGGGTTCGAGTCCCTCTACCCGCACAACATTTTTTGGCGAATATTCGTAGGTGAGCTTCGATTTTTCCTTAAGTAGGCCGAATGGTGTAAATGGACAGCAACTGTGAGTTGGCCTAGTGGTTGTCCTGCTCGTATGTGTGCTCGAGGTGCAGGGTTCGAGTCCCTCTACCCGCACAACATTATTTTGGCGAATATTCGTAGGTGAGCTCCAGGCCACGTTCACGCAAAAAAAAAAGAGCTCCAGGCCACGTCAGGTGCAAACGTAGGTGAGCTAGGACACCTCACATGTAATGTGATGTACTGTAGTTTGTGGGGCTGGCCCCACATGTCATTGGTAGGCAAGTGAAGCTATGGATTGACACATAAGCAAGGAAATGGCAACTGAACATTACACGTTGGCAAAAATTGATGAGGTGGTCATCCAGATCAAATAAATGTATATACGTTGCAACGTCATGACGATTTATATTCGTCGTAATCTGTTAAAAAATAAAGCTTCGGATCACATGCACCGTTTATGACGATTTCATCTTATATGGGTACGACGTTTTTAACTCAAATCGTCGTTATTTTACAGGGTTTTTATCCCCTCAAACAACTTACGACGATCTTGTTTGAAATCGTCACAACTCTATGACGATTTCGTTCACCGTCGTTACGAGAACGTCATGTATCAACACATTTCTTGTAGTGAGAAATTTTCGTTCAACTAGTGCTTGGAAATTCAGGATAATTTTATAAACATCAGATTTCTTCTTAAGCAAGTGAATGCAAGTAAACTTACTAAAGTCATCAATAAAGCTTACATAATATGAACGTTTTCCAACAGAAAGAGATGTTGGTCCCCATACATTTAAAAACACTTGTTCCAATGAAACCACTAGTGGAAACAGGGTATGACAACTAATGGCTGTACAATTTCATGTGCCAAAGAAACTTTCGAAGGGTTATCTAACAAATCTTAGTAAAAATCTGTAACAACATTCTAAACGCGAATGCTCCCGTGTAGACAAGGCCCAGTTACTGTTGCACACACGCGCACAGACAGAAGAAAACACAGAATAGATATTCAGAAAGAGTAACAGCTGGAGAAGAGAGAATGAACAGAGCTGTAGTTTCAGAAGCCATAGAACTTTTCACATGATTATTTTTCCATGGCCATCAGAATCATCATGATTATTCATCCCAAGCACCTCCAATCTCCAATCCACTACTACATGGAGTATGACTGGTAGCTACAAACCCTGGATCCCACACTAGAACAGCATCGCAATCTAAGGATGGCCAAATGCTCACGCATACAAACGCACACGGACTACCCATCCCAGCTCGGTCGCTCGCTCGCTCACTCCCAGATGCCGACCTCCATGAAGCCATCCTCGGTGGCGCAGCCCCTGAACATACCGGTGCAGTTGAACCCGTACGCCACCTCTCCTGTTCCGGACACGGCGATGAGCCCCGCGAAGCCCTCGTCGAGCCGCTCCTTGACGCAGAAGTCCACGGCCTCCTGCAGCGGGAGACCCTTGTACTCCATCACGGCGGCCACGTCCCGCGCAAGCGTGGAGCGGATGATGGCCTCGCCCTCCCCCGTACAGGACACCGCGCAGAGCCCGCACGCGTAGGTGCCCGCGCCGATGAGCGGCGAGTCGCCGATGCGGCCCGTCATCTTGTTCATGAGCCCGCCCGTGGAGGTGGCGGCCGCGGTGAAGCCGTTCGAGTCGACGACGGCGCAGCCCACCGTCTCGGGCGCGTAGATGCTGATGGGGAGCCCGTTCATCACCATGCCGTTCTCCGAGGCAGCGGCCAGCGAGCTGCAGGTGTCGAGCGGGACGCGGTAGTCGAAGAGGATGGTGTTGGCCTCCTTGGCGAGCTTGAGCATGCCCACGTTCTCCTCCGTGATGAAGTAGTTGTTGTCCACGACCTCAAGGCCCTGCAATGGCAGCACATCAATAAAAATTAGATGAGGACTTTCTAAAAACACAAATGTTTTTATTAATTCAAATTAACTCCGGATGCATATAAAGATTCCACGAGATCTGCAGGGAAAGCGCGGGATTCTGTGCGAATCGGATCGACAGTAGTTGTTGTCTGCAGGTGGACCATGTACGGACGGCGGATTCGTGGGAGGGGAGCAAGTGGCATGGTCCCGGCGCGGCGGTTGGCATGGGCGGGGCACGAGCTCCGGCCAGGATTCCATGGCTGTCCACAAGTGCACACAACGGGAGCAATGTCGTGCACATGAATGTTTTCGAGGCAGAAACAGAGGAGAGAGGGGCGTTCAGCAGCATCGCTGTCTTGTCTAGTACCGTTCACACGTTTTGTAAGCAGAAAAACAGGGGATCATGCAGGGCCAGCATCAGGCGCAGGGCTAACACTGCTGGGTACAGTAAACGGCAAAATGGACTCTGGTAACCACGTGGCGAAAGTAATTCACAGACTGCACCTCCGGCGAAAAAATTTCGAAATCTAACCCTTTTCTGTAGCGCCCAACACCAAGGCGCCACACCCTTCTATGTAGCGCCCAAGCTCTAGGCGCTACACATCTGCATACGTGGCGCTGCGGGGCCAGCAGCCGGCCTGCGTGGCGCCTGGCAGGTGGGCCGGAGCCCGCATGTGTAGCGCCCGAGTCTTAGGCGCTACACATCGAATCGCCCAGGTATTTCTCCTCCGATCCCCTCTTTTCATCCACAAATTATCTCAGATTTGGCCTCCACATAGCAATTTCGGTGGAAACCCTAGTTTCTAGTTGGATTTGATTTTGGTATGGAATAATGACTTTTTTGAATTATCTTTAGCATTAGGGTAGCTATAGTTTACATTGGTAACAATCTAGTAGGTTATTTTAGTTTAGAAACCAAATTTGTATGTTAGATTATTTGGTTGTTGCTATGAAAATGTGTGGAAATTTTTCGTGCAATTAAATTGTGGGATACTCACAATGATTTGGAATATGTAGGATGGTATGGTTACTCGATGATTTCTATGATGTTAAACACCGGGCCTATATGATATCGGAGAAGAGGATGGTAAGATGATTATTTGTGGACTTTAATGTTTGTAATGTCGTGCTCTAGCAAATGTGTTGGATATGTTCTAACTATTTAACTTGTATGTTTACAGGAACTTAAACCTTTCAAGATTCGGTATCATGGGGTCTCCAGCGACAAAGAAATGCCGTATGATGAGCGGTACACTCCGTACATCGAGATGGCCGGGCTCCTCCCTTTCATCCAACTTGTTAGCCGGTCTACCCCAAACTTCAACGCGGCTGCACTTACCGCTCTCATCGACCGGTGGAGGCCGGAGACACACAGTTTCCACCTTCGTACCGGCGAGATGACTGTCACACTCCAGGATGTTTCCATGATCCTTGCTCTTCCTATTGAGGGGAAGCCTGTAGCTATGGACACCGATTCTGAAGGGTGGCGTCAGAAGATGTTTGATCTTATTGGTGATGTTCCACCGGAGCCTACTGACCCGAGTAAAGGGAGAGTCTCAGCCGGCGCTCCTTACACATGGATAATAGAGAAGTTCAAAACTTGCCCTGAAGGAGCCGATGACGACTTGGTGAAGACGTACGCTCGCGTGTACATGTGGTATGTTATTAGTAGGTGTCTGTTTGCTGACGGCAATGGGAGGAACGCTCCATGGATATGGCTTAAAGCGTTGACCATATTTGATTATGGATGGAGCTGGGGGAGTGCTGCACTTGCCTACTTGTATCGGCAGGTAATAAGTTGATAAATTATAATTTTTCTTGATATCCATGTTGAACATGTATTGACTTTGCTTGCCATTATGTGCAGCTGGATGATGCTTGTCGTAGGACCACGGCAAGTTGCGGAGTTGGTGGTTCTATGCTTCTACTCTCCGTGTGGAGCTGGGATCGTATACCAGTTGGACGTCCTAAAGACATAAAATATGTTGATTGGGAAGCATATGGGAACAACCCTCTACGCCGCGCAACTTGGGCATACAAGTATGACATTGTATCGGAGGCTCACAGCGATACAGATAACATGTATAGGCAGTACATGAACGAGTTGGATGCGCTTACTCCCGAGCAAGTAAGTATTTATCCTAAAATGACTCGCTCACATTGTTTGTATCTTTCTTCTAATTGATGTCGACGTGCTATGCTCCAGGTGGATTGGGAGCCTTATGGGAAGGGGAACAGCTTTGGTGTCTTGCGTGCTTATGATTTGAACCCAATGTGCATGGAGGAACAAGCTTTATGGCTTATGCGGTGCCCGTTGATATGCAATTGGGCGATTGAGTTTCATTTGCCACACCGTGTTCTGAGGCAGTTTGGGTTGTTTCAGGCTCACCCACCAGAGTGGAAGGACACAGACAAGTTGCTTCATGAGTAAGATTAAATGACTTATGTTTCGTTCGTAACTTTGTTTTTTAGGGTTTAGGACCACCCCCACAAGGTTGGCTAGGAGTACCATGTTGGCTATTTCTTGGTTGGCTAGGAGTACCATGTTGGCTGTTTCTTGGTTGGCTACCAACATGTTGGCTTGTGCTAGTTTCATTTCCTTTTGCTCTTTTTCCTTGCGTGCATTTTCTTGAGTTGTGCCCCACAACATTGCACTTCCCACAACGTGTTCTCTCACGAGGCTCTTGGAATTGGTCGTTGCGGCATTCTCTCCCACCACGGCCCCAACCGTCCATGTCACCCCTGAAACGCTTTGTCTTCCGTCTTCCCCGTTTGATCACCTTCCATATCGGATCGGGCCATAGTTGAATTCCATGATACTCTGGCCATTGTGATCGGTCAAGGTATGGATGAAATCTAGGAGCCCATGTTTTTTTGGTCGTCACAATAGAGAATTCGGAATTTCTAACTGTGAGTGGGTGATTAATATCCACATTTCGGGTACGAGCCACCGTTAGCAAGTGAGAGCAAGCGAGATGAAGCAACCGTGGCCTTTCGCATGTGCAGTCACAATTCTTGAGAGAGACCTTAAACGCCCGACCTCCATGTTGGACACCATCGGCCGTGGTTCCTCCAGGCTCGTTAACTTGGTAAATCAACTCTTCATTATCATAAATTGTTGCTATTTGAGAGTCTGCCTTCCTTGATTCAAATTGCATGAAACTATCAACCTTTGGAGGAAACTCATACTTGTATTTGTGCTTGTTGTCTCCCATAATCTGCTTATCTGTTTCCTCCGAGTATTTTAGAAAATACTCATTCAACTTGGTGAATGTATACTCAACTATTGCGGTTACGGGCAAAGCACGCACACCCTTCAGAACCTTGTTGAAGCATTCGGCCATGTTGCTTGTCATTTGACCATACCTACGGCCATCTTCATCAAAAGCTCTTGCCCACTTCTTCGTAAGGTGAATGTGCCTATTCAGCCACTCTTGACCACCGGCGTTGAGGGACCTATTAGCCAACAGTTTATTGTACAGATATGCAAACCGCTTTTCTGAGAAAGCCATACAACAATCCTGAAAATCATCGGTCAACTCCTTGCTACCACATGCCCTATAGAAGTTCGAACAGAAATGCCTCATGCACCATCTATGGTGCAAAGGAGCATGGCCGGGGATATCAATATCAACCGCATTTAGAATTCCTTGATGACGATCCGAGATGACACATATTTCCCTTTGAGGCAACAATACCTTGGTCCTCAAAAGATGAAAGAACCATGCCCAATTAACATTGTTCTCCGCATCCACCAAAGCAAAAGCCAATGGCACTAAACGGTTGTTGGCATCATTTCCTATTGCAACCAATAGAGTGCCCATGTATGGACCTGTCAAAAACGTACCATCAACGGAGATGACCGGTCTACAATGTTCAAAAGCACTCACACATTGCTCAAATGCCCAAAATGCACGGCCAAATACACGGACAGTCTTTCCGTTGAGGGTCCTTGTTTTCTCCCCAAAAGGCTCAACCACATGAACCATCCCGGGGTTACTGGCGGCCATGGCTCCCAACAACCTAGGGATTCGGTTGTATGCTTCCTCCCAGTCACCGTACAACATCTTGAATGCGGCTTGCTTCGCCTTCCATGCCTTTCCATACTTCACCTTGTAGTGAAAAAGGTTCTCCACAAGTTCCATGACACTCTTAATACTCATCGTTGGAAGTGATGAGATGGAGTTGGAAAGCTATAAGCGATGAACTCGGAGGTCAGTTGTCGGTGGTCCTGATTCACTTTCTTTCCATCGGCACTCTTGCCATCGAGCTTCTTGCCTCGGCACATGTGAGTTGCCGCACAACTAGATATGTGCCATTCGGGCCCTTTTTTGAATGGTACTGCACGCACAATCCATGGACATCCATCCTCCAAGCAAGCAACCGTATAACGCTTCGTTCTGTCCGAACGGACAACTCTAAACGGACGATGGTACTTCACCGAGTACTCCTTGATCCATATCTGAAATTCCAACAACGTTGGAAACTTCAGACCGGGATATATCCCACTCTCCACATGATTCATATCCCGGTAAGAAGTTGGTCTAGCTCCGAGCTCTATACCCTTGCCGCCGTCCACCGTGGCTTCATCCGCAAGACTAACATCACGAAACAACGGAATCCGATGATCCCGTCCCAATACCTTCTTGAAAGCTTCCGCCTCCTTCGCCGTGAACCCCTCCTCATCAACTTCTTCATCCGGACCCTCGTCATCCGACCCCGATGCATAGCATCGAGAATATGGTATGTCATGATCCATAGTCTCTTGCACATAATATGCGTCCAAATCTCCAAGATTGTTGTCATTGAGTTCGACTCCATTCTCATTGTCCTCATACTCATCATCCTCATACTCACTATTTCTCTTCAATGCATCATCTTGGTTATTCCTAATGGGGCTCAAAGTTTTCCTCACTTCATGTTGGGTGGAAGGAGGTTCAAAGACTACATCTAGGTTCGTGAGTGTTGGACTCAAACCATGAAATGGGGAGGCACAATGGTTCAAGTCCAAGTTCATACGAGCATCAACCTTTTTAGTGGCAAATAACTCGAGAGACTTGTCTAGTGACTCGGCCACGGTCTCCTTGTATGCAACCCACCGTAGCTCGGAGTTGATACGCAAAAACTTCCAACGAAGGTGCAATCCATGACCCGCGTTATGTCTTCCCTCCAACTCTACTTCATGAGTTCGGTCCATCCAATTCAACTCAACTCTAACTTGTTCCAAAACCTCCGCATAGGTAGGACTACGCTCGAAGACCAACGATATCTCATCCGGATCCGGTTCCAAATCACCTTTCATGAATGCATCCTTGTCCACATGATGAACATGAACAATTCTCGACATTCCTAAAATAATGAAGACAATAATGTGGAAAATTATAACATTTCGTTTCTACTCATGCTAATATTATATTATATACATACTCCTAATCTTTGAGCTAACATACTACCCAAACAAAAGACTCCTAACACTAACAAGTATCTAACCCTAACCCTAGCAAATATCTAACCCTAACCCTAATCCTCACAAATATCTAGCCCTAACATATAAGAACCCTAACCCTAACATTTAGGGGACCATACAAGCCACCAACTAGGCAATTAAACTACAAACATCATGCATCATTGGGGTCAAATTGAATTTCTAGGGTTTCCAAGATTGAAACAAAAATCAACCAAAAAAAAAGGTTTCTAATTGGTCAAAACAAGGGGAAATGGAGGACATTACCTCTAGGAACTTGTTGGGGGCAAGATTCGATGAAGAAACCTTCAAATCGGAGGATTTGAGGGAGGATTTGAGAGGAGAGGGAGGGGAGCCGCCGGGGGAGCCTTCTCTTCCTCCAAAAAAACGATAAGTGTTGCTTGGGTGTGGGGGAGAGGGGGTCGCGCGTGACTTAGTGCACTCGATGTGTAGCGCCTAGCGTCGAGGCGCTACACATGCACGGCTTGGGCCCACCTGCCAGGCGCCACGCAGGCCGGCTGCTGGCCCCGCAGCGCCACGTATGCAGATGTGTAGCGCCTAGAGCTTGGGCGCTACATAGAAGGGTGTGGCGCCTTGGTGTTGGGCGCTACAGAAAAGGGTTAGATTTCGAAATTTTTTCGCCGGAGGTGCAGTCTGTGAATTACTTTCGCCACGTGGTTACCAGAGTCCATTTTGCCACAGTAAACCATCCTAGGTCTATGGACCTGAATATCTGACAAGAGGGAGTGTTTGACACCGCTTGTGACAGCTATTAATTTATTTGCTAAAAAAGAGTGCTACGCGTAGAAAATGAATTGTGCACATGTATTAAAGTTTTTCTTTCCTACATGGGACAAGATGGTGTTTTTTTATTGTTGCATTACTTGGTGCCGGCTGCTAGCTGCACGATCTTGACTTCCATACTTGAAAGCCTTCGCAGAGCAGGTTTTTTTTAGCGCAAGACAAGTTTAAGTTGGAATGCAGACGGACGGCCAGGGAGGTTGCGAGCTGCGGAAAAAGTGCGGCATGGTAGGTCAGGTGCGAGGCGGCTGTTGTAGACACACATGAATAGCAAGACATGTTAAATCGTCGCCGTTGCTTTCAACCTGATTTGAAATTAACTCGTTCTAGGTCCACACATTTTTCCAAGGACAGAGGGAGGCACGCACGTGCAACGCCCTGTTTTCTTTTTCTGTCTCTCTCTACGGCTGGGGATGTTTGCATGGTGCGTCCTCACACAAAGCTCGCTTAATTAACTTGGTGTGCTAAGCAAGGCATCAAGTGAAGATGAAGATGAAGTTGCTGGATTTGCATGGCCAGCCAAGTTCCATCTCCGCAAGGCACACGGTCTTAATTTCCCGTGCACGCAGATGCGTCCCGAGGATCGACACATGGTGCACCGCTCACACCACGTCATCTACACGCGTCGACTCGTTCCACGAGAAGATCTCGGCTGCATGCTCACTACTCTACTCCGCCAGTTCTGTCACGTTCCGCCGAGCATGGCAGCGCACGTGAACTTAATTTTTTCAGTTAAACAATATCCTTAACAAGTTGATTAGAACGCCATGCAGCAAGATTACAGTTTCCTTATTATTTGGACCATATTTTTGGAAAGGAAACCATGCATGCAGAGGAAGCAGAATTAACGGAGGCCGGGCGTATAAATCAGGAAGAGCATATCCCGCCATTAATTTACCTGCTCGCGCGCGAAATCCTCGGCGCCGCCGAAGGCGAGGTAGGAGTGGGGCGACTTCTCCATCACGCGGCGGGCGAGGGAGACGGGGTTCCGGACGGTGGACACGCCCGACACGGCGCCGCACCGGCGGCCACGGCCGTCCATGATGCTCGCCTCCATCTCGACGGTGCCGGCGCGCGTGAGGGCGGAGCCCCGGCCGGAATTGAAGCAGGGGTCCGTCTCCAGCTCCCGCACCACGGCCTCGACCACGTCCAGCGCAGGGGCGCCGGCGCGCAGCAGGTCCACGCCCACCTGCAGGCACCGGGCCAGGACGCGCTTCGCCTCCTCCTGCCGGTGCTCCGGCAGGTTCGGGTCCACGCCGGCGCCGCCGTGGATGGCAATGGCCCAGCGACCCATGCCGATCTCTGGCCTAGGCTAGCTTGGTAGCTGGATGGTGCTGTTGTGGTAGGCTCTGTTTCGCTACTGCTCTGTTGTTCCAGTTATGCCCGTTGTTGTGTGGGTTTGGGGTGATGGTGGATGAACGGGGAGGCTGGCGGGGTATTTATAGGGGTGGCCGGACGCGAGGCGTGGAGGTTTGGGTGCGGCGAGTTTTTGGAGCCTCGAGTCCGGGAAGGGAGAGATCGTCACGCCGTATATGACGCGGCAGCGGATTCTTTTCCATCTCCAGAACCGTATCAGTACAGCGTGATTTCACGACTTGACCCGTCCGCACCGTCTGCTTTGCTTAAACCTGTGTGTCGTACTAATTCTAGGCAGGTTTTTGAAACAAGCATGTCCGTTCCGCTGCAGCTGTATGTACTACCGGCTGTTTCTGGGTCCGCGTAGTTCGGTCGTATGGGCTGGTGTCATTTTGCAACGCTCTAAAATGTTTCTGTAAACGAACAAGACTTTTAAGGTCAAGAGATACACCCAAGTCAAGAACACCCATTAAATCTTCTTCTTTTCTACATGGGTCAACACAAAGATTCGGTGCCTCAGGTTTACGTATACCTAGTATGTGACTGTGTCATTACGGTGAATTTACCCGATCTCGATTGTACTACCGCAGTGGTAGATTAGTAATATCATCTGCTAAAAAAAATCTGTAAGTGCACCAACAGAAGCATAAAAATTCCGCGCGCTAAATCATTTTTACGCCGCTCGATTCTTTCATTCAGCGCCCACGGTGCAGCACCGATTTTAGATGCGCTTAAACTGTGAGCCTTACCGACGACGCTTTATCGGGCGCTGCAGAATAATACACGCGCGGCTGAACAAGCCTCAAACAATCAAACATATAAAACAAATTACATCAAACACACACAAAAATCAACAATACAAATAGTTTAATTTATTCTTACGGCACAAGCAAATAGTGTAGAACAATACAAACAATAGTTTATCAAGAATACAAAAAATTGTTCACCGAGTTGTTATTAGACAAACATACAAACAAACATAGAAACTAGTTGTGGTTTCAAGAATTATAGTTCAATCATTTTTTTGCCCCTTGAAGACTGTCGCTCGAATCGGCGGCAGGCAGCTGGTGTGTCAGAGGGGAGTTTCGACTAGCCCCGACGTCAGAGACATGATTTACCACGGCGGCGACTCCTGGGCGGCCATGTGAACAACGGGTGGGAGCTGCGCGGCGGCGGGGAGCTTGTGGAGACGGGGTGGCGTGGCGGCAGGAGGAGTTTGGACGTCGGAGAAGGAGAAAAAATTGGGATGGGAGCTGCTGTGGGTGTGTGCAGAAAGTTAACCGCGGCAGTTGGCTCTTCGCAGGCGAGCTCGCCGTCCCGCGCCAGGCAATGGAGGCGCAAACTTCTAGACGCGAGATGGAGAATTTGGCCGCGCAGGAAAAAAATTGTGAATGGCGACGGTTTGAACACTTAAATATTCTTCCACTGGGCTAAAACAGCGGTTTTTTTAGATGTCCTTTAGAATAGTTTTTTTTTTCGAGAATTGTCCTTCAGAGTAGTGACTATGACAAATTAGTTAAAAACTTGATAACGAGGACATATTATTGTGGTCAAGCTATTTTTTGGCACAAGAGATCAACGAAAAGTATACTCGATCCATACCACGGAAAATCTGCATTTTATACCCTTGAGTAGAACAAACGAAACAAACGGGTCAGTGCTCAAGATTGAGCAGCAGCCTGCTAGTCCAGTGCAGCCAGCAGCAACGGTCCCGACTGGTCCCCCTTCTTCTTCTGATCTTCTGAAATATGGTATCTCGACGGTGCTTTTTCCATCAGATTTCTGGTCCCGGTGTTTATTCTCCCAAAAATTATAAATCATGCAAAATAAGATAAAATAACATAAGAGATGCATCATAACATGAAATATATCGATGAATAACAGAAAATTATGATATAAAATAGTGATGCAAAATGGACGTATCAACTGCCCCCAAGCTTAGACCTCGCGTGTCCCCAAACGAAACTGAACTCAGAAAACATGACCATAGGTTTATGGAGTGAAGAGTCGATAAATAAAATACGGACAACAAGCATCACATTTACCCATGCACCAATCATTACAGACATCAACTTCCTCTCATATAACTTAATTTGAAACAAGTAAAGGGAGTCACAAACAAAGATACAAAAGAGAGAATCAAAATTGGTAATGGAAAACTTCGTTCTTGGTCAGAGAACATTTAATGAAATTATACTTATCTTTGGTGAAGTCTTCATAACAAGGTTTATATTGTAGAGCTTAACATGTTTAATTGTAACAACTCTTTATTAGTGATTTATAGCTTTCAAAGTAATATTCATTCAGATAATGAAACATGTGCTAAACAAAGAAGGATAGAAAACATGATTGAATAAATCAACATATAGATGATGAGAACACAACAACTCAAATGCTTGGTGGAGACAGAAAGAAATGGGTTTACTGACTCAACATAAAAGTAAAAGATAGGCCCTTCGCAGAGGGAAGCATTAACCACTCATGTGCTAGAGCTTTTATTTTAATAAACAGAGGTATAAAATGCATGACACTCCTCCCATCCATCTTACTCAAACCATGGCTAACTGAATCCTTGGGTGCCTGCCAACAATCACAAACCGTGGAGGAGTGTCTAAATTTTGAGAGGTGTATATTTATGTCAACGAATGGCAAACGGAAAATACAGTACGTCACAAGCCAACTAAACTCACAAGAGCGGCTCCCATGGTGAAGGATGCAACTGGTGTAGAAGGTCATTCCTCTTTCTCTTTTGTTTACAAAATTACGCTTTGACTGATAAATCAGGGGCAAAAAGAGTGAAGAGAATTTGTATTATTATTTGGGGGTGGGAACCCCGCTGCCAGCTCTTCTAGCATTTGGATAAGCGGATGAAGCCACTAGTCCTGGTGTGTGAGTCCAATCAACAAGTGATATAAAGATTCTCTATTTGCGTCCTCATGAGCTAAAACAGGAACACAAAACAAGAGTAATTTGAAAGTTTTAAAGGTAGCACATGAGCAATTTACTTGGAGTGGCTGTGAAATACCACATGTAGGTAGGTATGGTAGACACGAATGGCAAGGTTTTGGGTTTAAGGTTTGGATGCACGAGATGTATTCCCTCTCAGTACAGGATTTTTGGCTAGCCAGGCAGGGTAGCAAGCATAAGAGTTGAAGGAAAACAAACAAATATACATACGATGAAACCAATCATGCAATCTTCATTGAAAGCACAAGCGATCTTAACTTGTGAATACTAAGTTTATGAGCTAATAGGCAAATTCCTATTTCTTATACTAGCAACTCAAATTATTATTTCTGCTAACCCAAGCTAAGTTTGCCAAAACCAACTATATTAACTTGATGATCTCTAGAGTGATACCAAGTACTAATAACAAGCTAAACCATTTGAAAGGAGTTGAAAACTGAAATAATGTGCATAGAAAGTAAATGATGAAAATTCTGATTAATATTTCAAACCGGGAACTCACACCAACGGATACAGCGATAACCAACTAGGGAGAGACACTTCCATACTACAAACCATCCTATAAGATAACCTCTCTACTCATGATATGACTCTACTGCAAAAGTAAAAAGATGAAAGATAGTGATGTGATACCGCGATACTCCCCCCAAGCTTCAAACAAGCCGAGGGGATGCCAAAACCAATGACGAATCAATTCTTTGTTGGTGGTGGTGGTGATATACTCTTCTCAAGCAAGGAGTGGTAACATTGCAGCATCTCACGGAACCTGTCGTTTTCCTCTTGAAGAATCTCGACCTCCGTCCTTAAATCTCGATAAAGTTCACAAAACTCATCTGCAATCCGAAGAGGTTCCTCCACCCTAGGAACGGGACTGAGGCCCGGGACTGATGGTCTTGGTCCCTACACACTACAAGAATAAACACTGCTTGATGACGTCCTTTTTTCTTCGTTCTTGACGCCCTGATCCTCCTTCTTGTGCTTGGGACTTCCGAGATCTTCTTCCATTGGCCCCTTCCCCTTGTTGTTGTTGGCGTAGGCCATGACGCTTCTAAAACTGAAAACATATCCTGGCAGAAACAACTCAAAACAGAAACACGACGAGAAAACGATATACGGACCTCGGGGGGGGGTCCGAGGGATTATATAGCGAAAAGTTTCATAACGAAAGGAAAGTCCAAGTTTAAAATGACTCGGAGAGGGGCTCCGGGGCACCACACCTAGGGATGGCGCGGCCAGAGGTGGGCCCGCGCCACCCTATGGTGTGGAGCCTCCAGGCTTCGTCTCCCTCTCGTTTCCGGCTCATAATTTTTCATATTTTCCAAAAACAACAAAAATATAAGTTGGAAGATGTTTCGCGAACATTTTCTTACCAAAACTGTTACCTATTCGAAAACTGACTCTGCAGTTTATGAAATATGCTTCCTAATGAACTCCTCCGGGATGATGGCTTGAATACAATCAACATTTTCATTATAAGGATCTCCGGAGATATAGTGCTTGAGTCTTTGGCCATTCACCACTTGTGAAGAGTTGTCTTCAAGGTAAATAATTTTAGTTGCCCCCGAACGATATACCTCTTCGATAACAAAAGGTCCTTCCTATCTCGAGAGTAATTTTCCTGTAAAAAATATATGAGACGAGACCTATACAGTAACACTTTCTCACCAACATGAAATTATCTTTTAATAATTCTCTTATCATACCACTTTTTAACTTTCTCTTTAAAGAGCTTAGCATTTTCATATGCTTCACTCCTCCATTCATCTAGAGAACTTAAGTCAAGCAGCCTTTTCTCACCAGCAAGTTTAAAATCTCTATTTAGGTCTTTCACTGCTAAATAAGCTTGTGTTCTAATTCTAGGGGAAAGTGAAAAGCTTTTCCATAAACCATTTTATAAGGAGACATGCCCATGGGATTTTTGTAAGCAGTTCTATAAGCCCACAGAGCATCATTTAATTTCTTAGCCCAATTTTTCCTAGATTTGTTAACAGTCTTTTGCAAGATAGATTTGATTTATATATTTGATAGTTCTACTTGCCCACTGGTTTGAGGATGATAGGGTGAAGCAATTCTATGATTAACATCATATTTAGCAAGGGTTTTTCTAAAACCACCATGAATAAAATGAGAACCCCCATAAGTCATAAGATATCTAGGTACACCAAACCTAGGGAAAATAATGTCTTTAAGCATTTTTAAAGAGGTTTCACCATCAGCACTTTTAGTAGGTATAGCTTCTACCCATTTAGTAACATAATCAACATCAACAAAAATATGAGTATAGCCTTTTGAAGGAGGGAAAGGACCCATAAAGTCAAAACCCCAACAATCAAACGGTTCAGTAACAAGAGAATAATTCATAGGCATTTCATTACGTCTTGAAATATTTCCAACCCTTTGACATTGATAACAATATAAAACAAATTTTCTAGCATCTTTAAAGAGAGTAGGACAATAAAAACCTGATTGTAGAAATTTATGTGCAGTTCTATCTCCAGCGTGATGTCCTCCATAAGTACTATTATGACATTTTCTCAATATCTCATGTTGTTCATTTTCAGGAACACATCTTCTGATAATACCATCAACACCTTCTTTATATAAGTGTGGGTCATCCCAAAAATAATGCCTCAAATCATAGAAGAATTTTCTTCTTTGCTGAGGTGTAAAGGTAGGAGGCAAATACTTCGAAACAATAAAGTTAGCATAATCAGCATACCATGGACTCTCATGAGAGCTCACTTTTATTGCAGCTAACTGTTCATTAGGAAAACTATCATTAACAGGAATAGGGTCATCAGGGATATTTTCTAATCTATACAGATTATCAGCAACAGGATTTTCAGCACCCTTCATATCCACACTATGTAAATAAAACTCTTGTAAAAGAAGCACCCATCTAATAAGCCTACGCTTAGCATCTTTCTTTTCCATAAGGTACTTAATAGCAGCATGATCAGTATGAATAGTAACTTTAGAATCAACAATATACTGCATAAATTTATCACAAGCAAAAACTACAGCTAGGAATTCTTTCTCAGTGGTAGCATAATTATTTTGAGCAGCATCAAGAGTTTTACTAGCATGATGAATAACATTTAACTTCTTATCTACTCGCTGTCCAAGAACAGCAACTATAGCATAATCACAAGCATCACACATAATTTCAAATGGTAAGTTCCAATCAGGTGGTTGAACAATAGGGGCAGATATTAAAGCCTTCTTTAAAATTTCAAAAGCTTCTTTACAATCTTCATCAAAAACAAATGGTACATCTTTTTGAAGAAGATTAGTAAGAGGTTTTGATATTTTAGAGAAATGTTTAATAAACCTTCTATAGAAACCAGCATGACCAAGAATACTACGAATACCTTTAACATCCCTGGGACAGGGCATTTTCTCAACAGCTAAAGCTTTAGCTCTATCAACTTCAATACCTTCTTCAGAGATTTTATGTCCAAGAACAATTCCATCATTAACAGTAAAATGGCATTTCTCCTAGTTAAGAACAATTTTAGTCTCCTCACATCTCTGCAAAACTTTGTCAAGATTCTGCAAATAATTATCAAAAGAAGTTCCATAGACGGAGAAATCATCCATGAAAACTTCCACAATTTCTTCACAAAAAACATGAAAAATAGAAGACATGCATCTTTGAAAAGTAGCAGGAGCATTACATAAACCAAAAGGCATAAGTCTATAAGCATAAGTTCCATAAGGACAAGTGAAAGTTGGTTTCTCTTGATCAAGCTTTTTAACAGCAATTTGAGAAAACCCAGTATAACCATGAAGAAAGCAGAAATGAGTTTTCCTGGACAACCTTTCTAACATTTGATCAATAAAAGGAAAAGGATAGTGATCTTTCTTAGTAACTTTGTTAACCTTCCTAAAATCAATGCACATCCTATAACCAACTACTACTCTTTGAGGAATAAGTTCATTGTTTTCATTTGGCACAACAGTCATCCCTCCTTTCTTAGGGACACAATGCACACGACTAACCCATCTACTATCAGCAATAGGATAAATAATGCCAGCATCAAGGAGTTTCAATACCTTAGTTCTTACCACATCCTTCATCTTAGGATTTAAACGGCGTTGATGCTCAACAACTAGCTTTGCATCAGGTTCAATATTAATAGCATGCTGAAAAATAGTAGGAGAAATCCCTCTCAAATCATCAAGAGTATAACCAATAGCACCTCTATGTTTCTTCAATATCCCCAATAATATGTCCTCTTCTTTATCAATATGAGCACATTTAAGATTATCTGGCAAAGGCTTTAAATCAAAAACAGGATCTTCCTTGGGTGGTAATGTTTTACCCAAGTCTTCCCCAGGTAAACTATGTTTCAGCATTGCTGGCTGATGTAGGAAAATCTCATCGGTTTCATTTCTTTCTTCCATAAAGACATATGTTTCGTGGTCTTCCATGTATTGCTGCAAAGGATTGTTAGGAGCAAGAGCAAATAGCAGCTAATTGTTCAACTTTATAATGTTCATTAGGCAGTTCAGCTTCATAAGGTGCTTTAGCAAATTTGGAGTAATTAAATTCATAAGACTCTCCATCAAACTTTGTAAGAATTTTCTCCTTTTTACAATCAATAACAACACCACAAGTATTTAAGAAAGGTCTATCAAATATAATAGGACAAGTATCACTAGCATAAGTGCCTAGTACTAGAAAATCAGCAGGATACTTAGTTTTACCACACAAGACCTCCACATCTCTAACAATACCAATTGGAGAAATAGTTTCCCTATTAGAAAGTTGAATAATCACATCAATGTCTTCAAGTTCACAAGAACCAATTTCATGCATAATTTCTTTATAAAGCTCATAAGGAATAACACTAGAACTAGCACCAATATCACATAAACCATAATAACAATGCTCACCTATCCAAATAGATAGCATAGGAACACTAGGTTTCCTAGATTTACTAGGATGAGATACAATATTAGAAGAATCTTCACAAAATATAATGTGTCCCTCTTCTACATTTTCAGAAACAAGGTCCTTTACTATTGCTACTATAGGTTCTACAGTTATTTGTTCCTCGGGTTCTATATATTTCCTTGCACTTTTATTAACCACACTAGCTGACATAGAGTGTTCTTTTACCTTAGCAGGGAAAAGCATTTTCTCAATATAAGGTTCAGGCACAATAGAATCAACAGTATGAACTTCTATATCTCTAGCAGGAACACAATTAATAGTATCTTTATAAGGTGCATGGTACCTGTCCCATTCCTTTTTAGGAATCTCAAAATAAGAAGCAAAAGCCTTATATAAGTTTGTAACAACTTGAGAATCAAGACCATAAGCAGTAATAACATTATGAAAATCCTCAGATGACATAAAGGTTTTAATGCATTCATAGTCATAATTTATACCCGACTTTCTACCTTTCTCATTCTCCCATGCTTCAGTGTTTTCTTGAATACGGTCAAGAAGATCCCAGTTAGCTTCATCCTTAAAATGTGTAAATGATCGAGAACAAGAAGCATCCAATAAATCCTTATCATGAACAGGAAGCCTTGCATAGAAATTATTAATAACAATATTATTGGGAGCTCATGAACGGGGCATTTGAGCATTAGTAACTTCAATCTCCCCCATGCTTCGTAAATACTCTCTCCGTCATGAGGCCAAAAATTATATATATAAATCCGATCTCTATGGATTTCACTTGGAGGATATAATTTAGAATAAAAGAGAGGTACAATTTCCTCCCATTCAATAGTCTGGCTATTTTTCAGCATTTTATACCATTCAGAGGCTCGTCCTGTTAATGACATAGAGAATAATTTCCTCTTCACTTGGCTAATTCTAATACCTGCACACTTGAGAAACTCGCATAATTCATGTAGAAAGAGCAAATGATCAGCAGGATGGACATTTCCATCCCCTGAATAGCAGTTATCCATAACATGTTTAACAATCTTTATAGGTATTTTATAGGGATCCGTATCATCATGCCGTGGGTCACTTACTACCCTAGTAATGGCAGCATTGCCCGCAAATAGGGACTCAAAAGGAGTTCCAAACATAGTGTAATAAAGCAGTAGACAGAAATAAAAACAACACTTACAACAGAAGCTTCCTTTATCAATTCCGCTTCCCAATAGCGCTTCACTCCCCGGCAACGGCGCCAGAAAATAGTCTTGATGAACCAAAAGTATAGGGGGTGTATCGTATTACTTTCGATAAATAAGAGTGTCGAACCCAACGAGGAGGATAAGGTGTTGACAAGCAGTTTCGATGAAGGAATAACTGTAAATACTGGAAAATGGATTTATAGGGTTTTTTTATATTGCAGACAAATAAAGTACAAGTAAATAAAATGCAGTAATAATAATTGAAGCGAGTGTCCCAATCCTTTCTATAGAAAAGGACAAGCCGGTGAGTTTACTTATAATTAACAAACTTTCTCGAGGACACACGGGAGGTCTCTGTCAAGTGCTTTTGTTCCATGCAGCTGAATAACTTTGGTGTTTTGATAAGTGTTGTGTGGGTGAATCTATGCTAATGTACCGTAGCATCCAAGACTAATACATACTTGTGATTATACCCCTTGCAAGCATCCGCAACTACAAGAAAGTAATTAAGAAATAAATCTAACCACATCGTTAAACTCCGGGATCCTACGCTCCCTCGTGTAAAGGTTTCCTAACGGGGGTTTAGGTTTCTGTCACTCCGGCAACCCCACAATTAGTAGCCAAATACAAGATGCATTCCCCTAGGCCATAAATGGTGAAGTATCATGTATTCGACGTTCACATGACACCAGTAGAAGAATAACACCACAAATTAAATATCAAACATTAATATTATTCAACATTATTTCACTACTAACAACTTGACTTCTCCCATGTCCTCAAGAACAACACGAACTAATCACAACACATCATATGGATCATAATCATAAGTGATATAATGGAAACAATCTGGTCATAAAGTGCAAACACCGATAAATCTCACAAGCATCAACTACTAACAAGTAATCCACACCGGGAGAGAGATCTAATGCAAAACAACGATACAGGCCCCTAATTGTTACAACGGGATGAAGGTGGATGATGAGAGTGATGGTGCTGGTGGTGATAAAGATGATGATGACGATCTTGATGATGCCCGGAATGATGACGGTGACGATGGCGGTGATTTCCCCTCTCCAGAGAGGAATTCCCCCAGCAGATTTCTCCCTGCCAGAGAGCTTTTCTCTCTCGGGTGTTTTCCGCCTCGAGGTGGCGGCGGAATAATTCTTTGAGGATGGAATAAGGCTTAGGGTTCCCTCGGGATCAGGGGGGCCAAAGATGACCCCCGGAGGTGGGCCAGGGTGGCCACACCCCTAGGTGGCACGGCCAGGGGAGGGCGCGCCAGCCCTAGGTGTGGGCCCCTGGTGGCCCCCTCTGGCTCTCTTCTTGGTTGTGTTCCTTCTCTGGACTTTTAGGAACCCCCGGATCTCCCCCTTCTTCTTCTGATCTTCTGAAATATGGTATCTCGACGGTGCTTTTTCCATCAGATTTCTGGTCTCGGTGTTTATTCTCCCAAAAATTATGAATCATGCAAAATAAGATAAAATAACATAAGAGATGCATCATAAGATGAAATATATCGATGAATAACAGAAAATTATGATATAAAATAGTGATGCAAAATGGACGTATCAAGGACCGAGAGAACCACTCTCATCAAGCATAGTAGAAGCATCATTAAAAGTATTAGAAGTATTTTTAGATTCAGCAGAAGTAGCATGTTTAGCATGTGGTGGTGTAAGCAGCTTAGTCATAACAGACGGTGAATCAAGAGCAATAGAGGTGTTCAGAGTTGTACCTCTTCTTGTAGCGGATCATAATATAGGAACTCTTCCATCACGAGACATACCCATGATGAATGATTGGCGGTAGATAATAATACTGTCCGGTGAGCTTGCAAATAAAGCTATGCTCCCCGACAATGGCGCCAGAAAATAGTCTTGATGACCCACAAGTATAGGGGATCGCAACAGTCTTCGAGGGAAGTAAAACCCAAATTTATTCATTCGACACAAGGGGAGCCAAATAATATTTGTGAGCCTTAACAAGTGAGTTGTCAATTCACCTGCACCTGAAAGTACTTTTGTTTGCAGTGGTTTATGAGTAGTAACAGTTTTATAGCAGCAGCAGTAGTGAAATAATAGCAGCACTAGTATGAAGACAACAACAGTAGTGATTGAATTAACCAGCGGTATTAAATACTGTAGGCATAGGGATGGATGAACGGGCGTTGCATGGATAAGAAAGTTCTAATAATGATCACGTCAGGGGCATTTCAAATAAACAAGATAAAGCATCTGATGCATGTAAAATGCATACATGAACTTTGCATGTTATTACTTGTTTTTCCTACATATTAGCAACTTATATTCATGTTTTATAATGATTTGGGGGTTTCTAAACAATCCCCCTTATTTTGGTTCTAACCCTGTTTTTCCAGAAAACGTACTTTTTAGTGTTTCAGACTTTCCGGGAGCTTCGGGACTCCAAAAAGAGCAAGGCCAAAGAGCACGGTTCAGAATTTTCGAGACGAAGACCATGGGCCAAAGTAGAGGGACAAAAGCCAACCAGGTGGCAAAGAGGACCCTCCACGCGGCCAGATTCCTTGGACGCGTGAGGGGCCCCCTTTTTGCCCCCGTGGCTCCGATGCCGTCGATCTTTCTTCTCCCGAGTGTCTCGTGACCTAAAAACGACTATATAAAGGGTCCCCTGCCCTTTTCGAGGAGGAGGCGGCGCCGAGAGACGAAACCACAAAACAGAGAGACAGAAGGCTGCCGCCGGAGAAGATCGGAGGGGGGAAACGCCGCCGGGATCACCCCCGGAGGGCTCCACCCCCCTCCGGCGTGTTCATCATCAACATCTACAGCAAGATCGGCTCCATCTCTCCACTGTAATCTCTTGGCAAACATGATGTATGATGCAATACTATATTCCCTTGATGTATTGTGTCTCCCCGTCTATGTTTGAGTAGTGAATTGTTCTTGGCAATGGTGAAATAGTTCGTTGATTGGTTGCATACAAGTTTGTTATCTTCTATGATTGTCTTTATGTACAATATATGAGTGCACGCATATGTTGGGGAATGCATGTAAGGTGATCACTGGTAGCATAATGGAGTGGTGGTGACTTGGGAGTGACAGTAACCTGAGACCGAGCCACAAAGTTAAGTTATTGGGGGATATATATAGGGGACCTTAGAAAGTAAGGCTATGGTGGGACTTTATGTCTTAATCAATCTTGTGCAGTCATTTACTTGGCCACATGATCCATCATAAGGGGTTGTAGATCATTTACCTGACTATACCTATTCATGGCTCCGTCCTACAAGAAACAACTAAGACTAAAACATGTGCTTCACTAATTGTGACAACCACACGAACGAAACACCTATTGCTAGAACACTTGCTCCCTTGAGATACTTGAGATATTTGCTGCTTGCTACTTGTGAAACTTGCTTAGAAACTTGCATTTTAAACTTGCTTCACTAGTTACTAGACAAACCACACTCCACGTCACTTGCTTTTAATTAGTTAGTTCCTTTTAGTCAAACTTATTGCTTTGCATAAACAGCCATATAAGAGGGTTATAGGGCTTTAGAGAATAGATAGCTTACCTTCAGCTCCTCGTGGGTTCAACACTCAAATACTTATCGAAAGGTACTACAATTGCTCTCCTGCACTTGGGAGTCATCAAGCACTTTTCTGGCGCCGTTGTCGGGGAGCGTTGCGCTAAGCTTTTATTCTTGTTTGCATTGCATACTAACATATAAACCTAAAACAAAAAAAAATTATAAAATGGAAAACAACCAAACAATTTTAGAACTGTATAATATCTACCTTGAGTTAGGACATGAAGTGTTTGAGGAGAAATTGAAAAATTATTTGCACAACAATCATATTTGTGGTAGTACTAATTCTTTGAACACCTTTATTGCTAAGGAAAACCTTGAGCTTGGGGAAGTTTGTCTTGATGAATATGATATTTTTAGTCCCCCTACTATTGAGGATAAAAATGATATACTTGCTGATTCTATGGAAAGTTTTAAGCTTGGGGAAGTTGGTTTTGATGAGCATGTTATTTCTAGTTCCCCGAGCTTGGAGGATAAAAATCACTTTGATGATACTATGCCTCCTATATATGATGATTGCAATGAAAATTATGAATGTTTAACTCCCACTATCACTAATGAGGATTTTACTTATGTGGAGAGTAGTGTTTTTTTATGCATGTGTCTCATGATAAGAATGTTTTATGTGATATCCATATTGTTGAATCTATTCATGATGCCAATGAAAATTATTATGAGAGAGGGAAACATGGTTACACATATTTCAACAATATTAAGTTTCCCCTCTTTATGCTAAAAGTATTGAAGTTGCACTTGATCTAACTTTCTATGCTTGCTATTATGTGCTTCTTTTATTTGTTTCATTACAAAATGCCAATGCATAGGAAATGGGTTAGACTTAAAAATAAATTGTTTAATATTTTTTTTGGTGTGTTCCTTATGCTTTAATTTCCTATCCGGTTTGAGCACACATTTATGTCTTTACAACATGTAAAATGCCTTTACCTACTGTTATGTATCATTTAGTTTAATATTTTCATTTTATAAAAAATTTGGGAAAGTAAATGAGAAGGATGAGTAATGGAGAAGTTGGGGTCGACCTTGAACATGTGTTGTTCATGCCAATGAAACCATTACAAAGTCTCTATCATTAAAACTTTTTCCAAAGCTAAAAAAATAAAAATATTAGTTCACTACTGTAACATCACATTTCTGTCTTATTTCTCATCTTAAATGGCAAGAATAATCTTATATGAGAGATAGGATTAAACAATAGTAATTAGCTGTGAAGAAAACAGATTCCTGAACTTCACTGCGAAAAATGTTTAAAATCACAGAAGTGGAATTTTGACCTGGTAATTTATGAAAGAAATATTTAGTTATCACTACATATTTCATTAGTTTTAAGTTTTCTGATTTGAGCAACTTAAGTGCCTCTAAAAATTCACTCTTTACGGGATGTTCAGTTTTTGGCAGATTATGTCTTTATTTTGCATTGCTCTCATTACTTGTGTTTTGTGTGGTTCTTTTGATCAAGGAGCAATGCACAACTGTAGTAACAGTAGTTAATATTTAGAATCAACTCATGATGTGTCTTTACTGTACCTATGTGGGTTTTATTTATGGAGGCACTAACCCCTCTAATCAAGTTTTATGTTGAGATTTGTGTAAGAAGAATTTTTCAGGAGGAAGAGTTGAGTGAGATGAACAAAGATCAAGAGGGACAACCAATCAATCTTGGGGATGTACCCCTGGGCTCACCCACTAGTGGAAACAGGGGCTTTAGTCCCGGTTCGTAGGCCCCCTTTTGTCCCGGTTGTGCAACCGGGACGGGGCCTCCGGGACAAATACCCCTCCCCATTGGTCCCGGTTGTGGCAGGACCCGGGACAAATGGGGCTGACCACGTGGCCCGAGCGCTGGAACCTGGCCAGGGCTATTAGTCCCGGTTCTTAATACGACCCGGGATGCATGCCCCTTCTGCCGCGGCAGGGCTTTTGCCCTTTTCTCTGCCGCGGCAGGGCTTTACAATTTCCGTTTTTTTGGTCCCCGAGACCTCCTGGCGGCCCCTCCCCGGACCTCGAGAAAAGAGGAGCCTCGGTGTACCCTCCACCGAGCCCCCGGATCGCACGAGTGAATAAGTATATAAAGCAGAATAAGAAACACTTATATTACAGAAGCAAAGTATATCGATCATATTATACATGACCGATGGAGTGTATTACAAAATCAAACTTAGTTCCAACCGGAGGCATGGTACTCTCCATGTACGTTTATGACCTCTGCATCTAAGAAGCCCGCAATTTCCTCCTGAATTGCTCGTATGCGGTCCCTAGGTAGAAGACCGTCCCGAAGCCGTTCGATCTAATATAAAGAAGAGTGGTCACTAAAATATATGAAGCTAAGTAACTAAAATAGATAGTAATAAGAAGAATTGACGATTAACGTACATGAAGTTGTTTTAAATTTCTGCCGCTGGGAGATGTGGTCTGACGAATGAACTCGCAAACGTAGTATCCACATAAGTTATTCCCGTCTCCTTGTTGCAAGCACTATACGAGAAGATTGTTTCAATCAAAATAATAATCAACCAGGCATGATAATGGAGATGGGCACGGATCTAGATAGTACTTACTTGCACAACATCAAATGTAAGTTGTTTTTCCCATTCACCGCGAGACTTCCTTATGAACCTCTTCCAAACCCTACCCGAGAAAGAAAAAGAATAAAAAGAGTTAGTAATTACTTGATGTCCGAAAATGAAACAAAGTAGTCGATATATTGCCATATATAAATACTGAATATTAATAAAGATTGAAATTACCGCTGGATCATTTCCTGCATGTCAGCCCACATTGAGAGGGGTTTACGTTTTGGGTCCATTACAATTACTTTTCCTTTGTCAATTTGGAAGATTAGCAGAATATAGTGGAAGCTGCGCACGCAGAACTCATCAATTATACAGTGAACATCGAGTAAGGAAACAGAATGTTCACAACAGAGTAACACACTTACTTGAAGTTGTAAGGAAATAGTATTTCCCGTCGGTGTTGGTTAAATATTATTGCCCTCAGAATATTTTTTTTCTGTATCCTTGGGATATTCCTGAAGAGCCTTGTCATAAATAATATTTGGATCAATGAACCCAATATCATAGATTCCACCTCTTTTGCATTCGAGAATCTGCATTCTGCAATTATAATATATGAGTGTACTATATATATATGAATATGCAATTGAATGAGGTGAGCTAGAGAAATAAGTTGCGCCTCGTTTAGTCTTTTTTCATACTTGGGTGCCCTCGTATGGGTGGGCGGAACCCATACTTGAGGATTATTCTGTTCATGTTCTCCATAACTCTCCAACATCAAATGCAATACCATTAGGGGCTTGTAATTTGACAGTTCCTGGTATCTTTCCTCCAAAATAGTTCAGAAACCACTCTGGTATGACCTGTATAGCAGGCAGGAACATGCGAAAAACAAAAGAGAATGAGGCAGTGAAAATACTCCGACAAACTTGAGGAAACCCCAAAAAAGAAGATTTTTTAGTAACTCACCAGACTAATGCCCGTGTTAGAGGAGAGCAAAGCAACACTAAAACGAAGAAAACAGATATTGCTGCTGTATGATTGTGTTGAAGAAGCAAAGACGGGACCAAAGGTTACCAGCAAATTTGGTAACCTTTGGTCCTGTCTTTGCTTCTTTAACACCTTCATACAACAGCAATATCTGTTTTCTTCATTTTAGTGTTGATTTGCTCTCTTCTAACAGGGGCATCAGGGATGCCTCTTCATATCTGAATTTTAATTGATGTTGTTATTTCTAGACAAACTAAACTCTGTCCATACTAGCTCTCAGCGCGCCCTAGCTCGCACGAGCTAGAGGGTTGGCCCTCTATATCCCCTCCCGACCCGCACATGTAGGGGTCGACGGGCCACCCCCTACCCAAACTTGTAAAAAATCGTTCGGGGTGGTCCATTTACGGGGTCTGCTAGATGGCCGGGTATAGCTAAAATTTCTAACATTTCTAAACTAAAATTTCTAACATTTCTAAACTAAAATTTCTAATATAAAATTTCTAATATTTCTAACATTTCTAAACTAAAATTTCTAATATAAAATTTCTAACATTCATAAACTAAAATTTCTAACATTTGTAAACTAATAATTCTAACAATAATAAAAAACAGTAATTAAGTAAAAAAAAGAAAGAAAAACAAAAAAGGCCCCAGATTAGGGCGAGATAGAGGCAGGCCTTTTACCTCCTCTTGGGGCAGCGGCGGGCCGGCGGCGCGGGGCAGCGACGGCACGGGGCAGCGGCGGCGCGGGGCAGCGGCGGCGCGGGGCAGCGACGGGGATCGAGGGGCGGCGCGGGGGCAGCGACGGGGATCGAGGGGCGGCGCGGGGGCAGCGACGGGGATCGAGGGGCGGCGCGGGGGCAGCGACGGGGATCGAGGGGCGGCGCGGGGCAGCGACGGGACCTAGAGGGGCGGCGCGCGGCCGAGGCGAACGGGAGAGGGCGCTAGGGGGGGTGGGTGCGCTCGACGGAGTCGGGAGCGGCACCACAGAGGAGGATGCCGGCGGGCGCGAGGGGGCGGCGCGGATGCCGACGGGGCGAGGGGGGTGGCGCGGGGGGACGGAAAAATTGGGCAGCCTGGCGGCGTCGATTTGGTCCCTGCGCGCGGTCTGGAACTGAAAGGAGCGGGGACGTGTTTATATCCTATGACCCTTTCGTCCCGGTTGGTGGCAACACCCGGGACGAAAGACCCTTCCGTCCCGGTTGGTGCCACCAACCGGGACGAAAGACCCTTCGTCCCGGTTGGTGCCACCAACCGGGACGAAAGGGCCCGGCTGGTCGCCTGCGCCAGAACCAGCTGGCCGGCGCGCCAATTGTTTTAGCGCCAAATTTTGAATATCTTACATATGTAAGTGAATAACTTCTACATACTTTCAAATTACGAAAAAATTACAACATTAAAATTGTTTGAAATTGCGTAAATAATTCAAATCCGTTTTGGGCAAACATACTGGCTGATCCTATTGATTGGCCTCCATCTACTATTCCTCTTTCTAGCCAGGTAATAATAAGAAATATAAAACTATTACCATTTTTCTTTCTTGATCAACTATCTCCCTTATGCTGGTAGCCACCATGCATTTACAAACCGGTGTATTAGGATCTGTAATGCACGAAACTCCTATAAACCATCCAACCATCTGCAGGGAGGTCAATATAGGAAAGATGACAAGCACTGGACATAGGACGAAGTGATTAAGCTAGCCAAGGGTGTTGAGAAATATGGCGCTGGGCAATGGAAAAAGATCGAGCTTCATTACTTCTCACTACCTGACGGAGAACCAGTCCGATCAAACGAAAATCTGAATGTATATATAGAAGTCTACTCCAAAAAAAAAAGTGGTTATTGGCAAATATGGAAGTTGTTTTATCTAGCAGATGAATAATAAAGTGGGTGTAGAACAAAACAAACGGTATCGCCATCACACAGCCCAACCGTGGCTACTGGGTGCATATATATATGCATACCAAATGCACGGTTGGACGTATGATGGCGAATCCGGATGTTTTGTATTTGAGAGATGAACTGACCGGGGTGTATGAAGCTGGGCTATATATAGGGTCCTCTGGCTCAAAAAGTGTTGAGCTAGGGTTTTGATCCAACGGTTAAGAAACACCTCATCCAACGGCTCACAGCAGCTCGAAAGAAACACACCGTAGCCCTGATCGAACGGCTCACAACAGCTCGAAAAAACACACCCGGATCCAACGACTCACGAGCGCTTGAAAGAAACACACGATCCGTGTGATTCTATCTGATTGGTCCAAACGAAACCCTAATTCCCATTTAGTCCCGGTTGGTTTCCCCAACCGGGACTAAAGGGGATGATCCGTTTCCCAATGAAACCCTAACCCATTCAGTCCCGGTTGGTGTCCCCAACCGGGACTAAAGGGATCGATGTTTTCTTCTCGCTATATATATGTATGCATTGCCACACCATTGGCATAAACACATACAAACTCACCACTCTCTCATGGCTTCTACCATACCCACTCTAACATTCAACCAGGCCGAGGCACTTTCCGCCTCGAACTACCCCTGCCCGCCCGGCTACAACGTTCCCGCCGGTTGGATGCTGAGCGCCGGAGGAGTGCCGGTCCCTCCTCTTCCTCAAGGTGTGGCGCGTCGGGCGGCCATCACGAACCACTACTACCACGAGCTCACGCCGGAGCAGCGGAGGAATCCCAGTTGGCATCCCGATAACCAGCATACTTGGGATGCCTTCTTCATCAATCGGCGTGAGAGGGCGCTCGCCAGGTATGAGGAGGACGGTCAGCCTCCTGGGAACTTTCACGAGGCCGGTCGTCGGCTATGGTGGTCCGGCCGGACTCTACAGAGCGTCATGGACTACATCAGGGCCGGCGATATCCCCCGCCTGCGCTACCCTAAGGCCCGGTCCTGGAGTCGTGATCTTCCGAGGGAGTGCAGAGCACCGTCAGACGATAGTGACGACGACGGCGGCGGCGAGTACGACGACTACGAGTACATGTACTATAGGCCTAGGCAGGAGTATGACTAGTAGATCGATGCACTTTTGCCATTATGTACTGCTTTGTTTATTTAGATCTATGCTCTCCGTTTAGATTTAGATCCAATCTTGCCATTATGTGTACCGTGCCTTGTTTATCTATTGAAATACATGTCCCGCTCTTTTTAACGTCTATCGAAATGCCATTAGATCTGAATCCAACAAATCAGGAAAAACCACACGGAAAACAGAAAACAGACGAGCTAGAGGGCCACTGTTTGCCGGAATACAACAAATTATTTTATTAAACAGCCAACAGAAAACAGACGCGCTAGCGCGCTACTCTTCGTCCTCGTCGTCGTCGGTGACCTCCTCGTCGTCGGAGGAGGTGCATGATGGTATTTCCGAGATAGGCCCCCACCTCGGATCGTCGGAGGCCCAGACTTCGCCGGCATGGTCGGCCCGACGGAGCGCTTGCAGCGCCTTCGTCCTCGCCTCCCGAGCGGCATCTAACTCGAGGTGGCGTTCGAGGCGCCGCTCCGCCCGCTCAGCCGCGCGGGTCTGCCATAGCTCCTCGTCGGCGCTCTCCTCACCCGGATTGTTCCGGTAGTACTCGCGGACCACGCGGTCGTCCCTGGCGTCGACTAGGCCCTGAAACGCGCGGTGCCTGAGGTGGCGGTGGTCGGCGGCAGTGACGATCTGCGGCGTCGGCGCCCTGGCCTCCGCTTCCCAGAGGGTGTGGCAGTCGCTAAAATTCATCAACGACCGCGGGCGGCCGAGGCGCCAGGCCGCCGCGTCCCAAGCGCGGGCGGCCTCCGAGGCCGTCGCAAAGGAGCCAAGGGGGATGCGGTCGTCCCCGAAGCGGATAGTCGCGGTGAACATTCCGTTCTGCCGCGATCGAACTCCGCGGAAACCGGTAGTGTTGTTCCTCCTCGGAGGCATGGTGGTGGCACGACGGTGCGTGGAGTGGAGGTGCGGCAGTTTATAACGCGCATTCATGGCCACGCGTTACAACTCCCGCGCCACGCGGACAGACAATACCACCCATGCGCCACGCGGACAGACAATACAACCCTTGCTTAAAAAAAAAGGGATTCGTCCCGGGTCGTGCCACGAACCGGGACCAATGCCCATGCGCGCGCCACGTGGCCTGTGGCTAGGGATTCGTCCCGGGTCGTGCCACGAACCGGGACCATTGGCTCCCCACGAACCGGGACAGATGCCCCCAGGTGGTTTCTGCTGCCTCGGGCACACGAACCGGGACCAATGCATGGCACTTGTCCCGGTTTTTGGTGCAACCGGGACAGATGCCCCCTGCCCCCCTGGACGAAAGGGGCTGTTTCCACTAGTGACCCTACATGTATCAAATAAGTACAAGAATCCAAGCTTGGGGATGCCGAGCCACCTTCACTCCAACCATCATGATGTTAAGTAAGTAAAGCCTAGCTATATGGCTATAAAGAAAGCGCTTTACGGGAGGCAACCCGGTTGTTTTTGTTTGGATTTTCCTAGTGTCCTCTTGCTGTCTCAAGAGATTAGTTTTTTTGTTTTAATTCTGGAGTTTTCAATAAAGAGTCAAGTCAAACTCATTTGGACTTATTACTTATAAGTTGCTATCCTAGTGCATGAAATTTCTGCTTCAGCACGAGTCTGCTCACCGTATGATTTTACGTTTTTGATTGGTATGTCGGATTGAGCTAATTTTTTAGTATGTTCTGCAACTTTTCATCCTCTGTAAGAAAAAAAATTGGATTAATTTTTTGACGAGTCTAGCTTAGGGAAAAACGTTCGTTTTGCTGCTCTTGCTTTTCTGGACAGATTCTGCCTTCTTTTGTTTTATGCACTCTTTGGGATTGGGAATCGAATTTCCATGATTCTTTCAAGAAAGGTAGTGAACATACAATATAATGAACCTTATTGTCTATCTACTGGAGCATTTGATTTGGAATTTTGCACAGCAAGCATGTGATTTGTTTGTCCTTGCTAATCTCACCCCACAGAAAAAGAATGGGAGAAACATGTTTTGTGAAGTTTTTTCACAGGGAATAGAGGAGCTGCGCCTCAAGACATCCAAGAATGGTGAAAGCCATAAGCTTGGGGATGTGATGAACACCCCACTGGAGCTACACTCTTTTGGTTAGCACACGTCTACTTTCTGTTTTTCTAAGCAAAGCATTTATCGTAGAGACTTGAAGCGTCTAGTTTTTGTTTTTATTTTTGTTTTGATAAGACCACACCCATCATTTTATATGAGATTGAGCTACTGGAGTTTGGGGTTGGAATATATTGGATGCTAGTATTATGACTTGGAATAGGGATGCCATGGTTGATTTGAAGAGCTACATATGTTTGCATGATTTATAGGCTTTTTATGTGTAGAAATTTGCAATAATGTTGTCTTGAGCTATCTCTTATTCATGTCCTTGATGTTAATTGCTGGTTTATTTAGTTTGTCATGAAATGAGTAGTTCTATGGATATATGTATGCATAGTATCTGGTCAACTATCTCCCTCTTGCTAGCCAAAAATTTAAAAATTCCAACAAGTAAAAACTTGTTTCCAACACTCCTTAGCCAAGTATTTCCAGTGAGTCCACCATATCTTCCCATTAGCTTCATTGCTATTCCGAGTATGTTCACCATGTTATTGTGTTATTTATGTTCTAAATTAATATATTCACTTTATTAATTTTCATGTGTTAAACTTAGGATAGGACTCTCACGAACTTTTGAAGGCACACTTTACTTTTTATGCATCTAATAAACATGACCCAATAATGGGAGCCACAAGTTTTGCGTTTGACAAGTGTGTGGTTGGGAGCTAGCTATAAACGTGTATCACCGGAAAGCTTTCAACATTGCACAAAAATTTACATTTGGTTGATATCATGTACTTTTGTTTTTGGACTCCTGCCATGCCGAAATGAAATAGAGGAATAGTAAGTTTTGATGAGTAAGTATCTATATGACTAGAGAAACGCATTGGGACGCTAACCCAAGCCATGCTTTATCATGGTGGAAATTTACTTACAGCTTGAGTGACTCTACAACACATCCTACAATAAAATAAGAAGCTATGCATAATAGTGAATGAAAATAAAAAGGATGATGAGTCCACTCCGTTTGTTTGTCTTGTCATTGTGACATGGGCTTGTTTCCATGTCATGGGGCAAGAGGTACCTCTTTGCGGTTCTCTATGATGTCATTAATACTTATTATGATTGTACAAAGCTTATTAGGAATCTTAAGTTGAGTAATCATGGAGTAGGTTTTCACACTCACGGGGCATGAGGCTTTCAACCACCTTGTCATTCACATTACTTCAATATTCACCATTTAAGATGCTAGTGATAAAGGGGCAATGAGAGTCCTAGATCAATGGATACCACATTTCAACTAGTAATTTTAGTTGAACAATTTATAGGCTAAATAAGACTTGATCATGTTTTACCTCTACTAAATTTTCTCCAAAGTGTCCACCATATTTTCTATTTTCCATTATGCTATTCTTTGACCAATATAAGATTTTATTTTTCATTTTGTGTATGCATTTGGTCCATAGTGCTTTTTTTCATTATACACTTTGTGAACTTTCATGAAGCATCTTTGCTTGCATATTTGATATTTCTTACAACATGAATTGTATATTGCTACTCATTTCTAGTATTAATCATTTGATTATATGTAGCATGAACAATCATCCTTGATATCCCATGATTGTTTCAATATGCAAAGTCCATGTTAGTTTTATAACCTTCATACTCGAGGACGAGCATGGGTTAAGCTTGGGGATGTTGATGCATGTAAAATGCATACATGAACTTTGCATGTTATTACTTGTTTTTCCTACATATTAGCAACTTATATTCATGTTTTATAATGATTTGTGGGATTTTCTAAACAATCCCCCTTCTTTTGGTTCTAACCCTGTTTTTCTAGAAAACGTACTTTTTAGTGTTTCAGACTTTCCGGGAGCTTCGGGACTCCAAAAAGGGAAAGGCCAAAGAGCACGGTTCAGAATTTTCGAGACGAAGACCATGGGACAAAGTAGAGGGCCAAAAGGCCAACCAGGTGGCAAAGAGGACCCTCCACGCGGCCAGATTCCTTGGCCGCGTGAGGGGCCCCCTTTTTGCCCCCGTGGCTCCGATGCCGTCGATCTTTCTTCTCCCGAGTGTCTCGTGACCTAAAAACGACTATATAAAGGGTCCCCTGGCCTTTTCGAGGAGGAGGCGGCACCGAGAGACGAAACCACGAAACAGAGAGACAGAAGGCTGCCGCCAGAGAAGATCGGAGGGGGGAAACGCCGCCGGGATCACCCCCGGAGGGCTCCACCCCCCTCCGGCGTGTTCATCATCAACATCTATAGCAAGATCAGCTCCATCTCTCCACTGTAATCTCTTGGCAAACACGATGTATGATGCAATACTATATTCCCTTGATGTATTGTGTCTCCCCGTCTATGTTTGAGTAGTGAATTGTTCTTGGCAATGGTGAAATAGTTCGTTGATTGGTTGCATACAAGTTTGTTATCTTCTATGATTGTCTTTATGTACAATATATGAGTGCACGCATATGTTGGGGAATGCATGTAAGGTGATCACCGGTAGCATAATGGAGTGGTGGTGACTTGGGAGTGACAGTAACCTGAGACCGAGCCACAAAGTTAAGTTATTGGGGGATATATATATAGGGGACCTTAGAACGTAAGGCTATGGTGGGAGTTTATGTCTTAATCAATCTTGTGCAGTCATTTACTTGGCCACATGATCCATCATAAGGGGTTGTAGATCATTTACCTGACTATACCTATTCATGGCTCCTTCCTAGAAGAAACAACTAAGACTAAAACATGTGCTTCACTAATTGTGACAACCACACGAACGAAACACCTATTGCTAGAACACTTGCTCCCTTGAGATACTTGAGATATTTGCTGCTTGCTACTTGTGAAACTTGCTTAGAAACTTGCATTTTAAACTTGCTTCACTAGTTACTAGACAAACCACACTCCACGTCACTTGCTTTTAATTAGTTAGTTCCTTTTAGTCAAACTTATTGCTTTGCATAAACAGCCATATAAGAGGGTTATAGGGCTTTAGAGAATAGATACCTTACCTTCAGCTCCTCGTGGGTTCGACACTCAAATACTTATCGAAAGGTACTACAATTGGTCTCCTGCACTTGGGAGTCATCGGCATCCCAGCACTAAGTACCCATAGGCATGTGTTCCGTAAATAGTCGTACATGCTCGCAATGAGAACTTGCATAACATCTTTTGTCCTACCAGCCCGTTTTCAGTGGGGCCTCAAGGGAACTACTGGTAATTAAGGTGTTCCTTTTAATAGAACAACGAAGCAAAGCATTAAGCATAACAAGTTGCAACAATGTCAATAGCACTAATAGAGGATACTAGGCACTATGCCCAATCACGGCACTATTACATGAACGATCTCATCCAATCCCTACCATCCCCTTCAGCCTACAACGGGGAATTACTCACACATGTATGGGGGAAACATGGTTGGTCGATGGAGAGGCGTTGGCGATGACGACGATGATGACCTCCTCCACTTCCCCGTCCCGGCAGGGCGCCAGAAGAGGAACTTCTGATCCCCGAATCGAGGTTCGGGACGGCAGCGGCGCTCTGTTGTGTTTATGTGAAATATGACGAACCCCCTCGCGTTTTAGGGTTGGAGACTACTTGTAGTCGAAAGGGGAGTCCGAGGGGGGCTCTAGGGGACCCACACCCCTAGGTGGCGCAACCTAGGGGGGACCCACGCCAGGGGGTGTGGCCACCCTATGGCCCCTCTCCTAGCCTCCTTCTGGCTCCCGGGGTCTTCCGGGGTGAAAACATCAATGGGCTCTTTTCTGGGAAGTTTCCCGAAAGTTGATTTTTCTGCACAAAAACAAGACACCAAGGTAGTTCTAATGAAAACAGCGTTAGTCCGTGTTAGTTGTATCCAAAACACACAAGTTTAGAGGAAAACAATAAGAAAAGTGTTCGGAAAAAGAGATACGTTTTCGACGTATCAGGCCACGCCAGTAGTATTTTGACGAGCACTAGCGTGGAACGCTTACTCCCCAGTGGTATTGTTAATAATGACACCGTGCGACTTATCAGTCTGCTACGAAAATAACTAGCTATCGTAAACTGAATTAAAAAACACATCATATAACTGCATTACACGATGTATTTTGTGGAAAAGGTCGATTCTCTTAGGGGTTTCCCTCGGGGGAGTATATATAGGCGAAAGGGCGATGCCGGGGGATGTCCAGGGGGCCCACACCACCAGGTGGCGCCACCAGGGGGACCCGCGCCGCCGGGGCTCTTCGGGACTTCTGGATGCTTCCATGATTTCTAAGACTTCCGGGCTTCGAATTTTCCGATTCCGTGAATATTTCCAGAACAACTTTTCTGAAACTAAAAACAGTAGAAAACAAGGAACTGTGTCTATGGCATCTTGTCAATAGGTTAGTCCGGAAAACGTGTAAAAATGCTATAGAGAAGTGAGAAAACATGTAGCAATTGGCATAATATCATTATGGAATATCAGAAATTATAGATACGTTGGACGTATCAAGCATCCCCAATCTTAGTTCCTACTCTTCCTCGAG
The DNA here is from genome assembly GCA_028641055.1 of Alopecurus myosuroides. Taxonomy (NCBI): domain Eukaryota; kingdom Viridiplantae; phylum Streptophyta; class Magnoliopsida; order Poales; family Poaceae; genus Alopecurus; species Alopecurus myosuroides. The sequence goes on from CM054059.1 coordinate 63,759,475, forward strand.
TAGGTAAACGATAAACAAAATAATTTCAGGGTGACATCCTACCACACAATCTTGATCATAAAATTGTAAAAGCATATGTAAGCTGAGATCATAGAACTTTTAACACAAACATGATACATAGAAATTTAATAATAAAGCATAGTAATCACTTTGCATCATGAGAAGTATCTCAAATAAAAGATCATGAATGACAATGCAAAGAAATATATACGTTTGTTTCAAGTATAGAGAAAGCATGGCAAAGTGGTAGTTCGCTAGTCCTTAAGAGTGGAGAAAAACAAAAATTCCAAGACACCTTCAAAGTTCATGAGGAAGACTAGAGAAAATAATTTGAGAACAAACAATAACACATCATGAATCAATTAATAATGTTTCTGGGACACATTCATATAAAACTCAGAATGGAAAAAATGGTCTCTCAACTGTGCATAAATTTAGAAGATGGAGACTCAACATAAAAGTAAAAGAAAGGCCCTTCGCAGAGGGAAGCAGGGATCACTCATGTGCTAGAGATTTTATTTTATTAAACAGAGGTATTAAAAGTTCGACACTCCTCCCATCCATCTTTCACAAACCATGGCTAACCTAATCCTCGGGTGCCTGCCAACAATCACATACCATGGAGGAGTGTCTATATTTTGGGAGATGTGTGCTAATGTCAACGAATGGTAAACAGAAAATACAGTACGTCACAAGCCAACTATATTTTACAAGAGTGGCTCCCATATGAAGGACGCATCTGGGTAGAAGGTCATCCCTCTATCTCTTTTGTTTACACAATTATGCTTTGACTGATAAATCAAGGGCAAAACAGTGAAGAGAATTTGTTTGTATTAATTTGGCGCTAGGCACCCCGCTGCCAGCTCTTCTATCAATTGGATAAGCGGATTAAGCCACTAGTCCGGGGTGTGAAATCCAATCAACAAGTAAGATAAATATTCTCTATTTACGTCCTCATGAGCAAAAACAGGAACATAAAGCAGGAGTAATTTTGAAGGTTTTAAAGGTAAAACATGAGCAATTTACTTTGGAGTGGCAGTTAAATACCACATGTAGGTAGGCATGATGGACACAATGGGAAAACTTTGGTTTTTGGGATTTGGATGCACGAATAGAGCTCATACTCAGTACATGTGGAGGCTAGCAAAAGACTGGGAGCGACAAATCAAGAGAGCACAAGAGCCATAATCATGCATAGAGACATAAACATCATTAATGAAAGCATAAGTGGTACCACAAGTTCAAAAACTAAAGGATCATAGAGAATTGTCGAGACATCGTAGTAGTTTTCATAGACGGGGGTGCCATGAGACTACGAGTAGAGACATGGGGAAACGGGATCGCGTTGGTGACAAAGACACAGGATTTACCCAGGTTCGGTACGTCGTGATAATACGACGTTCCTACTCCTGCAATCTCACTAATCAGGGCTAAAGGCTGTGTAAACAATTACAATGTGAGGTTAGGTTTAGCTACTCGCGGAGGATCAACTTCTCGGCGAGTTGGCCTGTGGCTTCGTCTCTCTTGTTATCTCATCTCCCGTCCGGCTTTATATAATAGCCGGATTAGGGCATACAGAATAGGAAACCTAGAAGACTACGATAGCTAGTAACTTGGAAAGTAAGGAATCCGTCTTCTCCTCCAAGCCAGATCACGTGGGCCGTGATCCGGGTCCTTCTAGAATCTGGCTTCTGCGCATCAGCTTACTGGGCCGCCCAATGGACCATAGCCCACTACCAGTTGGGCCACCCGGGTAATCCTGCACTTTTGACTACCATCTGATATACCCCTAATCAGTATATATCCGACAGTAGCCCCCAAGAAGGATTAAAACTCTGATTTGCCGTCTTTCGCCATATACATATTGTCCGAGAAATATTGGCCAGCAGTCTTGATTCTTCTTATCTTCTTTTGAAAAGAGATGGTAACGTAAAACTCGGAATTCGGGGAATCCGGCTTTTCTCTCACGATCCTTCACAGAGAAGGAACTTCCTACGTCAGCACTTTAATCCTGCTGATGTAAGGGACGTTTGGGTTTAGAGTGGGAAACCCAGAAACATACCTCTGACAGATTCTCGTGGGAAACGAGGAGATAACCATAATCATCATGTCGATTCATTTCCCGGATTTTCCGGCGAGTGACACGCGTTGATCATCCAACGGTCAAAAGAGCCGTTAGCACGTATCGTGACGTATTTCCGACTATAAATAGCCTTCGTCGTCCTCCCGGAAAACCTTCCGCAACCATTCGAACGCCATTACAGCGCCCAAGCTCTTGAAAAGAGAGAGAGAGCACTCCCGAACGCACGCTGCGCCCAGAACGTCACCGGAGACGAGCTGTGCCGCCACCTGATGGCATCCTCACCGTCTTCTCATGCCCGCACCGTGACGCGCGACATCGAGCAAATCATCAACGACATGGATCCGCAGTTGGACTCCCCAACGCGCGCCGGCGACAAACCAGTGAAGACGGCGGATTCCGCGGTGGGCGAAGGAAATCCTTCCGCCACCGCGGATCTTGCGGGCTCAAGCGCCGCGCCCTCTCTGCCGTTTGCTCCCCAAACGGCGGAGGAGAAAATCACGCTTCTCGGCGACGAGCTCGCCGCTGCGGAGGCCGCCGCATCCGCCGCCGCCGGAGCGAACGAGAAGACGGAGTTTGTCGGGAATTGGAGTCCGAGTAATATTCCTCCTTTCCTTCTTCCACAAATGGAAAAGGAAGGGCTAATAGTCAAAGGCAAATGGCGGAACTCGGAAGGTGATCTCGATCCCGCACCCAAAGACGGAGAACGCGTCCTCCTTACTTCTCACATCACGAGAGGTATGGGTTTACCGCCTTCCGCCTTTTTCTCAGAGGTCCTTAACTATTAAGGCGTCCAACCACACAATATTTCTCCAAACTCCATCCTCTATCTAGCTAGTTTCCAAGCCCTTTTTGAAGGGTATTTAGGAATAACTCCTAGTCTAGAATTTTGGCAATATTGCTTTGAAGTGAAGCATAACCTCACAGAGGGTGTTTCTCCCATCTGTGGAACTATTTCTTTCACTCTTCGGAGGCTTAGGGAAGATTGGTATCCAAAGATAAAAACATCGGAACCCGTCAAATCTTGGATGGGTTCCTTCTTCTACCATCAGGACCTCTCATTCCCCGGTAAAGAAAAAGGGATTCCTCCATTTTTTAATTTCGCCGCCTCTCCCCAAGAAAGTTGGGCAGTTGAAGCAGCGCAAACACTGCCGGAAAACTTGATGAAGATAAAACGGCGCATCGCCAAGCTTACTTCTTCCCAGCCTCCCTTAACCGGGAAGGATACTGTTCTATGTTGGTTTGGACACCGTATTCAACCTCTTTCCTTTCGTTCCCGGTTCCTTTGCGAATAAGAAGGGCCAGAAGATAGCATGAGGGGAACGGACAAGTCCTATACCAAAAAGGATTTCATAAAGCGCCTCAACCACCTGGTCGCCGCGAGCGAACAATACGCCGAAAGTCTGGCAATATACCACGTGGAGAATCCAGCCCCCAAGGTATTTATATTTTCTTTACCTTTGGGTTTTTCTCGGATTTATCCTCCTTGTTTGACTTTCAACGCATCATTGCTACTTTCCTAGTTCAACGAACTTGAAGGAGATGATCTTGCTTCCGACGCCAAGCTTAACGAAATACATGCCAGCTTCTACAGCGACCGGAAACGTAAAAGGCAGGTGACTTTTGAGGAAACGATAACTATTGACGGAATTCTTGTCGCCACATCCAGGTATTCTGCTGGAACTTTTTTATCATTATTCCCCTCCAGTTCTTCGAGATATTTATTTCTTGGATGTTCTCTTTTCAGCCTTGCTCCAACTCCTTTGAAAACAAAGAAATTGAAGAAACATAAAGCTGCTGCTACGAAAAAAGAACCTCATTCTGTTGCATCTGGGGTGGACGAACCTATCCCTACTTTGGACAGGAATATTCGGATAAAGGAAGAACCCTTTGATGAACTCGGATATATCCGTCCAGAAGCTAAGAAGTTCTTCACTCCTGCGCCTCTAATTCGTCCTTGGCCACAGGGCGGGCTGATTATCCGAAACGACTTCGTATTTTCACCTCGCCAGGTCATACAAGATGGCCTTCATCACGTTGGGATTCTTTTTTTTGAATATGCCAGAGAATTCAACGAGACTTTGTCAAACTTGCGGGAAATGAGCCAGGTAATATCTCTAGCCCCCAAGCAATAAGTTGGAAACACACTTTCCCCTTAATGCTTTTTTATTACGCTTGATTTAACTTAAGCGTTTGGCTTTTATTTCCGTGTTTCAGCACACTGCTGATGTGATAAACTTGGAAATTTTTAATAAACTTAACGTCAAGAATGAAGAGGTGAAAACCCTTCAATCTATTATTAAGTCTAAGGATAATGAGCTGGCATCATCTCAGCTACAGTTATCGGAAGCAACATGTATGCTTTTACTCTGTTTTATCCGGATTATCAATAAGTATTTTCTCGAGATATTTCTAAACTCGGAATTTTCTACTTGCTTTTCAGCTGCTTTGGCTAAGGCCAAGGAAGTAGCTGAAGATGCCGGCAATGCCGAACGTCTTCGCAAGGAGAATTTGGACCTTCATAAGGAGCTTATGAAGGTTCGAGAAGAACCGGAAGCCTGTAATCTGGCCCTTGGAATTGCTTAATCCAAGGCTTCCGATCAGGCGGAAAAAGATAAATCCACTATCCAGGAATTGGAAAGTATCTTAATCCTTCGCCTAAAGGAATGTACCGAAATTGACAAGGTTCTCGGTGAGTGTTATTTCATTTACCGATTCATCCATGTCTTTCTTTCTTTCTCTGTTTTGTCGCCTAACCTTTTTGGAGACTTGTTTCGACAAACAGGAAATTATCCAGGTCTTTCTCATATTGACAAAATCCGAGCCTTTGGTAAAGTATGGAATGCTATCAGAAATGCTGGAATGCAACTGATCAGCAAGTTCTTCCCTGCGAGTACCATAGAATTCTCGGAGATTTATAAACTTCCGGGTGTTATCCTGGAGGTGGCGGAATCCAGGGAGTCCTCCTTACGCTCCGCTGCACGGGGTGGTGCACGCATGGCCCTCGGCCTTATGCGTATGCATTACCCTGGTGCCAAATCTTGGCGTGTGGCATCCGGTATCCCTCAAGGATACACAGAGAACCAACGAGCCAGCATCTTTGATGAAATCAACGGCCATGCTACCAAGATTGCCTCTATGGTAAACATCTCTATCACCTATCCACAAGAGGAGGTCCGTGAAGCCCCCGAGAATGACAGCAGCGACGAAGACTCGGATGCTTGAAGGGCTGTCCTGTTCCTGGATGGCGGAACTAGACAATAGGAGCATTACTGCACTTTTACAATGTAATTCATATTGTAATGCTTCTATTCCTTTTGTATAAATAAGAACTCCGCCTTTTGCAGTTTTAATTATGACATTCTTTGCAAGGTTTTCGGGTTTTAATATTCCTTTATCTTCTAAGTTCTCTGACTTATATGTTTGACTGTCCTTAGTGTTTGAAATGGCTCAATAGTATTATGAATCGTTATGCCGAGTAACTGGGTATAACCGATCAGCTTGAACTCGGAAACATGGATCATACTAAAGGCATTTTTACTAACTAGCGCCAGTGACCCAACACATAAAGAATCAGATAATACTTAGAGAAAAGTAAGGAATTTTTTTTTGAAACTTGGGCACGCAGGCACAATCCGAGTTTCCTTTAGCCGTTGGCAGGCTGAAAATCATTCAGTTTTTAAACACCGAGCACGCAGGCACAATTCGGGTTAACATTGAGTATTTTGTAAGATAATTGGGAAATAGATAAGGTGGAATCATGCTTTGTACTATAATGAACTTGTAAAAACATGGATATAAGAATTCCGACAACTTTATTTCATGATCTCAAAGATGTTTACATAGAAATTGAACTAAGTATAGAAGGGACGTAACTGCTGGATGCTCCAAGGCCTCTTTGTCTCTCCTAATTCATCATCTATGTTTCTCTTTCTTTTGCGATTCGGCTTCTCGGGATCATCTTCCGTGTCCCGAATATCTACAAGATAATATGACCCATTTTTCATAGCTTTGCTGATTACAAATGGTCCTTCCCAAACTGGGGCCAATTTGTGCTTTCTTTGCTTCACCAATCTCAGCACTAAGTCACCTTCTTTAAAAGACTGGTGCCTGATTTTCCGACTATGATAACATCGTAAACCTTGCTGGTAAATGGAGGATCTTTGAAGCACAAGCTCTCGTTCTTCTTCTAAGAGATCGACTGCATCCTGTCGTGCTTCTTTGGCATTTGAGTCATCGAAATCCCGCACTCTTGGACTATCATGGATCATGTCCGTTGGAAGAATAGCTTCCGCACCGTAAACTAGGAAAAACGGGGTTTGCCCAGTTGACCTGTTTGGCGTCGTTCGAATGCTCCAAAGCACGGAAGGTAACTCCTCTACCCATGCTCCAGCTGCTCTATGAAGAGGAGATTCGAGTCTTGGGCGTATTCCTTGCAGGATTGAGCTATTCATTCGCTCAACCTGGCCATTGGATTGCGGGTGTGCCACAGATGCAAGATATAGGCGAATTCCCGTTTGTCGGCAATATTTTGCCAACTCTCCAATGGATAAATTTGTCCCGTTGTCGGTTATTATGCCGTGTGGAACGCCATATCTCATGACTATGTCAATGATGAAATTCCTGGCAGTTACACCGTCAAGCTTTTTGATGGGTTTAGCCTCCACCCACTTGGTATATTTGTCCACAGCTACAAGTAGATGTGTAAGTCCGCCTCGCGCAGTTTTGAACGGTCCCATCATATCTAGCCCCCATACCGCAAACGGCCATGTAATTGGGTTAGTTTTGAGTGCTTGGGCCGGCATATTGGTCTGCTTGGCGTAATATTCACACCCTTCACATGCGTTAACTATGTGTTCAGCATCTGTCTTGGCTGTAAGCCAGAAAAACCCGGCGCGGAATGCTTTTTTAACTATGCTTTTTGATTGAGCATGGTGTCCGCAATCTCCGGCATGGATTTCTTGCAGGATTTCTCGTCCTTCTTCTGGTGAAATACACCATAGAAAAATTCCGGAAGTACTGCGTTTATATAGGCAATTATCAATTACTGTGTATCCTTTGCATCGACGCTGAATTTGTCTCTGCAAGACTTCGTGTGCTCCTTCCGGGTACTTCTGGTTAACTAAGAAGTTTAAATATGGAATTGTCCACTCCGGGTTAACGAGCATAACTTCAATTGACTCGGAAGCCAGAGGGTAATCGATATCTCCACCTTTTATGGATGGCTCGTACAAATGCTGGACAAACACACCTGGTGGTAGGATTTTTACTCTTTCTGACCCCATGCGGGCTAAAGCATCCGCGTTCCAATTTTCCTCCCTTTTAACGTGGAGTACTTCGAATCCGAAGAAACAAATGGCGAACTCGTCCACCGTTCTCCGATATTCGGCCATTATAGGGCTCTTTGCATCCCAGGTTTGGTTGAGCTGATGCTGTATCAAATCTGATTCGCCGTAGCATAAGATGCGTTTGACCCCTATTTCTTTTGCAATGTGCAAGCCATGAAGCAATGCCTCGTATTCTGCCACGTTGTTACTGGCGTTGAAGTGTATTTGTAAGACGTACTCCATTGTATCTCCTTTAGGGGATTTTAAGACTATACCAGCTCCGGCGCCCTCCTTCATCTTGGATCCGTCAAAATGCATGATCCAGTACTCGGACTCCGGCATTGGAGTTTTCTCCATTGCTTCCGTACAGTCGGCGACAAAATCTGCCAGAACCTGGGATTTTATTGCCGTCCTTGGCTGATACTTAATGTCGAAAGCTGCTAGCTCGATACCCCATTTGGCTACTTGGCCAGTTGCCTCCGCATTGTTTATTATATCCCCTAGTGGTGCTTTACATACCACTGTTATGGAATGTCCTTGGAAGTAATGACGTAACTTTATAGATGCGAAAAATACGCCATATGCCAGTTTTTGGTAGTGTGGATACCTTTGCTTGGACTCGGAGAAAACTTCGCTTATGTAATATACCGGATGCTGGTCTGGTATACTTTGTTCGTCTTTCTTCCGTTCCACAACAATTACTGCACTAATAACCCTGTTTGTAGCCGTAAGGTACAATAACATAGGTTCTTCGTCTTTTGGGGATGCCAAAATTGGAGCTTTCATCAAATTTTCTTTTAACTGGGTTAGCGCTGCGTCGGCCTCTTCTGTCCACTCGAATTTGTCGGATTTTTTCAGCAACTCGTAGAGTGGTAAGGCTTTATACCCCCAGCCGACTAATAAATCTGCTGACGGCAGCAGCGGAACCCGTCAATCTTTGGACATCTTTCACACACGTAGGTTTGGAGATGTTCAAGATGGCTTTGATCTTTTCCGGGTTAACTTCTATTCCTCTATGATAAACGATGAAACCCAGAAGTTTTCCTGAGGGAACCCCGAATACGCACTTTGATGGATTTAACTTCATCTTGTAAGTGCGCAAGTTTTCGAAGGTTTCTCGCAAATCCTCAAGGAGTGTGTCTTTTTCCTTGGTTACGACAGCAATATCGTCCACGTAAACGTGGACGTTTTTGCCAATCTGACTATGCAAACAACGTTGCATGCAACGCTGGTAAGTTGCGCATGCGTTCTTCAGGCCGAATGGCATGGTTACATAATAATACGTCTCGTATGGGGTTATGAAAGAAGTCTTAATTTGGTCTTCCTTTTTCATGCGTATTTGGTGATACCCGGAATAAGCATCCAAAAAGCATAAAAGCTCAGAGCCTGCAGTGGCATCTATTATTTGGTCGATTCGCGGTAACGCGAACCTATCTTTGGGACACAACTTGTTCAAGCCGGTGTAATCTATACACATTCTAAGAGCAGTAGTGTCTTTCTTCGATACTAATACCGGGTTTGCAGACCAATCAGTGTGGATTACTTCCTGAATGAAATCTGCTGCTAAAAGCCAGATAATTTCCTTGCCAATAGCCTTCCGTCTTCTTCCGTCGAATCGACGGAGACCTTGTTTGACGGGTTTGGACCCTGGAATCACCTTGAGTTGATGCTCAGCAAGTTCCCTGGGTACGCCTGGCATGTCAGCTGGACACCAGGCGAAAATATCCCAATTCTCACGGAGGAACTTGATGAGCTCGCCTTCCTATTTGTCGGTCATCCCAGTTCCCACTACGACAAATTTTGTCGGATCTTTAGGATCTAGGATTACCTGTCTTGTATTCTCAGATGCCTTGAAGCTATCTGCTGGCTTTCGAGTTTCTTTTCCTGCCGGCATTTCTGTCGGCGATACCTCCTTAGCCAGCTCCTTCAGCTCTTCCTTTGCTATGATTTTCTCAGCACAAAGGGCGTTTTCTTTTTCCAGCTTGTTCGCCAGCTTGAAGTCTCCAGTTATGGTGATTACCCCTCCTTTCGGACCTGGCATCTTCAGCTTGTTATAGATATAACATGATCTTGCCATAAATTTGGCGAAAGCTGGACGTCCGAGTATCGCATGATACACGCTTTCGAACGGCGCCACCTCGAAGGATACTTTTTCCTGACGGAAGTGATCTTTTTCTCCAAAGGTGACATCTAGGGAAATTTCTCCTAGGGATCGTGCTTGCCTGCCGGGAACAATGCCATGGAAGCGTATGTTGCTGTGATTGAGCTGGGCCTCGAAGATCTTCAGATGTCTTAATGTATCCAGGTACATAATGTTGATGCTGGATCCTCCGTCCATCAGCACTCTTTTTAGCCTAGTGTTCTGGACAATAGGGCTTACAATAAGAGCTTGTGTGCCGGGTTCAGGGATATTTCCGGGATGATCAGACTGATCCCAGGTTATTGGTGTGTTCGAATATTTCAAGAATTTCGGGGTTGCCGGAACAACCGCGTTTATTTCTCGAAGTGTTCTTTTCGCCACCTTTGCTGATGGAGTTGCTAGGAAAGTTAGGGCGCATTCTCCATCAACTCTTAGAAACTTGGGTTCGCCTTTCCGCTGTTGTTCCTGGATTTTTTCGTCAGTGTCCGACCCACTGTCTTCTTTATCAGCTTCTGGCTTTTGCTTGGAGAATTTTCTTTTGGAACTCTTCCCCTTATTTCCGGATCCTGCACTGCCTTTCATGTGCTTATTCAGCCGGCATTGTGCGTTCGTATGGGTGGGTTTCCCAAACTGCGAATGGTGGACGCAGGGTTCCGACTTAATCTTCTCCCACTCTTCTTTAGTGTAGTTGATTGGTTCTGAACTGCGTCCTTTCCATTTGCTCCCTTTTTCACTTCCAAAGGCTATATTAACTTCTTTGGGTTTTGGTGTTGCGTCTGAAGTTCCTTTCTTCTCAGAGCGAGGGTTTTTCTTGGCCAGTAGCAGTGTGTCGATATTGCCACCTCTTGCTCTGATATCGTCTTCGGCTGCAGCATGCTCATTGGCGGTTGTAAGCATAGATCCGAGATCTTTGTGCTGTTTGGAACGAACCATGAACGGTACTAGTCCGGGTTTTAGGCCATTGATGAAAGCATGCATTGCTTGTACGTCAGTTACTCCAGAACAACTATTCTTCATTGCAGTCCATCTGGAGATGAAATCCATGTATGGTTCATCCTCGAATTGGGTGCAACGGTTCAGCTGGTTGATGTTGTTCGGGCGCTTGTACGTTCCCCGGAAATGCTGAGTGAATACTCGAGCCATATCGTCCCAGCTATCGCCAGTTCTTGACGGCAATCCATTGATCCAATCTCTGGCTCCATCCAGCAACATTAGGGGAAGAAACTTTACAGCTTCCAGGACTGTCCCATTGTTTATCTGGACGGCTGTATGATAGTCTGAGAGCCAGGTATCCGGATTTGTACTGCCGGTATATTTCTGGTACGTTGGACCGACCTTGGCGAAGCCAGAGTGCAGGGTTGTCCTTCGGATCCTATCAGTGAAACACTCAGGTCCAAAGTATAGATCATCCTTTTCCGCTCTATCCATGTGTGCGGAATATCTGCCGGCTGAATGGACAGAAGGGGATCTATTCCTTTCTTTTCCATTGTTGCGCGCACGCGCTTTTCCGGGATCGTTTCTATTTCTTTCAAGATCGCGCCCTTTTGGATGAGGCGGAGTTCTACTCCTATGCCTTTCTTTATCCTTAGGGGGTGTCCGAGATCTCTCACGTCTGTGAGGTACATCATGTCTTCCGGCTTTTTCAGCAGGGTGTCTCGGAGGTGGCATTGCTTTGCCATCTTTCCGGTATTTTTCTTCCCGATCATGGGGTTTACTTCCACCTTTCGGTAGATGAGATTCGGTTCTAGACGCTTCATCCCTATTGTCGGGATTTTTCTTGTCTTTTCTCGGATCCGCTTTCTTATCCTTTGAATTACCTGAATCTCCAGGTTCTTCCGGTCCAGGTGCTCCAGCGGCCCAAGTATCTGTTTTGCATAGGCCGGAGTTATCATGCAACTTCCCTGATCACTCTTGGGCTCGCTGTTGTTGTTGCAATTCTTTTCCTAGGAAAGCATACACCCCTTGGAGTTTTGCACCATTGGAGTACAAGTCATTGTTGAGGATGTCAAACGCTGCTTCCGCATTTTCTGCTGCGGTTTTGTATATTGGTTCGCCTCTGGCATCTTTGACATTTACCTGCATTTTCCAAGATGGGTTGTGAAACCTTTCTTTTGGCGGCAGTACTTCCGGTCTTACGATTCCGGGTAACCTTGTAGGTTTAATGCCAGATCTATTCTTTCTCTCGTATTCCTCGATTTCTACCTTCATGAGTTTGATGTCAACCTGGGTTTTTTGGAGGTGTTCACGAGTTCTGAATAGATGTTGCTGCTGCCATTGGAGAGCTTGTCTTGTCGTGGGATAATCACGGCAGACGTTACCGGGGGTAACTGATCTTGGGGCAAGACGACACAGGCGTTTGGGAGAGGGTTTAGCTCGGAGGAAAACATGATGGAACTCGATCTGGTAGCCGGCAATCAAGTCGCCGAGTCTCCGATCTCGATATATTAACTCAACTCTCGTGTTACACTGGATGCTCGATATCAAGCGATATTGCTAGAACTCTTGGATCTCCCTCAACTAGTCCTAGGGGCCGGTTTATAAAGCACCTGGACCCCCGGCTCGCCTTCCAAGGCACACCCTGAATCCTACCCGGACACTGCATACAAACCCTAGCTTTCCTTATCGTAACCCACAATCCGGGTTACTAGGCCCATGAACTTGGGCCTTCCAGAAGCTTCCTTATCTTTAGCCGGATCTTGCGCAGCGTCCATTGGGCCGGGTTACACCTTGGTGTTGGCCTACCGGGTTATCATCCCTCCATCAGTAGTCCCCAGAATAGCTTGGGCTTCACGAGATTCTCTTTGAAGCGCACGCTATTCCCTGCAAAATTATCAAACTTACAAATTCAATGGAGGCCGGGTTAAATTGCTTTAATAAACAGTCAGGCCTAACTCCAAGGTGGCCATATAATAACCCGGCTTTCTCCAAGTCCTTTGCTCAGCTTTTCCGGGTCAACACCCTGATAAGAATGTTTAAAGACCTGATTCACTTTTACTCGATAATTGCCCCTAGTATTGTGGAGAAGATCTCCTTCTTATCTCTGTCCGGATATCTCGGTCAGCACTTAAAGCATATATCACGAAATCCGTGCAGGTAGCCGTTATCCGGAAATCCCCGGCTCCCGCCCGTTGAACTGGGTTTATCCGCTCACACCCTTATAAATAGGCACTTAGGGGTAACCCTAATCCCAACGGCTCACTTCAACCCCTTCTCCTTCCTCATATCTCGCGCTCTCGCAACACTACCAAGGGAATCCCAAGCTCGTCGTCGGAGCAAGACCACCGCCGGCTGTGTTCGTCTTCAAACCACCCCGCGCCGCCGCTGAGCTCCGCAGCCACGCCCTCACTTTGCCCGCCGGGAGCTTTGAAGAGATATTCAAACCACGCGGTCTTCCGCCACCGCGCGCCGCTCCCATCTTATCCAGTAAGTTCTTCGCATCCACTAATTTACTCCCGTAATTTTCCGATTTCCTCTAGATTGGATCTAGGTCAACCCGCGGGAAGTTTTTCTTGTCGCGCCGGTTAGAATTGCTCAGATGCTTGCTAACTCCTCCAGTAGCCTGATTAGTGATTACACACCATTCCCCTATCATCATTAGTCACCAATTTCTTCATAGAATCATCCACAAGTTTTCCAATCTAGATCCATTTCATCCCAATTTTCCGCGCATGTCATTGATACCCGGAAAATCCTTCTTTTCCTGTTCTTTTGCTTGCAGTAGATACATGGGCAATCATCCGTCTTCCTCAAACACCTTTCAATACGTAAGTAACCAATAGTTTCTATAATTGCACTTGATACCCGGATACCTTGTAATCTTCACCTCATGGCGTGACACCCGGATAATTCTTAGTTTTCATACCTTCTCGATACTTCGTGCATATATTCGGGTAACCCAATATTTCCGAGTTTCATTTCCTGTATCTTTTTTCCTTGTGTTTTGCCGGTTGATCCCATGGCTCCCAAAAGGCAAAGGAAACAGCCGGCCCAGGCGAAGACAACCCAATCCATATCCGCCAATTGGGGGCGATCCACAGTCACAAAGGCCAAGCTGGAAGAGCTGGCCGAGTTGGGGGTTCTCCCCCCTCAGAAGGACATTCACTGGAGGGCGCCGGGTGACGAGACCCGGCCCACACCCACCGACGGCGAGGTAATCTGTTTCATAGAGCACGTGACCCGGGGATTCCGTCCTCCGGGTCACCCTTTCTTTCGTGAGGTCCTAAGCCATTATGGCCTCAGGACATTTGACATAGGGCCTAACTCTATGTTGAATATTACTCACTTCATAGTCCTATCCGAGTCGTACTTGTGCACTCCGCCAAGTTTGGCTCTTTTTATTGAACTTTTCCAGTGCAAGCCGTGCCGCGAAAGCGGTGACGGAGCACTTCTCACTTGCAGCGGGGTATCCATCCAACGCCGCAAAAACTCCCCAATGCCAACCCTTAATCTGAACTCCCATGTTAAACACAGGCAATTATCCTTCTTCTACTGCCACGACACCTCTCCACCCGGCGAGAAGAGACTGCCGGGTTACTCGGAGGGCCTCCTCAATACTTCCGAGAATTTCAACGCTTTCGCCCCTGACTCGGATAGGGAGGCAATCATACCTTTGCTAGCTAAGATAGCCGTTCTCTCAGCCCAAGGCCTTCTTGGGCTCAACTTAGTGAAAACTTGGGTTGACTTCCGGATCCAACCCAATTCTATCCGCACCAAATTGATGTGCGAATACTCGGGGCACACCACAGACGCACTCCGATATTCCACCAAGAGCTTTGCAGCCGGGGATACCAACAAAACCATCAAGGGTTTCTTGACGGAGAAGCTAGAGGTGATAAAGAACATCGCCGGGTTACCTCCGTTTACTCGGGAAAACCCGGCCCCAGCGGTAAGACCCGATACTCATAAGTTTATTTCCTCATCTTGACTCGATACTGCTCCTAGTTCTTATTTTCATCTTTCTGTCTCAGGTCGATGATCCTTTCTGGACAGTTGAAACCTCCTCCCTTCCAGAGACCAGGAAGAAGAAGATGAGCCGGCTGACGGTGATGAAGGTATTTGCCCGGATCTTGTATTATCTTTACTTGCATCATTTTCCTCCCATTTAACTTTTTCCCACGGATACATACTCGGTTTGCAGGGCTGGAGGACGAAGATGAGAAGGACGAGGATGACCCGGAGGCAACCGAATCTGATCAAGAAGCAACAGTTGGGGCCAAGAGGAAGGCCAGAGGGGTAGTGTCCAAGGTTCCTTTCTTTTCTATATCCTCTGAACCTTACTCCTTCGATACCATGCGACAACTTAACCATCAATTATCGAACTCGTCATACTTGAAGGATTCTCTTCCAGCCAAGCGCAGAGTAACTCGGAGTTCCCCGGGTGAGGATCCCCTTAACCCGGGCATCTCCACCTCCCCCGTCCATCATGCCAGTGCTCCTTCGCCTCGTCCTTCCAATTCTCCTCGGTGTAACATCCCAAGTATGAAAACTTACCATTTAGAATGTTTGATTTCTTGTTTACTTAAAGTTTTGCATCATGTCATCATGCTCATTTATTTGTTTGCATTTGTTTCTTATTTGTTGCATATGTTTTTCTCTGTTTTCACAATTCAAATTCAAACATTATTCAAACATTTATTTCATACTTGCTCTGTTACAATCTTTTTCAAATAATAATGTCAAATCAAACCCTTATTTGTTTCCATTTTATTCCATAGTGCTCAACTATTAAAAAGGATGGTTTTAATCAATCAATTAAATTCCAAATCACATTTAAAATTCAAATCAAAGCATCAAACAGCAACCAATTTGAATTCATGCAAATTATACAACAATCCTAATCAATTGTTTCTAATTAAACAATAGGAACCTTTGTTTTCCATATTAAATCAATACTCAAATTAAGTCAATTCGAAATCACTTCACAAACAGCAAGTTAATTTCAAACTTTTTGAAAACAAAACTTGGCATTTGTTTGCTATTGACCTAAATAACTTACCCTAATTTTTCTAAAAAATTTACTAACTTAAAACCCTACCTTTTCTTCCTATTCCAATTTCTGCAAAAAAAAAACACAGGAGAAAAAAATTTAAAAAAAATAAATAAAAAGGGCGCCAGGGTCGTGGGCTGCGCCCAGCCCACCTATACCTTCTCCCCGCGCGCAGCCCAGCCGCACGGCCCGATACCGGTTCGATCTTCTTATACTCGTCGTCCTCGCGTACGGCTGCCCATCCGTGGCGCCACGGCGGCAGCAGTGCCATCCCGACGGCGATCCGCGCAACCCTAGCCCCTATAAGACTACCTAGGACCCTGCGCGCATGCCCTAGGCACCTACTCCCACCTATCCCCTCGAGAGCGCCGCCGTTTCCCTCCCCCCGGCGAAATTCCTCACCTCTGCACCTCACCGGAACCGCCGCTCTGAATCCGCCATGGCAGCCACCACCTCGCAGCGTCACCTACCCATCTAGCTATCGGGATCGAACCACCACCTCTCCCTCTTCCGTTTAAACACCGCAGCCACCCCGGAGACTCCCTGTAGCCACGCCGCCGTCCACGGACTCGCCGTTGTCGCCGTCAAGCTCGTCTGCTCCGGGCCGCTGCCTCGCCTACACCGGAGGTGAGCAGCCATCTCCTCCTCCTCCATGTCCTCCCTCTGCACCACCTCGCGCACGCAGCACGCACACGTTTCCACGGCAGCACCACGAGCACAGCACCACGATGCTCGCCGCCGGCAACTTTTCCTCTGTCAGACGTTCAGTTAGCGCGCGCGAATTTCAGTTAAGCGTTTGATCTGAAACATAACCTGTATGCGTCACGGTATCTGTCAAAACTGACGAAGAACCGTAGTGGTAGCAGCGCTAGCGAGCGCGCAGCGAGGTCCCGGGATCGATTCCTGGCTGCCGCGGATTAAATCCACACTTTTTCGCGTGTGGCTGACAGGCAGGCCCCACCTATCTGTGGCCCTTGCTGCCACGCCAGCACGCAGGCCTGCCACGCTGGCCCCAGGACCACGGTCAGTGCCTAGGGTTAGATGGCAGTGCGGTAACAAAAGTTCCAGCACGTTTCTTTTTAAAACAAGCCCCTTTAAAATTACAGATTGGCCCCTGAAACTA
Source organism: Alopecurus myosuroides (assembly GCA_028641055.1). NCBI lineage: Eukaryota > Viridiplantae > Streptophyta > Magnoliopsida > Poales > Poaceae > Alopecurus > Alopecurus myosuroides. The sequence goes on from CM054059.1 coordinate 63,776,131, forward strand.
ATTTGATAATAACTTTTATTTTATAACTCCAAATAAAAAAATAAAATATGTGCACTGCTCTAAATTAAATTGTCTATCTATCTATAGCATTTGTTTTCTATTTTGAATTTTCCAAATGCATTTCAAATTTGAATTCAAATAATTCAATTGCAATTTGCTAAAATCCATAACTAATTCATACTTAATCCAATTAATGCAAATAAAATATGTTTTCCATGCTATTTCAAATAAACTTTTCAAATATAAATTTTGTTTCATGGTTTGAATAATTAAAGTTGCTTAAATAATTTAAACCTTGTTTAAATCATTTAAATTTGATAAAATCATAACTTGCTCAAATTAAATTATTTTTGAACATGTAAAATATGTTTTCAAACTAGAAAAGTATAAACTTTTCAAATATGAATTTGGATTTATGTTGGGAACAAATAAAATCCAAATAATATTCAAACTTGTTTTAAATTCATTCAAAACTTGTTTAATTTTGTTTAAGTCATAATAAATTCATCCTAATTCCTTTTTCAATATTTGAAACATGTAATCCACCCAAAATTTTATGATCTTTTCAAATATGAATTTTTTTATTTGTTTTGCACAATTTAACTTGGTGAAAACAACAACTATTTGTGTAATCCCTTTAAGGAACCAAAAATTCCCTAACTTAATAACTAAATTTCTAAATTGGTAAACCCTATTTTAAATTGGTTCTATTGTTGTTATTTTGTTGTTTTCCTCATCCATGCATCATACTAATCCACCTTCACCTGTTGATTAGTTGGAAAACAAATAATCTCACCATAATTCATGGGCTTTTCATATGCAACTCAAAATTGCATATGTGTCCATTTAAATTGTGTTACCATGTCAACTAGTTTATTCTGATGCATCCATTAACTTGACATGCATCATCCCATGATTGTGCACTATGCCATGATATTGATTGTTTTATCTTCCTGTATTGTTTGTTTGCTTCTTCTCGGATAGACGACGACGTTGAGACAGACGATACTTACGACACCCCTTCTGAGGATCTAGCTCAGTACCAGGCTACTGAGTTTGCAGGCAAGTTATCACTCACATGAACCATTGTGTTCCTTTCAACATTGGTTACCGATACTTTCCGTTGTCTATTTCTGCTAGCCATATGTATCATTTCTTCTGTTACGAACCTATCACCTGTTACCCTGAACCCTGATATTGCCTCACCTCTAGTCCTATAACCCCGTTGATTGGGCCCGTGTCTTACTAGCATGCTTAGGGTTGTTTTGCTCGAGTCTGTTATCAGTTACTTTCTGTTATCATATTTGATTAGATTCTGGGGCTCGATGTTAAACAACAACCTGTTAATTTGAGGTAATAATAAATTGCTGATAAGGCACCGGCAGGAGGCCCGGCGTGGTTTTGAGGCCTGCTAGTGTCGACCCTAATTAGGAAAAGGGTCTTGTCTACAGATCCATGATGAGCGCACTATCCGCATGTGGGAAGCGTGTATGGGCGCCCCCCTCAATTTGATTCGATTCGCATCTCGTCCAAATCACCACACTTAGTTCGGGCTTTCCATTTGATGCACGCATATGCAGGTACGAACCCGAGGCCAGGGTGGAACTTTTGTAGTCGGCATTTAGGGCGGCGTGGTCTTCCAGTGCTATGAGGGTCCCCTTTTCTTCGTGGGGCTCGATTAGCCGCGCACGCACAACACGTGGTGCTTTGGGCTTGATGCGAAGAAGAGTTGAGTTGTGTAGAGTGCCTCGCTTGGTGGAAGTGCATTTCCATCCTGGCGGGATATTCTTACGTGTACGGCCAAATTGGTGCACCCCTGCAGGGATAAATCTTCTCGAGAAGCCGTGTTTTCCGCGGTTATGGTTGACTTGGTGAAAGTACTGGCTAACAAGTACTCAGAACAACTTACACCTAACTAATGATAACTTGACTAGTAATAGGCTTATTGATACAACAAATTGTTCCATCATTAATACAAATGTGTGAGTTATCCTCGGGTTGCTTCTTTGGATAAGGGGCGAGATCCAGGATGGGTTTGTGTGGTGGTTAGTTGTAGTTGGTTACGATACGCTATCTTATCCCCTTTCTGATAGCCGGAAGTTGTAGTATGTTCTGTAGTTGGTTAGTGCAGCCAGTTGCAGCATCTTTTATATCCCTTTCTTTCCGTTGAACCTAAGGCATCTATGCTTGGTGTTGACGGGCTACACTTTGGTGAACTGTGAGTCTTGCTTGCCAGTACGTTTATGTACTGACCCCTTTGGGGCTGTGGTTTCCGCAGACTACGCTTACGAGGATCCCCGAGACGGCTACTACGTGGAGTTTGACGAGGCTGCTGACGAGTAGGTAGCGGACCCGGGCAGGATCCGAGACATCGTGGATGCGCTCCGTCTTTTCGTTCCCGGCTTCTTAAGACTATTTGGATTTGTCTGTACTCAGACCCTTTGAATGCTTCCGCTGAGATGTAATGATGTTATGTTGGGACATGTGTCCTCTGGATGATTGTATTTGCTATCTCTGCTCTAGTGAGAGCTATTTGCAACTTATTTCCATCTTTTGTGTCTTAGAGATCTGTTGTGTTATCATTTTGTTCAACGCCGTTGGCGTACCATGTGTGTATGGTATGAAGTACGTCAATGGTAGTATCCTGATTTCTATGGGATGGTTTACGTAGACGCTGAACAGATAGGGGTTGGTTGTCACACATACGTGTGTTGGCCTACTCGTAAGAGATGCGGGTGCCGGTAAGCCCCGTAATCCAATCCACTACTGCTCAACGGAACTGCGACAAATGGTATCAGAGCATGTCTGCATGTAGGATCCCTTTTAGTGGTCGCAGTTTGAGTCTAAAAACTATTTTGTAGCTATATAGGAAAAATGAAACGTGAGAGTAGGAATTCTGCCATTTTATTTCTTTCCCCACCCACCCACCCTTTTCTGGTAAGGAAGTGCAACGTTGTTTTTCCCTTCTCACCTAAACTTTCAAGTTAGGATTTCACGAATCCTGGTTTCTCTGGGATAGTTATATCTACTAGAACATAAGAATGGAGGTGGTTGTGACATGATTTATCATGTTGCCTACTCATGATTGAGAACGGAGGCGTGTAAGCCCCGGAAGCAAATCCTCTATTCCTTAAACAGTAGATATTGATCCTTTAGAAGCCCGGATGGGTTTTTCCGTAGTACCTCAGGAGTTTTTGGTCTCGTGTTTCCCGTTGTTGCTTCGATATCCTGTTCTTCTCAACATCCTTTTCATCCGTTGAAACCTTGTTGTTGCTTTCCACTTCAGTTCTTCTACCGGTGTCTAATCAAAACTTCCCCGATCATCTGCAGATGGATCTCAGGTTCTTCCCGTAGGTGGTTCGGATGACTCGTTGTGAGAGCACTGCCGGTTATCCGGAGATGCTGAGGGACATGGTCACTTATCTGGGGTTCCGTTGGGCACCAGAGTACCAGGTTTACGAGCAGCAGCGAGAGTTTGACCAGACCTACTACCAGGCTATCGTCTACATTCTGTCAGATGATGGGATGAGCGTTGCCCACCGCTACGAGGCAGTAGGTTCCACAGTGGATATGGCCGTGCTGCAGGCAGCTTATGTGAGTCTCACCGTCCTTCGTGCTGACTACTGGGGATTTGACGATTCTATCTATCGCCACATCCCCCGTGGTTACATCACTTCGGAGGGAGCTCACTTCACTCTCTACGACAACCTGGATGTCTACGAGCATGATAACACCAGGCTGCACACCATCGCTCAGTTTGTGAGGCACAGTGACGCAATTGCCACCACACTCTCTCAGGAGTTGGCCTCAGTCAGAGAGCAGCTCTACCTTGGTTTGACTCGTCTGGCGACGTACACCACAGACTTTGTTGGAGATGAGCGCTTTGCACGTTTCGAGCAGCCAGTGGTTCGTACTCTGCCAGATGCTGGAGGTTACGAGCCGATCAGAGGTCCACTCCTCAACCTCGGTGCTGGTTACACTGGGATTCCACGCTTTGGAGCACAGGGAGTCGACGCTATGTACTTCACCACACCTAGAGTCGCTCTCAGACCACGTCAGATCTATGTGGATCGTCGATCTACCTACTTTCGTGGGCTTGCTCCTCACCGTACCCCTCGTCGTACTACTCACCGCCGTCCTGCGTGATGAGCATGAGAGTACCGATGTATCCATTCTTAGCTATGTTTAGTTATCCTGTGGCACTTGAACCATGTATTGGTGTGTTGGATATTCTGATGTATTTGAACATGTGATGATGTACCTGTTGGTTATCTATTCATGCGTCGGAATAATCTCTCTTTCGGTTACCAAGTCTATCTCTTTCTGTTGTTGTGCTAAAATGCATGTCTATTCAGGATGCCGCCAACAAGGAACAAGCCGCCTGAGCCACCGCCAATCACGGAGCTGTTGACTCAGATGACTCAGGTCGTGACGCAGATGGCCCAGATCCAGGCTAACCATCACAACAACCAGAATGCTCCACGAGTCAGCATCAAGGAGTTTCTGAGTCTGGGGCCGAGAGCTTTCGTGGCAACACGGGAGCCTCTGGATGCTGATGACTGGATACGGGAGATGGCCAGGGCTCTGGACATTGCTCACGTTGCTGAAGAAGACAAAGTCAAGTATGCCACCTACCTACTGAAGGGTCAGGCAGCTACCTGGTGGGAGAACTACCAGACCATGAGAGCTGGATACCCAATCACCTGGGGTTGTTTCAAGGATGCCTTCCTGAAGCACCACATCCCAGATGGTCTCATGGAAAGGAAGCGTGAGGAGTTTTGATCTCTCAAGCAGGGCAAGCTGGATGTCATTGGCTATCAGAATGAGTTCAATCGTCTCGCTCGATACGCTGGTTATGAGGTGTCCACTGAGGCTAAGAAGATGGCAAGGTTCCGCCGAGGTTTTAACCCGGAACTCAAGTACGCACTCACCAACATCAAGTGCAAAGACTTCGAGGAGCTCGTGAACACCGCACTCAATGAGGAAAATGGGCGCAAGGCGTTCGAGGAGTCTCGCAAGCACTCGCGTGAGGGTGGTTCCTCCTCCAACATGACCACCCCTCCGCAGAAGCGCCGCATCTGGGTGCCAAATGGTGCTGTCACTAGGGCTCCATATGCCCAAGCTTCTCTAGGCTTCGCTTCCCGCCCACCCAACCCATCTCAGATGCAGGCTCAGAGGTTCTCAATGGGGCAGCCAAGGCCAGATGCACCTCGTGTCGTCACTTGCTACAAATGCAAGCAGATAGGGCACTATGCTGACAAGTGCACTCAGAGGCAGCTACCTCCACCTCCTCGCCCCAACACCAACCAGGCAATGGTGCGTGCTCCCCCGGCTAAAGCCTTCAACTCCAACAACAGGCCTGTCGGGAGGACCGCGAGGGTGAATCATGTCAAGGTCGACAAAGCTGAGGAAGCTGCTGACGTCGTTCTCGGTATATTACCCGTAAACTCTTTCCCAGCTAAAGTGTTGTTTGATACCGGAGCATCGCATTCTTTCGTGTCAAAGATCTTTGCGACAGCAGTTAAACTACCTTTTGTTGGTTTGGGTTCCCCGCTAGTAGTAAACTCCCCTGGAGCAACTATGCAAACTTCCAAGATCAGTCATGAGTATCAGATTCTAATTGGAGGTCACATATTCCTTGCTTCCCTCATTCTGCTTGGCAATTCTGACATTGATATCATTCTTGGCATGGATTGGTTGAAGGCCAATAAAGCTATGATTGATTGTGCTCAAAAGTCAATAACTCTGTTCCACCCTTCTGGCCAGATAGTCTATTCTCCAAATGAATCAAGTTCTGTTCAGCTGTACACCCTCGATGCTAAACCTCTACCTCTACTTGAAAATGTTCCGGTGGTTTGTGAATTCCCTGACGTCTTTCCAGAAGAGTTGCCAGGGATGCCTCCGGACAGAGCAATTGAGTTCGTGATCGAGCTTGAACCAGGTACTGCTCCAATCTCTAAGCATCCATACAAGATAGCTCCTTCTGAACTGAAATTGTTGAAGGAGCAAATCGATATGTACATGGAGAAAGGTTACATTCAACCTAGTTCCTCCGCTTGGGGTTGCCCAACTCTGTTCGTTGCAAAGAAGGATCAAACAAAAAGACTCATGGTTGACTATCGTCCTCTCAACGAGAAAACCATCAAAAACAAGTATCCAATTCCTCGTATCGATGATCTTTTCGATCAACTTGTTGGAGCCTCAATATTCTCAAAGTTGGACTTGAGGATGGGTTACCATCAAATAAAGATCAGGAAGGAAGATATTCCAAAAACAGCTTTCACCACTCGGTACGGTCTATACGAATACACCGTCATGTCCTTTGGTCTCACCAATGCACCGGCGACCTTCTCTAGACTCATGAATTCTGTCATCCATGAATACCTCGACAAGTGCGTTGTGGTATATCTCGATGACATCCTTGTCTACTCAAAGTCTGAGGAAGAGCATGGAGAACATCTTCGTCTCACTCTCATGAAACTTCGCGAGCATCGTCTATATGCCAAATTCTCCAAATGTGAGTTCTGGATTCCAGAAGTTGCTTACCTTGGTCATGTCATCTCTGCCAAGGGCATAGCCATTGATCCAGAAAAGGTTAAAGCAATTGTTGATTGGAAACCTCCTAAGACGGTGAAGCAATTCAGAAGTTTTCTTGGCTTGGCTAGCTATTGCCGTCGTTTCGTCCAAAACTTTTCCAAGATTGCCAAACCTCTCACTGATCTCACAAAGAAGGACAAGAAGTTCGTTTGGTCTCCACAGTGTGATGAAAGTTTCAATCTCCTGAAGACTAAAATCACTTCTACCCCAGTTCTGGTTGGCCCAGATACTACCAAACCTTTCCAGTTATTCTGCGATGCATCTCTCCAAGGTCTAGGTGCAGTTCTTATGCAAGAACGTCAAGTTGTGGCTTATGCTTCACGTCAGTTGAATGCCCATGAGCAAAATTATCCCACACATGATCTTGAACTTGCAGCAGTTGTGTTTGCCCTCAAGAAATGGAGGCAATACTTGTTGGGTAATCGCACTGAAATCTTTTCCGATCATAAGAGTCTGAAATACATCTTCACTCAACCAGATCTAAACCTCAGGCAAAGGAGATGGATTGAAAAGATTAAAGACTTTGATCTCACCATTTCTTACACTCCAGGCAAGGCTAATGTTATGGCCGATGCTCTCAGTCGCAAGTCATATTGCAATAATCTCATGATCATGGAAAGCCAACCTCCACTTCATGAAGAATTCCAGAAGCTGAACCTTGGTCTTGTTCCTCAAGGTTATCTTGCAAGCTTGACAGCCAGTCCAACTCTCGAGGACAAGATTCGTACTGAACAACTTCGTGATTCTGAAATCAAGAAGATGGTAGAACACATCAAAGAAGGCAAGGAGAAATTTAAGTCCTTCTCAATTGATGACAAAGGAACTGTGTTCTTTGAAGGACGCATTGCAGTTCCTCAAGTTCAAAGTCTCAAAGATGTTATTCTCAAGGAGGCTCATGAAACTCCTCTTTCCATTCACCCTGGAAGTACAAAGATGTACCAGGATCTTAAGACACTGTATTGGTGGCCTGGCATGAAACGTGAAATTGCTCAATACATTTCTGAATGCGACGTTTGTCAACATGTTAAGGCAGTCCATCAGAAAACAGCCGGTCTACTCCAACCTCTGAAAATTCCTGAGTGGAAGTGGGACATGATTGAAATGGACTTCGTCACTGGTTTTCCAAAGTCCAAGAAGGGCAACGATGCAATCTTCGTTGTTATTGATCGTCTCACTAAAGTAGCTCACTTCTTTGCTGTCAAAGAAACAATCTCAGCTAGCCAGTTAGCAGAACTCTACACAGCAAAGATTGTTCCTCTTCATGGTGTTCCATTGGAAATAAGCTCAAACCGTGGAAGCATATTCACTTCTCATTTCTGGAAAAGCTTTCAAGAAGCATTGGGCACCAAACTTCTGTTCAGCACAGCTTATCACCCTCAGTCTCAAGGGCAAGTCGAAAGAGTCAATCAGATTCTCGAGGATATGCTCAGAGCATGTGGTATCTCCTTTGGCATGAAATGGGAGGATTTCCTTCCATATGCGGAATTCTCCTACAACAACAGCTACCAGGCAAGCATAGGCATGGCACCATTTGAAGCCCTCTATGGCCGCAGATGCAGGAGTCCAATCAATTGGTCTGGAGCTGGTGAACGTTCACTCTTAGGCCCTGACATTGTTAAGGAAGCCGAGGAGAAAGTTCGTATCATTCGTGACAATCTCAAGATTGCTCAGTCTCGTCAGAAAAGCTACTATGACAGCAAGCACAGGGATATGATCTATGCACCTAGTGACAAGGCATATCTCCGTGTAACTCCCCTCAGAGGCACTCATCGTTTCGGTGTGAAAGGAAAGCTTGCACCAAGATACATTGGTCCTTTCAACATTCTCTCAAGGCGGGCAGAAAATGCCTATCGTCTTGAACTTCCAGAAAAACTATCCAAGGTGCACGATGTGTTCCACGTGTCACAGCTCAAGAGGTGTTTCAAAGATCCAGATCGTGCAGTTGATCATGATTCCATTGAACTGCAAGATGATCTCTCTTATGAGGAGCACCCTGTTTGTATTCTCGATGAGACCGAGCGTAAGACTCGCAACAGGAGCACCAAGTTCTTGAAAGTGCAATGGTCGCATCATTCCGATAAAGAGGCGACGTGGGAGACCGAAGAGGATCTTCGCAAGAAGTATCCGGACCTTTTCTCTTCTCAGTAAGGAATCTCGGGGCGCGATTCCTTCAGGGGGGCGTTTTGTAACATCCCAAGTATGAAAACTTACCATTTAGAATGTTTGATTTCTTGTTTACTTAAAGTTTTGCATCATGTCATCATGCTCATTTATTTGTTTGCATTTGTTTCTTATTTGTTGCATCTGTTTTTCTCTGTTTTCACAATTCAAATTCAAACATTATTCAAACATTTATTTCATACTTGCTCTGTTACAATCTTTTTCAAATAATAATGTCAAATCAAACCCTTATTTGTTTCCATTTTATTCCATAGTGCTCAACTATTAAAAAGGATGGTTTTAATCAATCAATTAAATTCCAAATCACATTTAAAATTCAAATCAAAGCATCAAACAGCAACCAATTTGAATTCATGCAAATTATACAACAATCCTAATCAATTGTTTCTAATTAAACAATAGGAACCTTTGTTTTCCATATTAAATCAATACTCAAATTAAGTCAATTTGAAACCACTTCACAAACAGCAAGTTAATTTCAAACTTTTTGAAAACAAAACTTGGCATTTGTTTGCTATTGACCTAAATAACTTACCCTAATTTTTCTAAAAATTTTACTAACTTAAAACCCTACCTTTTCTTCCTATTCCAATTTCTGCAAAAAAAAAACACAGGAGAAAAATTTTAAAAAAAAAAACGGGCGCCAGGGTCGTGGGCTGCGCCCAGCCCACCTATCCCTTCTCCGCGCGCGCAGCCCAGCCGCACGGCCCGATACCGGTTCGATCTTCTTATCCTCGTCGTCCTCGCGTACGGCCGCCCATCCGTGGTGCCACGGCGGCATCAGTGCCATCCCGATGGCGATCCGCGCAACCCTAGCCCCTATAAGACTACCTAGGACCCTGCGCGCATGCCCTAGACACCTACTCCCACCTATCCCCTCGAGAGCGCCGCCGTTTCCCTCCCCCCGGCGAAATTCCTCACCTCTGCACCTCACCGGAACCGCCGCTCTGAATCCGCCATGGCAGCCACCACCTCGCAGCGTCACCTACCCATCTAGCTATCGGGATCGAACCACCACCTCTCCCTCTTCCGTTTAAACACCGCAGCCACCCCGGAGACTCCCTGTAGCCACGCCGCCGTCCACGGACTCGCCGCTGTCGCCGTCGAGCTCGTCTGCTCCGGGCCGCTGCCTCGCCTACACCGGAGGTGAGCAGCCATCTCCTCCTCCTCCCTGTCCTCCCTCTGCACCACCTCGCGCACGCAGCACGCACACGTTTCCACGGCAGCACCACGAGCACAGCACCACGGTGCTCGCCGCCGGCAACTTTTCCTCTGTCAGACGTTCAGTTAGAGCGCGCGAATTTCAGTTAAGCGTTGGATCTGAAACATAACCTGTACGCGTCGCGGTATCTGTCAAAACTGACGAAGCACCGTAGTGGTAGCAGCGCTAGCGAACGCGCAGCGAGGTCCCGGGATCGATTCCTGGCTGCCGCGGATTAAATCCACACTTTTTCGCGCGTGGCTGACAGGCAGGCCCCACCTGTCTTTGGCCCTTGCTGCCACGCCAGCACGCAGGCCTGCCACGCTGGCCCTAGACCCACGGTCAGTGCCTAGGGTTAGATGGCAGTGCGGTAACAAAAGTTCCAGCATGTTTCTTTTTAAAACAAGCCCCTTTAAAATTACAGATTGGCCCCTGAAACTAATTTGATAATAACTTTTATTTTATAACTCCAAATAACAAAAATAAAATATGTGCACTGCTCTAAATTAAATTGTCTATCTATCTATAGCATTTGTTTTCTGTTTTGAATTTTCCAAATGCATTTCAAATTTGAATTCAAATAATTCAATTGCAATTTGCTAAAATCCATAACTAATTCATACTTAATCCAATTAATGCAAATAAAATATGTTTTCCATGCTATTTCAAATAACCTTTTCAAATATAAATTTTGTTTCATGGTTTGAATAATTAAAGTTGCTTAAATAATATAAACCTTGTTTAAATCATTTAAATTTGATAAAATCATAACTTGCTCAAATTAAATTATTTTTGAACATGTAAAATATGTTTTCAAACTAGAAAAGTATAAACTTTTCAAATATGAATTTGGATTTATGTTGGGAACAAATAAAATCCAAATAATATTCAAACTTGTTTTAAATTCATTTAAAACTTGTTTAATTTTGTTTAAGTCATAATAAATTCATCCTAATTCCTTTTTCAATATTTGAAACATGTAATACACCCAAAATTTTATGATCTTTTCAAATATGAATTTTGTTATTTGTTTTGCACAATTTAACTTGGTGAAAACAACAACTATTTGTGTAATCCCTTTAAGGAACCAAATATTCCCTAACTTAATAACTAAATTTCTAAATTGGTAAACCCTATTTTAAATTGGTTCTATTGTTGTTATTTTGTTGTTTTCCTCATCCATGCATCATACTAATCCACCTTCACCTGTTGATTAGTTGGAAAACAAATAATCTCACTATAATTCATGGGATTTTCATATGCAACTCAAAATTGCATATGTGTCCATTTAATTTGTGTTACCATGTCAACTAGTTTATTCTGATGCATCCATTAACTTGACATGCATCATCCCATGATTGTGCACTATGCCATGATATTGATTGTTTATCTTCCTGTATTGTTTGTTTGCTTCTTCTCGGATAGACGACGACGTTGAGACAGACGATACTTACTACACCCCTTCTGAGGATCTAGCTCAGTACCAGGCTACTGAGTTTGCAGGCAAGTTATCACTCACATGAACCATTGTGTTCCTTTCAACATTGGTTACCGATACTTTCCGTTGTCTATTTCTGGTAGCCATATGTATCGTTGCTTCTGTTACGAACCTATCACCTGTTACCCTGAACCCTGATATTGCCTCACCTCCAGTCCTATAACCCCGTTGATTGGGCCCGTGTCTTACTAGCATGCTTAGGGTTGTTTTGCTCGAGTCTGTTATCAGTTACTTTCTGTTATCATATTTGATTAGATTCTGGGGCTCGATGTTAAACAACAACCTGTTAATTTGAGGTAATAATAAATTGCTGATAAGGCACCGGCAGGAGGCCCGGCGTGGTTTTGAGGCCTGCTAGTGTTGACCCTAATTAGGAAAAGGGTCTTGTCTACTGATCCATGATGAGCGCACTATCCGCATGTGGGAAGCGTGTATGGGCGCTACCCTCAATTTGATTCGATTCGCATCTCGTCCAAATCACCACACTTAGTTCGGGCTTTCCATTTGATGCACGCATATGCAGGTACGAACCCGAGGCCAGGGTGGAACTTTTGTAGTCGGCATTTAGGGCGGCATGGTCTTCCAGTGCTATGAGGGTCCCCTTTTCTTCGTGGGGCTCGATTAGCCGCGCACGCACAGCACGTGGTGCTTTGGGCTTGATGCGAAGAAGAGTTGAGTTGTCTAGAGTGCCTCGCTTGGTGGAAGTGCATTTCCATCCTGGCGGGATATTCTTACCTGTACTGCCAAATTGGTGCACCCCTGCAGGGATAAATCTTCTCGAGAAGCCGTGTTTTCCGCGGTTATGGTTGACTTGGTGAAAGTACTGGCTAACAAGTACTCAGAACAACTTACACCTAACTAATGATAACTTGACTAGTAATAGGCTTATTGATACAACAAATTGTTCCATCATTAATACAAATGTGTGAGTTATCCTCGGGTTGCTTCTTTGGATAAGGGGCGAGATCCAGGATGGGTTTGTGTGGTGGTTAGTTGTAGTTGGTTACGATACGCTATCTTATCCCCTTTCTGATAGTCGGAAGTTGTAGTATGTTCTGTAGTTGGTTAGTGCAGCCAGTTGCAGCATCTTTTATATCCCTTTCTTTCCGTTGAACCCAAGGCATCTGTGCTTGGTGTTGACGGGCTACACTTTGGTGAACTGTGAGTCTTGCTTGCCAGTACGTTTATGTACTGACCCCTTTGGGGCTGTGGTTTCCGCAGACTACGCTTACGAGGATCCCCGAGACGGTTACTACGTGGAGTTTGACGAGGCTGCTGACGAGTAGGTAGCGGACCCGGGCAGGATCCGAGACATCGTGGATGGGCTCCGTCTTTTCGTTCCCGGCTTCTTAAGCCTATTTGGATTTGTCTGTACTCAGACCCTTTGAATGCTTCCGCTGAGATGTAATGATGTTATGTTGGGACATGTGTCCTCTGGATGATTGTATTTGCTATCTCTGCTCTAGTGAGAGCTATTTGCAACTTATTTCCATCTTTTGTGTCTTAGAGATCTGTTGTGTTATCATTTTTTTCAACGCCGTTGACGTACCATGTGTGTATGGTATGAAGTACGTCAATGGTAGTATCCTGATTTCTATGGGATGGTTTACGTAGACGCTGAACAGATAGGGGTTGGTTGTCACACATACGTGTGTTGGCCTACTCGTAAGAGATGCGGGTGCCGGTAAGCCCCGTAATCCAATCCACTACTGCTCAACGGAACTGCGAGTATCCTCTAGAAGTCCGGGTGCGACACTCGGCGCCACCCCTCTCCTAACCATCCACGTGCCGGGCAATTCCGGGTTCCGCTATCGGTCCCTTTGACATCTTCGTCTGCTTCCTGCAGCGAGCTCCCGCCGGATTACGCCGTAAATACCGGGTAAGTTTTTGCTATATGACATCCTTTGATACCTGACAACTTTCAATCACTATTGCTAACTGCCTCTTCTCATCTTTCTTTAGCGCTCAAGTCACAGTTAGTGACCCGGAAAACATGGGGGCGGACAACCAGAGGACGGAGGGACCGACTGATAATGTGGACGCCACAGCTGGTGATGAAGCTGAAGACGCCCAAGAACAAGATCCTTTTAATGACCCGGCCCGACAAGAAGCCGGGTCTCCAAAATCGTCTGAAGACGTGGATGAAGAGATCGAGATCCAAGAGACGAGGACGGGTTCCCCAAACCCGGAGAACCAGACGGTCCGGGTCTCGACCCCAAAGTCAGGAAAAACTCTTCATCCAGAGGATCAAGCTGCCGGCTCTTCTGGCGCCAAGCCTGAAAACATGACATTCCCCCAGATGCTTAGTGCCCTTCACACCTTAAGGGCTAATGAAGAGAATATCCTGGAAGCTTTGATAGCAAAACACGAGGTAAATCCGAATAACATTGCTTGTATCCTTATGTAGTCCCCAAGTTCTGGGTGAATTTCTTGATAATTTGCCTGGAACTTCACAGTATTTCCGACTAATTTATCCCTGTATCTCCACTCAGGACTTCGTGACCCAGTCTGAGAAAAAATTGGCTAAGGCCACCAAGCGTATTGAAAAGGAGGTGGCTCTGCGTGAGGAGGCCGAGGCTGAGGCCAGGAGGAGTGGGAAGATCATGAGAAAGTATAGGAGGAGGGCTCATGCAGCCGAAGATAATCTAGTGAACCTTTCTGTCCAGATTGCTTATACGTATCGCGCTTTGATTGGTATGCCTCTTAGCATAATATTCATAATCCGGGTCATCCGTCTGACACATAGCCGGGTTTCCTTACTCGTGTTTTCATTTCTTTCTGCAGGTCCGGATGAAGTAATGCCGGAAGAAGATGATATTGCCTGGCTGAAGACCATCAAGAGCGTTATCCGGCAACTATGTGCCGGAACCAAATGGATCCTTGAAGAACTACGTTGGCCGGGTGTTGGGCACGTCAACCTAAAGAGGATGCTGGACGCTTGCTCTACCATTCCCGAGTGGATTTGGCATTGGAAGCGTTCGTCTTGCCGGGTTGGGGTAACCCGGGGGCTGGCCCTGGCTAAAGCTTACTTTCCTAAGCTAGAGCTGGCCAAGCTGATGGTCGGGTTTCCAGAATTCAACCGAGATGGGTCCAAATTTTCCCCGAAGAATTTCAAGGCCATCCAAAAAGAAGTCCGTTACTCGGCAAGCGTGATTGCTGACAGCTTGGAGCTCAACTCCATTGTCCCTTCCTATGGTGCTGATGGTGAAGCGATTAAGTCGGATCTTCCCAAGCCATATGATATGCTAGCCCGATGGAAGGAGGAAGCCGCCAAGTTGAGGGAGGAAGCTGCAAAAAAGAAGGCTGAAGCCGACTCTGCGCCTGCTACTTCCACACCAGTCGTCCCTCCTCCTGCGCGAGCCGGCAATGCTGCTGATCCGGGTGCTGTTGCCACCAATAGTAATAACAAGGGCAAGGAGAAGATGGATGCCGCAGCCCAGAATACCGAGTGATACTTGTGACCTGATGCTGTGCCATATGCGTCAGTCGGTCAATAGGCCGTTTAAACAATTATTTCTTGATGATGCGCCTGTGAACCATTGATGCTGGTACCAAAATTTGTAATGCACTTTAAGTTCTTGATACGCTTTGTGCCTCTTCTGAATGTTGGGATGATTTTATATTTATCCATCTTTGAGCCCACTCATTCTTGATATCCGACTTTCTTTATGGTTCCTTATGTGAGACTCGGTTTCGGAGTTTCATGGATTTTGACAAGCGGACTTTTCTCTAAGTCCCCAAGACCCCAAAACTCGGATGTTTGGGTTTTTTGAGCTTTTAGCAACTGAACAACTTTTCCTTTTTCGAAATCCCCAGCCCTTAAGACCAAAAATGCCGAGTCTGGGATGTGTAGTCCTTTCAATAGAACAAGTTGTTTGCCGTTAAGCCCAAACCCAGAGCCGTTTCACATAGGTATTGAAGTTATGCTTGATAAACATTCAGTTTCCGGCTATTAGCCCTGTACTCTGCATAACTTGTGGTTTAGATGACCCTTTTGACAATCTTGTACTATAAGCCGGCTTTCGCGTGGATATCATGTTGTTACATCTATACGAAAACAAGGTCAGGCAAGTCCCATTGGGCTTCATGACTGATTGTAATCGTAAGCGAGCAAATCATGCCACTTTAGTGCGAGTCACATCGAGCTTAAGTAAGAAAAGTCAAGAAAAGTTGGCTACTTTGTCCGGTTATAAGATTGCAGCCGTGCTCGTTTGCGAACAATCGGCCCTTATAACTCATAGGCATCAAGGCCGGGTCATTGAGTTTGTAACTGTGCTATTCAAGCAATCAGCCCCCAAGACCTATATATACGCAACAAATGGAGAGTGAAGAACGTAAGAATAACCACCTCTTTACTTGATATGCGAAAGTTAGGTCAGAAAGCCGCCTCATTAAAAACCCACCCAGTCCCCAAAGGTGCCCTGGATAGGAAAAGAGTGCGTCTGAAACCTGCCGCCTGTTACATCGTGCAACTCCACTTGCCAATATAGTCTATACTAAGTATAGTAGGGACGTAGCTGAGCCACGTTCCATGGTCTGTCTCTTTCCTGCATAGACAAAGTGGGATGAGCGGTGTCATTAACTGTAGCCGACTCTTCCCTTGCATCTACCAGATAATACGATCCGTTGTGCAGATTCCGGCTTATGATAAACGGCCCTTCCCATGGTGGTGATAACTTGTGTTTTCCTTCGTTTGACTGTACCAGGCGCAGAACCAAGTCTCCTTCCTGGAATACCCGGGTTTTCACGCGCCGGCTATGATACCTCCGTAAATCTTGCTGATATATGGCTGATCTTTCCAGGGCTTGTTCCCTTTGTTCTTCTAACATATCTACGGCATCCTGCCGAGTCTTCTCGTTCTCTACCTCGACGTAAGCTGATACTCGAGGTGAATTGTCACATCCCAATTTTGGAATACCTGTTAACACAGTTGTTTTGCTAATTGCTTTACTAATAAACCTTGGTTGTGTTTGTTTGTGGTTGTTTAAGTGCAACTAAACAAACTAATTATATAAACTTGCAAACTTAAAAGGATAGCAAAGCAGTGAACTAAAAATATTCAACATATTGTTCCAATGACCTTGACAATATTTTCTAAGGTAAATATTGATCAAAGAGTTTTCCAAAAACATCTTATGAATCCCATACTTGTTGAATATTATTCCAAGGCCTAAATTAAGAAAGAGGAAACACTAAATAAATTTCCCAAAAAGATTATCAGAAAAAGAGGCATTCTTAAATGCTTCACCAAAATATTATCAAATGTTTTTCCAACCTTGCAAGATTAAAAACAAAGGTATTGGAGAGCATTGACTTGCTATCTCTAGTCACATAAATATTTTGGCAAAGCATTGTTAAAGAAAAGCCAAGTGCTATATTAAATAGAAATTCCAATATTTCCAGAAACAGAAAACTAAAACAAGTTACTATTGGAAACTTTACTCAAATGATTTGAAATTCATACCATTGCTTCCTTATATCAAATAAGGAACACACACAAGAGGAGACCAAAAATTGAATCCATTAAAGTCCTGAAAACATGGTTTTTCTCCACAGCAACAATTGGGATTTTGAACAAGTTTGTTCTACAAACGTTTTCCAAATGGCATGAAATAAATACCACATGCTCTATATCATAAATAAGGATGAAAACCAAAAGGGCACAAGTTTTTGAATTGATTAAGTTGCCAAAAACCCCTGTTTTCTTGACAGCACCTTTTTGAAATTTGAACAAGTTTGTTCTATGAAGTAACTCTAAATGACTTGAATTTTCTACCACATAAGGAACACATCAAATAAGGAATGTGTGCCAAAAATTATCATTTTTGGAAGCTCCTAAGTAGGTTAATAAATTCAATGTCCATTTATGTAAGAATTCAAATTTGAACAACTTTGAATTATAAAGTTTCTCCTATTGATCCAATTTTCATATATGTTGTGCACATTAACTAATTAGAATTTTGGGCAAAAGGAATTTCAATTTTGACTTTGTTTGATAAGTGAAAACAACCTTTTTCAGAAATGACAGGGACCAATTTGTAAAATTGCAGGGACCTAAAAGTAAGATGAGTCATCTTCAACCTCTAGCTCCCTGTAGAGAAACAGCACCCCTACCCCTTTGCTTCGAATGGAAGGAATCCTTGGGGATAAGAGGCCCCCCCCCATGTGGTCTGTCTCCCCATTGCCCCCCTCTCTCTCCCCTAGAGCTCACCTCCTCTCTCTCTCTGGAAAAGAAGCCCAAACCGAAACCCTAGCATAGAAGCTCGCCGTCGTTGCGGCCGATTCTGAGCTCACCGCCGGCAACCGTGTGTCCCAACGGCTCCGCCTCGTCGCACTGACCCTCCCTGAGGAAGGAATCGAGGCGGAAGGTCGCCTGGTGCCCGCGCCGTCCGATTCCCTTTTCGGGCACGGCGCACTCCGGCGAGCCATTGCCGCCGCCTCGGGTCCTCTCCGACCTCACCGAGCCTCCTGTCGCATTCACGGTGAGCAAGGCAACCCCGCCGACCATTTCCCCCCCTCCCTAACCCCCTAAAACGTGACGGCGCCGTGGTCTCCGTCCGGCCACCGCGCGTTGCCGTCGCCGCCGCCCTCCGCTTGCTTCCCGGGAAGCGAGGGTGCCTCCTTTGGGTTCCCCTCGTCGAGACCCTTGCGTGGATGCCCTCAAATCTCGAAATGGTTGTTTTAATCGCTGGTTGCGGACTTCGCCGGAGTTGTCTCCGCCGGCGGTGACGTCTCGGTGATGCAACGCTCGCGTCAGCAAGCCTTGACCCCGCGCGGTGAGGTCAAACCTGCTGGTGGCCCTCGCTGTGCCGCGTGGCAGCCAGCGTGGCGGCCTGGCCCGCGGGTCAGCGAGTGCAGCTAGTTCTGCTCGCGGTAGATTTAGATCCAGGACGGCCCGTTGGCAGATCTGGCCCAACAACCACTTGTTTTCCTTTTATTTTTTTTCAGAAACATCCATGTCTGCTTTTGGCTCTAAAAGGCAACTTAAAAGATGAAGTTTACCAAACCAAAATTCACAGATGTAAAGAAACAAAATATGAACCACCTCCAACTTGTAGATCTACTTTTGGATGATTATTTTTGAAATGAAAAATGATTTGGCAACAGCTACCAGAAACACCAAAATGAGCACCATGTCTATTTCACAACTCTAAATGCGGTGAGGCCAATTGCATTGGAAAGCCCTTGAAATTTCCTAACAGTTGCATTTAACCTCGTTTCCAAATTCATTGTATTTTTGAAATGGCATGCAATTTGGTAAAACACCAGAGAGCACTTTGGTGATTTTTATAAAATTATTAAAAATGATTTTTGATGCAAACTCAATTGGATGGTCTTGTATATGTTTAGGGCTATCCAAACCTAGAAGGGTTTAATTTTTAGAGCATCATATAAAATTTGGTGGACAGATCCTTGTTTCACCTGTTTCTGCCATTTTGGCATTTTAGCTAATTAATTGTTGTGATTATATTTTTGTGTTGCAATATTGTTTTCTAGCATGTATAAGTTGTGTGAACTTGTTTTATAAGGTTTACTTAGCTATTTTAGCATGTTAGATTGTGTGGACTTGAGTGGAGAAGAAATAGAATTTTTGTTATTAACATATGTTTTATCTCTAGTTAATATTTTGCATAGTATTTTTGAGTGATAAATTATGTGCAAGCACTTGGATTGTTGTGTTGAGATTTTTAGATACAGCACCTTGTTGATACTTATATTTGGTTAGTATCACCTCTGCTAGCTTGCATTTGATTTGGTGGAAAAGCATGAGTAGCTTAATCATTACTATGAGAATGTTATGGAAAAATTCTCTCATGTGTAGAATTTTTAGCACAATATTTGTGGTTGAATAGCCACATATTTTTATGTTGGATTCATAGGACCAGTAGCATTTTGATGATGTTGTTATGAGTACTTGACCCCTAAAGTTTTCACATGTGTGAAAACAATAGCATGAGTATCATTACCTTGCTTATTTTTAGCACCCTATTATTTTCTACTAGTATGGTTATTGCACTAGATGCTAGTCTAGGTTTTTGCTAATTTTTGTCAAGTATGACCAGAGGCATTGTGGCCTCTTAATGCTTTGTTATGCTAGTGGAACACCCACTGGTTTCATTGCATTTTTGGTGGAAACATTATTTCCCCAAACTAGATGCATTTCTCTTATGTAGTTTCATAACTAATGAGTACCTAGTATTTTTGCTTTGGGAATTTTTGTGCTAAACAAAAATGGGTATGCTTCTGTTTGTAAGTGGTTGTAATCATGTGTGGCTTGCTAGGAAAAATACATTCTTGGAGTGTTGTTTGATTCCTCTAGTAATGCCCTTTTTATTACTACTAGTATGTAGGAGTTGCCCTGCAAATTGATGCATTGTTTTGCTAAATGGGATATTTTTGTTATAGCAAGTATAGATGTTTTTCACTCCTGTTTTTGTGACATGGACCCTCTGGTTGTATTTCAGTTACTTGATTGAAATACATTCATTGATTCTTCATGTGTGAGTAGTACTAGTTTCCTTAGCAGTTTTTGTGTTGAATTATTTTTCCTACCAACTTGTGTTTGGTAGATATTTATGTAGCCTTGCATAAGGACATGTTTTCATTTACCATTATGATAACATGGTTCCTTGTTTGCATTTTAGTACTCTACATAATATGCATGCTTGCATAGCAAACTTTTAGTAGAAACATGTCTATAGGATTCCTCCTTTTTAGTCATTGTTTCTTTTGTTCTCACTATGAGAAATTGTGTGTTTTGTGATGAGTATATTTCCTTGTTACACTTGTGTAGGCTCACTGATTTGTAAAAGTAACTTTTGCAAATCATGTGTCTTATTTATTCTTGGTGTGAATTTAGACTTAGTAGGATAGCTACCTTTTTCTTTTTGTGGTTTGGTTGACAGACCCATTGCCATGCTTATTTTTGTGCATGTTTTGTATACTTTTAGTAGTCTCACCTATGTGAAACTAGGTGTATTTTGGGTTTATTAATATCTTGGTATGAGAGTGGCACACCCACTGAATCCATGATATTAAGGTTGTGAGATATGTCCCTCCAACCTTAAGTTGTCTTATTAAATGGCATTTCTGCCAAGTAGGATTGTTGGATTGTTTGCCTCAATTAATAATTGAGTGATTTTGTTATTATTAGATTTCCTTGCTGTATGTATTGTTATGTATGGTTGCTTGCCTTGATTGGTTCTGAATGTGTGTCCTTTATTCCTTTTTACGACGTTAGAAAACGAAGAGGAAGGAAGTGTCGTGAAGCTCTGTTTCAAGTTCCAGTCACTCCAAAACCAGGGACACAAGGAGATACCAGGCAAGCATCCTGATTGCTTGCTGATACAATACTTACCATTATATATCATGCATGTTTTACCTCTGAAGTTTTACAAAAAACTTGGTTATCAAAACTATTTTTGATGTGGAATTTACTACTATACTATATTATAGGTTACTATCATGCCAATAGTTAAACTTGGTGATACCAAGCCCATAAGCCACCATATGGTATTTATTACCATCAAATATACTAGTCCCTAAGTGGACACCCTAAAATTGTGATTCTACAAAACAAAGGCCTTACGGAAAAACCCGGAGAAAAGGCGGATCCTTGTTCTCCGGAGGAATGTGGAAGTGGTCATTTTTGAGAAAGTGGTGTTTTCAAAAATGACACATAACCTAGTCTTCGCCGGACAACCTTTACCGTACTGCCACCCTACCCCAACATGGGCAAGGGGCTTAACTTGAAGTTTGTTCTTATTAGTGTGTGCTATATCAATGTGCTATAGGGGATGCGATCCTCTGAACCGAATGTCGTGGAGACATATAAAGTGTGGGATTAATTTTCCCTCCGGATGCATCAGTTGAGGCATCCTGGCTTGGCGGGGATTAGCTCGGTGCCGGGGATGTGGTAAAACTCAACTGAGAGATAGGCATATTCTAGCTTGAACATAGTGGATGGTTATGATCATATACCTGATGTTTACATACTGTTGTTACAGTCCGTGATTGTTCACGGGAGGTGTACTGGATCTGGTGGATGTGTACACCTCTGCAGAGTACAACTTTTTCGAAGAAGCCGCGTCCTCGGATATGGACAGTTGAATGGCCATGTAGCTAGCATTGTGTCAATGTTTTCAAAAGAGAAAGTTTTTGAAAAGGAATTGTATTTGTGAAATACTGGAAATGATGAACTTGTGAAGTTCGGAAAGAAATGGAAACTTATACCGTAGAGGTATCGTGGATGATGAAAAGCCAGATGATGTTATACAAAACAAAATGTTTTGCAAAAGAAAACCTTTTCTACTCTAAGCAAAAATTCTGGAAACTGATTCCAAGAAGTTTTGCAAAGAGAAAATATTCCTTAACAAAGTTTTACAAAACCTCTTGTACATGTGATATCGACAAGAGAAATAAAACTATATTATTTTCTTCTGAAGTATCTTCTTCAACAAAGATACAGAATAACCTGACTGCAACTATGGTGTCATCATATATGAACACCATTGATAGTGAACCATATTTATAGCCTACCTATTCCACCATATAAGCATATTTGCATGTTTGGTAAGTGACATGATGGATGTCTTGCTGAGTACATTCAAATGTACTCATTATGGTTTCGCCCCTGGTATCTACTTATCAGATTTGGAGAAGGAGCCTCCAAAGGATATCTATGAGGAGAAGTACGGAGTTGACGACTTTGCGAACTAGGATCGTCTCCGGGTCAGCAGCCTGTAGGTTAAGGCGTGACTTGGGCTCATCTACGTTGTGTTTTAATTGTCTTCCGCTGTGTTTGTTAAGTTGCCTGCCCTTGTGGCAGTTGCGTTAAACTTGATCATGTGATATTTGTGTAATACCTTTATGTATTCGTGTAATGGATGATGTATTTCTGTGTGCCAACTTTGTATGTTGTTCACGACTGATCTTTCTGGGATCGTGAATGTATGCATACGTAGGGTTTCAGACTGCCGGTCTGGGGTCCTTACAGAGTTGGTATCAGAGCCATCCTGACCTTAGGAGACCTTAGTTAGCATGGACGTCAGATAGGAAAGAAAAGTATTTTGGAGTAAAAACCTATTTACTATCTAAATTATTTTTATCTAAGGGAATTTTAGTAAATTTTCCCTCCTTATTATCTTTTCAAAAGATTCTAAATGCATATCAAGGGCGTCCTTGAACAGTGGTTCGAAGGGCGGGCCTTACAGAGTTTGGTATCTCTCTCGGTTAAGAGGTTATTTCTTACTTGTTTGCAACTGCTCCGCTCTGTTTTTGAAACACCTCTCGTCTTTGAAGTTTTCTGTTCAGAAATAGTTGGGGTTTCAAAAACAGATTGTTGCGTAGTTTTACCTCTCTCAGTTAAAAGTTTATTCAAAAACTTTACTTCTATTTATCTTGTTTTCATACAAAAACCTTTATACTCGCCGATGTCCCGAGAGACCAAAATAATTGCCTAGCTCTACAGTGATGATGGTCAGAAGTAGATATAGTTCTTCAGCCACTTCTAGGATTTTGGATCAGTCTAGTTTGGAGTAATTTAGCGATAACTCCATGAGTAACCTTCCCCGACGTAGCTCCAATGGAGCCTTGCTTGTGTGTTATGGCTTGCTTATGTGTGTCCGTAGGACTTTTTGCTGTTGTGTGGTGTAGAATTTGGTTCATCTAGGCTTCTATATGTTTGTGGGGTGCTCAAATTTTGCAAATTTGTGATTGCCCCGCTCTTGTTTTTGAATCGCCTCGTGTTAAATTTTTGCAAGCAAAAATGTTGTATAGTATTCAAAAACAAGAATTTGTTGCTTAGACTTATACTTGTTTTCGCTTCATAATGCGACTCGTCGTGAACCACCACCATTTCCCCACAATTAATGGAAGCACCGTTGTGCCTAATAATAGAGGACCATCAAGACACACGAGCTGATAGCATTGCTACCAGTGATGCACTCCAACAGATAAATCTCCAACAACTACAACCCTCAAAGAAGGAAAGGCGTGAAGAAAACCAACCAATACTGACCAAAACCTCTGTGTTTTGTCTGTTTGCAAAAGACTCGTTTTGCCCTATTGGCTAAACGTTGCATTTTTCATGTCCCCTTTTAAAAGACCAAACTAAAGAGATCCCCTTTTAAAAGTTATATACCTCCCTCCTCTGGAGAAAGGTGAAAAAAATAAGTCTTTACATGCCATGATGCGCAACCCCCTCAAAAACCAATCCAAAGAGCACAATTCAATATTCGACGTATGACGCTAGTCGTGTCTTGTAGGACAAACATGATTAAATAGAAAGCTAACAAGACTAACATGTTTTGCCTAATCTTAGGTTGACACCTAACCAAAGCATGCGAACTACTGACAACTCTTTCTAAACCAAGGAATTAAGTGGCTTACGACACTTTTTAATCTAGTTGGTAAAAAGGAGAAGTCACGAGAAAATAAAATGATGACCTATTCGTTTACTAGTCAATAGGATATCATGTGTATCTACTTTGGAAACCAAATAGTAGTAGACATTGTAGGTACTATGAAATTCGAGGTTTAGAAATTAAGTGAACGATGGAAGGGTTATGATAGATCTAGAGAACAACAGTTTTCCTGTTTTTGTTTCTTTGTGTGCTCTTGATTGAAATAAATTTGTGTTTTAATTAAATCTTGCTTCCTAACTTATATGGAGTTGTTAGGACTTGTTATTAGGTTGATTTCTTACAATAAATCTACCCTAGAAAGTGTGTGCATGATTGAAAACGTTAATAAAAATGAAATAGCATTTGTTACCTTCTAGTTTTATTATTTGGATTGTTGAGTGGGCAAATCCTTGTAGATTTGTTGTACCTAGATTTTTGTTATGGTTATGATAGATCCAGTACCATTTTGGTACTGTTATTTATATGATGTTATCTTCATTAACTTGCATGTGATCTTATAGCAAAGCATGAGTAACATTTGCTATTTTTCCAGTTTTTATTATTTGGAATTATTGTGAAAGCTAGATCTTTGTGTGAATGCTTTGATAAATTTTGTGCTATGTGTTCTTTGAGTCAAGTAACATTTAGGTACTGTTATTTTGATGCTTGTACCTATGATAGCTTGCATGTCTCTTAATAGTAAAGTATGTGTAAGAATTGCTATCAATAAGCACTAGTATTGTTCACTAGATTAAGTAGCCTTATATTTTTGTCTTGTATGCAAAGTTTTTTATGAGTAACCAGAGGCTTAATACCTATTTTTCCTTGGTATTAGTAGGCCATATCCCACTGGTCCTATTGCATTTTGGCTTCAGGATGAAAATCCCAACCATACACCTGTGTGAAAATAGCATGTTTCACTATGTGATTGATTTCTATTTTCCACCATGGAAAATATAATGGTTTGTTTTCACTTATGCAAGTGAGAAGTTTATTTCTTATTAGTAAATACTAATATGTTTATGTGTGATACTTTTGTTGGCATAATATTCCTTAGGGGTATCATGTTAAGAAATGTTTCACTATCGTGTGCTAAAATTAAATTGTTCGCAAATAAAATACATTCCTCTTGATTGGTAGATTGTTTGTGAATAATTTTAAATTGAGTGTATGGATTTTTGAAAAGGTTTAGATAACTTTTCATTAATTGCATAGCTACTGGTTGTGTGGATTATACCTTGCTTATTTGCTAGCAATTGTTTAAGAAAAACCTAAATTGCTAGAAGAAATTTCTGCATGTTTAATAGTTGTATCATGGAAATTGTTTTGATGTTTGTGCTTACTAACATGAGTAAGTTTTGTGTACTGTTATTAGGTACACTTATATTCATGACTTGCTTGTTTAAGTTTAAACATCATATTAACATTGTTTGTTTCTCTAGAGTGAAACTAGTTCCACCACTAGAAAATGGTGATTTTTGCTCTAGTATTACCCTCTTTTTATTTTATGGGTATCTGTGTTGATATAGCAGGTTTAGGAAGTTATTACTTCTTTTATCATGCCATGAATTATTTAGTTACATGTTCTATGGTTATAGGATATGATTATCTCTTATAGCATGCTGGTGTAGATTTTCATACTAGGGTGTTATTTGTGCAGACTTTTTTTTAATGCCTGTGTAATAGTAGTTTTATCTTGTGTGAAGATGGTATTTTAGAGCATCTTTATGATTGAATTCATTTAGTTTTTAGCTACTGGTTGTTTGCTAATTGTTCATGATTGATGGATTCCAAAACCTCTAATAAACAATAACCTAGTGAATAAATAGTCTATTCATCTGTGGTGTTGTTTGCTTGCTTATTGGATTTTGTTTAGATGTTTTATCTTAGCATGAGTTTATACTTGTGTTATGATTGTGCTTAAGAGTATCTTATGAAACTAAAACATCCAACTAAAATCATGAACACATTAAGTCATAGTCGCTTGTGGTGAGTAATACCCACTGCCATGGGTATTTGTTCTGTCTGTTTGTTTTACCTTAGCAACCTAACCTCTTGCACCCACAAGCTATATTTTTAGCTTCTTATATACCTTGTTATGAGAGTGGTAGACCACTCCATATGTGGTATGTAATATGTGAGATTTAGCTAGAAACTCATGAAATAATTGACGGTACATTTCCAGGTAGTTCTGCACTAACCTCAATTTTTGTTCAAACTAGGAAACAAAAGTTTTGGACCTAAAACAAGTACTGGTGTACTTCTTTTAATAGTGAATTCACTAATTTAGGGATGTACCCCTCCTCCCAAGAAAAGTCAAAGGGGGGAAGCACCTTCACTCCAACACTAACATTGTGTTTGTTGGCCCTCCCTTAGTCCTCGCTTGTGAATCTCGGGGACGAGATTCTTTTTAAGGGGGGAAGACCTGTCACATCCCAATTTTGGAATACCTGTTAACACAGTTGTTTTGCTAATTGCTTTACTAATAAACCTTGGTTGTGTTTGTTTGTGGTTGTTTAAGTGCAACTAAACAAACTAATTATATAAACTTGCAAACTTAAAAGGATAGCAAAGCAGTGAACTAAAAATATTCAACATATTGTTCCAATGACCTTGACAATATTTTCTAAGGTAAATATTGATCAAAGAGTTTTCCAAAAACATCTTATGAATCCCATACTTGTTGAATATTATTCCAAGGCCTAAATTAAGAAAGAGGAAACACTAAATAAATTTCCCAAAAAGATTATCAGAAAAAGAGGCATTCTTAAATGCTTCACCAAAATATTATCAAATGTTTTTCCAACCTTGCAAGATTAAAAACAAAGGTATTGGAGAGCATTGACTTGCTATCTCTAGTCACATAAATATTTTGGCAAAGCATTGTTAAAGAAAAGCCAAGTGCTATATTAAATAGAAATTCCAATATTTCCAGAAACAGAAAACTAAAACAAGTTACTATTGGAAACTTTACTCAAATGATTTGAAATTCATACCATTGCTTCCTTATATCAAATAAGGAACACACACAAGAGGAGACCAAAAATTGAATCCATTAAAGTCCTGAAAACATGGTTTTTCTCCACAGCAACAATTGGGATTTTGAACAAGTTTGTTCTACAAACTTTTTCCAAATGCCATGAAATAAATACCACATGCTCTATATCATAAATAAGGATGAAAACCAAAAGGGCACAAGTTTTTGAATTGATTAAGTTGCCAAAAACCCTTGTTTTCTTGACAGCACCTTTTTGAAATTTGAACAAGTTTGTTCTATGAAGTAACTCTAAATGACTTGAATTTTCTACCACATAAGGAACACATCAAATAAGGAATGTGTGCCAAAAATTATCATTTTTGGAAGCTCCTAAGTAGGTTAATAAATTCAATGTCCATTTATGTAAGAATTCAAATTTGAACAACTTTGAATTATAAAGTTTCTCCTATTGATCCAATTTTCATATATGTTGTGCACATTAACTAATTAGAATTTTGGGCAAAAGGAATTTCAATTTTGACTTTGTTTGATAAGTGAAAACAACCTTTTTCAGAAATGACAGGGACCAATTTGTAAAATTGCAGGGACCTAAAAGTAAGATGAGTCATCTTCAACCTCTAGCTCCCTGTAGAGAAACAGCACCCCTACCCCTTTGCTTCGAATGGAAGGAATCCTTGGGGATAAGAGGCCCCCCCATGTGGTCTGTCTCCCCATTGCCCCCCTCTCTCTCCCCTAGAGCTCACCTCCTCTCTCTCTCTGGAAAAGAAGCCCAAACCGAAACCCTAGCATAGAAGCTCGCCGTCGTTGCGGCCGATTCTGAGCTCACCGCCGGCAACCGTGTGTCCCAACGGCTCCGCCTCGTCGCACTGACCCTCCCTGAGGAAGGAATCGAGGCGGAAGGTCGCCTGGTGCCCGCGCCGTCCGATTCCCTTTTCGGGCACGGCGCACTCCGGCGAGCCATTGCCGCCGCCTCGGGTCCTCTCCGACCTCACCGAGCCTCCTGTCGCATTCACGGTGAGCAAGGCAACCCCGCCGACCATTTTCCCCCCTCCCTAACCCCCTAAAACGTGACGGCGCCGTGGTCTCCGTCCGGCCACCGCGCGTTGCCGTCGCCGCCGCCCTCCGCTTGCTTCCCGGGAAGCGAGGGTGCCTCCTTTGGGTTCCCCTCGTCGAGACCCTTGCGTGGATGCCCTCAAATCTCGAAATGGTTGTTTTAATCGCTGGTTGCGGACTTCGCCGGAGTTGTCTCCGCCGGCGGTGACGTCTCGGTGATGCAACGCTCGCGTCAGCAAGCCTTGACCCCGCGCGGTGAGGTCAAACCTGCTGGTGGCCCTCGCTGTGCCGCGTGGCAGCCAGCGTGGCGGCCTGGCCCGCGGGTCAGTGAGTGCAGCTAGTTCTGCTCGCGGTAGATTTAGATCCAGGACGGCCCGTTGGCAGATCTGGCCCAACAACCACTTGTTTTCCTTTTATTTTTTTCAGAAACATCCATGTCTGCTTTTGGCTCTAAAAGGCAACTTAAAAGATGAATTTTACCAAACCAAAATTCACAGATGCAAAGAAACAAAATATGAACCACCTCCAACTTGTAGATCTACTTTTGGATGATTATTTGTGAAATGAAAAATGATTTGGCAACAGCTACCAGAAACACCAAAATGAGCACCATTTTTATTTCACAACTCTAAATGAGGTGAGGCCAATTGCATTGGAAAGCCCTTGAAATTTCCTAACAGTTTCATTTAACCTCGTTTCCAAATTCATTGTATTTTTGAAATGGCATGCAATTTGGTAAAACACCAGAGAGCACTTTGGTGATTTTTATAAAATTATTAAAAATGATTTTTGATGCAAACTCAATTGGATGGTCTTGTATATGTTTAGGGCTATCCAAACCTAGAAGGGTTTAATTTTTAGAGCATCATATAAAATTTGGTGGACAGATCCTTGTTTCACCTGTTTCTGCCATTTTGGCATTTTAGCTAATTAATTGTTGTGATTATATTTTTGTGTTGCAATATTGTTTTCTAGCATGTATAAGTTGTGTGAACTTGTTTTATAAGGTTTACTTAGCTATTTTAGCATGTTAGATTGTGTGGACTTGAGTGGAGAAGAAATAGAATTTTTGTTATTAACATATGTTTTATCTCTAGTTAATATTTTGCATAGTATTTTTGAGTGATAAATTATGTGCAAGCACTTGGATTGTTGTGTTGAGATTTTTAGATACAGCACCTTGTTGATACTTATATTTGGTTAGTATCACCTCTGCTAGCTTGCATTTGATTTGGTGGAAAAGCATGAGTAGCTTAATCATTACTATGAGAATGTTATGGAAAAATTCTCTCATGTGTAGAATTTTTAGCACAATATTTGTGGTTGAATAGCCACATATTTTTATGTTGGATTCATAGGACCAGTAGAATTTTGATGATGTTGTTATGAGTACTTGACCCCTAAAGTTTTCACATGTGTGAAAACAATAGCATGAGTATCATTACCTTGCTTATTTTTAGCACCCTATTATTTTCTACTAGTATGGTTATTGCACTAGATGCTAGTCTAGGTTTTTGCTAATTTTTGTCAAGTATGACCAGAGGAATTGTGGCCTCTTAATGCTTTGTTATGCTAGTGGAACACCCACTGGTTTCATTGCATTTTTGGTGGAAACATTATTTCCCCAAACTAGATGCATTTCTCTTATGTAGTTTCATAACTAATGAGTACCTAGTATTTTTGCTTTGGGAATTTTTGTGCTAAACAAAAATGGGTATGCTTCTGTTTGTAAGTGGTTGTAATCATGTGTGGCTTGCTAGGAAAAATACATTCTTGGAGTGTTGTTTGATTCCTCTAGTAATGCCCTTTTTATTACTACTAGTATGTAGGAGTTGCCCTGCAAGTTGATGCATTGTTTTGCTAAATGGGATATTTTTGTTATAGCAAGTATAGATGTTTTTCACTCCTGTTTTTGTGACATGGACCCTCTGGTTGTATTTCAGTTACTTGATTGAAATACATTCATTGATTCTTCATGTGTGAGTAGTACTAGTTTCCTTAGCAGTTTTTGTGTTGAATTATTTTTCCTACCAACTTGTGTTTGGTAGATATTTATGTAGCCTTGCATAAGGACATGTTTTCATTTACCATTATGATAACATGGTTCCTTGTTTGCATTTTAGTACTTTACATAATATGCATGCTTGCATAGCAAACTTTTAGTAGAAACATGTCTATAGGATTCCTCCTTTTTAGTCATTGTTTCTTTTGTTCTCACTATGAGAAATTGTGTGTTTTGTGATGAGTATATTTCCTTGTTACACTTGTGTAGGCTCACTGATTTGTAAAAGTAACTTTTGCAAATCATGTGTCTTATTTATTCTTGGTGTGAATTTAGACTTAGTAGGATAGCTACCTTTTTCTTTTTGTGGTTTGGTTGACAGACCCATTGCCATGCTTATTTTTGTGCATGTTTTGTATACTTTTAGTAGTCTCACCTATGTGAAACTAGGTGTATTTTGGGTTTATTAATATCTTGGTATGAGAGTGGCACACCCACTGAATCCATGATATTAAGGTTGTGAGATATGTCCCTCCAACCTTAAGTTGTCTTATTAAATGGCATTTCTGCCAAGTAGGATTGTTGGATTGTTTGCCTCAATTAATAATTGAGTGATTTTGTTATTATTAGATTTCCTTGCTGTATGTATTGTTATGTATGGTTGCTTGCCTTGATTGGTTCTGAATGTGTGTCCTTTATTCCTTTTTACGACGTTAGAAAACGAAGAGGAAGGAAGTGTCGTGAAGCTCTGTTTCAAGTTCCAGTCACTCCAAAACCAGGGACACAAGGAGATACCAGGCAAGCATCCTGATTGCTTGCTGATACAATACTTACCATTATATATCATGCATGTTTTACCTCTGAAGTTTTACAAAAAACTTGGTTATCAAAACTATTTTTGATGTGGAATTTACTACTATACTATATTATAGGTTACTATCATGCCAATAGTTAAACTTGGTGATACCAAGCCCATAAGCCACCATATGGTATTTATTACCATCAAATATACTAGTCCCTAAGTGGACACCCTAAAATTGTGATTCTACAAAACAAAGGCTTTACGGAAAAACCCGGAGAAAAGGCGGATCCTTGTTCTCCGGAGGAATGTGGAAGTGGTCATTTTTGAGAAAGTGGTGTTTTCAAAAATGACACATAACCTAGTCTTCGCCGGACAACCTTTACCGTACTGCCACCCTACCCCAACATGGGCAAGGGGCTTAACTTGAAGTTTGTTCTTATTAGTGTGTGCTATCTCAATGTGCTATAGGGGATGCGATCCTCTGAACCGAATGTCGTAAAGACATATAAAGTGTGGGATTAATTTTCCCTCCGGATGCATCAGTTGAGGCATCCTGGCTTGGCGGGGATTAGCTCGGTGCCGGGGATGTGGTAAAACTCAACTGAGAGATAGGCATATTCTAGCTTGAACATAGTGGATGGTTATGATCATATACCTGATGTTTACATACTGTTGTTACAGTCCGTGATTGTTCACGGGAGGTGTACTGGATCTGGTGGATGTGTACACCTCTGCAGAGTACAACTTTTTCGAAGAAGCCGCGTCCTCGGATATGGACAGTTGAATGGCCATGTAGCTAGCATTGTGTCAATGTTTTCAAAAGAGAAAGTTTTTGAAAAGGAATTGTATTTGTGAAATACTGGAAATGATGAACTTGTGAAGTTCGAAAAGAAATGGAAACTTATACCGTAGAGGTATCGTGGATGATGAAAAGCCAGATGATGTTATACAAAACAAAATGTTTTGCAAAAGAAAACCTTTTCTACTCTAAGCAAAAATTCTGGAAACTGATTCCAAGAAGTTTTGCAAAGAGAAAATATTCCTTAACAAAGTTTTACAAAACCTCTTGTACATGTGATATCGACAAGAGAAATAAAACTATATTATTTTCTTCTGAAGTATCTTCTTCAACAAAGATACAGAATAACCTGACTGCAACTATGGTGTCATCATATATGAACACCATTGATAGTGAACCATATTTATAGCCTACCTATTCCACCATATAAGCATATTTGCATGTTTGGTAAGTGACATGATGGATGTCTTGCTGAGTACATTCAAATGTACTCATTATGGTTTCGCCCCTGGTATCTACTTATCAGATTTGGAGAAGGAGCCTCCAAAGGATATCTATGAGGAGAAGTACGGAGTTGACGGCTTTGCGAACTAGGATCGTCTCCGGGTCAGCAGCCTGTAGGTTAAGGCGTGACTTGGGCTCATCTACGTTGTGTTTTAATTGTCTTCCGCTGTGTTTGTTAAGTTGCCTGCCCTTGTGGCAGTTGCGTTAAACTTGATCATGTGATATTTGTGTAATACCTTTATGTATTCGTGTAATGGATGATGTATTTCTGTGTGCCAACTTTGTATGTTGTTCACGACTGATCTTTCTGGGATCGTGAATGTATGCATACGTAGGGTTTCAGACTGCCGGTCTGGGGTCCTTACATGAATCATGAATAATATCACTCGGCAACACTGCTTCCGCACCATAAACCATGAAGAATGGTGTCATCTGAGTAGATCTGTTAGGTGTAGTGTTGATTCCCCAGACCACGGAAGGTAGTTCTTCGACCCATGCACCCGCAGCCCTAATGCAAGGGACTCGCAGTCGTGGTTTTAGTCCACAAAGTAATTCTTGGTTTTCCCTCTCCACTTGTCCATTGGCCTGCGGATGAGCCACTGATGCTACGTCAAGCCGGATTCCATTGTTACCACAAAACTTCTCCATTGCGCCAAGGGACATGTTGGTTCCATTGTCGGTAATTATACTGTGGGGATACCCGAACCGATAGATAATTCTTTTCAGGAACTTGACTGTTGTAACTGCTTCACAATTGGTGACTGGCATAACCTCAACCCACTTGGTAAACTTATCAATAGCCACCAAAAGATGTGTCTTCTTGCAAGGTGACATGTGAAAGGGACCAACCATGTCCATACCCCAAACAGCGAACGGCCAAGTTAACGGAATAGTCCGTAATTCCATAGCCGACACGTGGGTTTGGCGAGCGTACCTTTGACATCCGTCACACCTTGCCACTAAGCGCTCCGCGTCTGCTAGAGCCGTGAGCCAGAAAAATCCGTGTCGATAAGCTTTGGCCCCAAGGGATCTTGTGGATGCATGATGCCCACAATCACCTTCATGGATTTCCTTAAGAATCTGTCGGCCTTCTTCTGGTGCTACACAGCGCAAAAAGACTCCTGCTGCACTTCTCTTGTATAACTCCCCATTGATGATAGAATATCCCTTTGCTCGCCTCAAAATTTGCCTTGCTAACACCTCCTGCTGTGGTAACTCGCCTTGTGATAGGTAGGCCAAAAACGGTTCTGTCCACTCGGGAACAGCGCGTACTGTGGCCACGAGCTCCAAATCCGGGTCTTGATTTGCCAGTTCTTCCTCAGACTCGGTTTTAACTGATGGTCGCCATAATTCATCCAGGAAGACGTTAGGTGGAACCGGCTCTCTGCGCGAGCCGAGTCTAGCGAGGGCGTCTGCTGCCTCATTCTTTCTTCTGTCTATGTGCTCCACCTCATATCCGGAGAAACATCCTGCGACCCTATCAACCTCTCTGCGGTATGCTGCCATAGTTGCGTCCTTTCTATCCCAAGTTCCTGATACCTGCTGTACTACAAGGTCCGAATCTCCAAATCATCGTATCCTCTTAATGTTCATCTCCTTGGCTACCTTTAAGCCGTGCAATAGGGCCTCATACTCGGCCACGTTGTTGGAACAATGTAACATCCCAAGTATGAAAATCATCCCCTTAGAATGTTTGTTGCATGTTTATTAAAGTACTGCATCATGTCATCATATTGTTTCCATGTTGTTTGCATTTGTTTCTTAATTGTTGCATTTGTTTTCCACTGTTTTCACAACTCAAATTCAAACTTTATTCAAACAATGGTTTCATACTTGCTCTGTTACAACATTTTGAATAAAAATCACAACTAAAAACAACCAATTGGTTTCATTTTATGCCATAGTGATCCCTTGTGAAAATGATGGTTTTAAATCAATTATTTATTTTCCAAACACATTTAAAATTCAAATCAAAGCACCCAAAACAGAACCATTTTGAAATCATGTTGTTACCAAAACAAATCAACTCAAATTGTCTATTTACCATAGGGGTTACCCTATTTAAATGATTGGTTTTATTAATGATCTTTAATATTAAAAATTTCACCTAAATTTGGTTTAATTTCAAACAGCAAGCCAATATTTAAACTTTCGAAAATAAAGGCTAACCAATGTTTGCATTTGGCCTAAGGAACTTCCCCTAATTTTTTTCCAAATTTTTCTCTAACCTAAAACCCTACCTTTTCTTCCAAAAACCAAACACTACAAAAAAAAACAGAAAAGGATTTTATTTTTGAAAAAGAAAAAGGGAACAGCCAGGGAGAGTGGGCTGCGTCCAGCCCACTGCTTTTCCCTTCTCTAACGTGCGCGCGGCCCAGCCCGCCAAATCCCTCACTTACCGCTTCGAAGCGCGTGCACTCTGTCTTCCCGCAGTACGGCGGCCATCGGAGGCCTCCACGGCGGCACGGCGACCACCCGACGGCCAGGAAGCACTCTCGGGGGCTATAAAGCCACCCTAGGAGCCCCGCAGACCTAACCCTAGCCCTAGGTACCCTGTCCCATCGCTCGTCGCCGCTAATTGCTTCTCCCCCGTCGAGCTCCCCTCTCTGCAACTCCCTCCGGCGACCTCCCCCTCTGAACCCCGATGGATTCCGTCGTCACCGTGCACCACCAACCCACCTAGGCCACTGAAATCGAAAGCCCTCTCCTTCCGCTACCACTTGGACACCGGAGCACACCCGGAGGCGCACGGTGCCCTCGCTGCCATCCTCAGCCGAGTCGCCGTCGAGCTCGCCGTTTCTCTGCAACCTCGACACCTCCCCGGTGAGCCCCCCGTGCTACCCCTCTCCCATCTCTCCCTCTGTTGCTTCCGTGCGTTTCCACCGCGTCCAAACACCCCACTGCACCCTAACTGCAACAAGCACGGCCACTGTTTCTCCTCGCCGGCGAGCCACCTCGTTTCTGACAGTCGTGGAAGGATGAGTTCGTCAGGCAAAAATTCAGTCAAGCAGGCGAAGGAATGTTAACCTGTCCGCGTCGCTTACACTGTCAAACAACTGAACACAGCGCAGTGGTTGCACCACTCTCTGAATCTCCTCGCGGTCGCGGGTTCGAGGCGCGGTCGCGCGGAATAACCACACTTTTTTCGCGCGCCGGCTGACAGCCGTGGCCCACACATCAGTGGCTCACGCTGCCACGCAAGCGCAAGGCGCGCCACGCTGGCCCCTGGCCCACGGGCAGTGGCTAGGGGGTAGACAGCTGCGCCGTAATAAAAGTTTCTGCGCATTTCTGTTAACTCCTAATCATTTTAAATAACATATTTAAACCCTAAACTTTAAAATTTAATAACTTTTAATCTATAACCCCAACAAATAAAAGTTATATATGTTTATTGCTCTAAATCAAATGATCTTTCCAAATAATCCATTTGTGTACTGTTTTGAACTTTCAAATTGCAATTCAAATTTGAATTCAAATAATTCAATTGTATTTTGCTAAAATTCATAACTATTTCATAATAAATCCAAATCATGCAAATCAAATATGTTTTCAATGCTATTTCAAATAACCTATTCAAATATAAATTTTGTTTCATGGTTTGAATAATTTAAATTGCCTAAATAATTTAATATTTGTTTAATTCATTTAAATTTGATAAAATCATAACTTGCTCAAAATAAAATAATTTTAAACATGCAAAATATGTTTTCAAACCATCAAAGTGTGAACTTTTCCAATATGAGTTTGGAATTATGATTTGAACAAATAAAAATTCCATTAAATTCAAACTTGTTTTAAATTCATTTAACACTTGTTTAATATTGTTTAATTCATAATTAAATTATCCTAACTCCTATTTCAATATTTGAAACATGTAAACCAACTAAAATTTGATGTTCTATTCAAATATAAACTTTGTTATTTGTTTTGAACAATTTAAATGGTTGAAAACAACAAATACTTGTGTGTCACCTTTAAGGCACCCAAAAATTCCCTAAATTAATAATAAAATTCTAAATTGCTACACCCTATTTTAAATTGGTTCTAATGTTGTTATTTTGCTGTTTCCCTTTTGCATGCATCATACTAAACCACTAGCACCTGTTGATTAGTTGGAAAACAAATAATCTAACCAAAATCCATTGGCTTTTCCTATGCAACTCAAAGTTGCATATGTGTCCATTTAAATTGTGTTATCATGTTATCTAGTTTATTTTGAGGCAACCATTAACTTGTCATGCATCATATTTGATTGTGCACTATGCCATGATAATGATTGTTTATATTCTGCCTTGTTTGTTTGCTTCTTCTCGGATAGACGACGACGTTGACACCGACGATCCTTACGACACCCCTTCTGAGGATCTAGCTCAGTACCCGGCTACTGGGTTTGCAGGCAAGTTATCACTCACATGAACCATCGTGTGCCTTTCAACATTGGTTACCGATACTTTCCGTTGTCTATATTTGCTAGCCCTATGTATCGTTGCTTCTGTTACGAACCTACCACATGATACCCTAAACCCTGATATTGCCACACCTCCAGTCCTGAAACCCCGTTGCTTGGGCCCGTGTCTTACTAGCATGCTTAGGGTTGTTTTGCTCGAGTCTGTTATCCGTTACTTTCTGTTATTATATCTGTTATATTCTGGGGCTCGATGTTAAACAACAATTTGTTAATTTGAGGTAACAATAATTTGCTGATAAGGCACCGGCAGGAGGCCCGGCGTGGTTTTGAGGCCTGCTAGTGTCGACCCTAATAGGAAAAGGGTCTTGTCTACTGATCCATGATGAGCGCACTATCCGCATGTGGGAAGCGTGTATGGGCGCCCCCCTCAATTTCGATCCGCATCTCGTCCAAATCACCACACTTAGTTCGGGCTTTCCATTTGATGCACGCATATGCAGGTACGAACCCGAGGCCAGGGTGGAACTTTTGTAGTCGGCATTTAGGGCGGCGTGGTCTTCCAGTGCTATGAGGGTCCTCCTTTTCTTCGGGGGGCTCGATTAGCCGCGCACGCACAGCACGTGGTGCTTTGGGCTTGATGCGAAGAAGAGTTGAGTTGGGTTGAGTGCCCCGCTTGGTGGGAAAGGCCTTCCCATCTGGCGGGTTATTCTTAAGTGTACGGCCAAATTGGTGCACCCCTGCAGGGATAAATCTTCTCGAGAAGCCGTGTTTTCCGCGGTTATGGTTGACTTGGTGAAAGTACTGGCTAACAAGTACTCAGAATAACTTACACCTAACTAATGATAACTTGACTAGTAATAGGCTTATTGACACAACAACTTGATCCATCATTAATCCAACTGTGTGAGTTATCCTCGGATTGCTTCTTTGGATAAGGGGCGAGATCCAGGATGGGTTTGTTTGGTGGTTAGCGATAGTTGGTTATGATACGCTGTCTTATCTCTTTCTGTTACACCGGTAGTTGTAGTTTGTTCTGTAGTTGGTTAGTGCAGCCAGTTGCAGCATCTGTTATATCCCCCTCTACCGTTGAACCCAATGCATCTGTGCTTGGTGTTGACGGGCTACACTTTGGTGAATTGTGAGTCTTGCTTGCCAGTACGTTGTTGTACTGACCCCTTTGGGGCTGTGGTTTACGCAGACTACGACTACGGCTACGATGACCACCAGGATGGATACTTCGTGGAGTTTGACGAGACTGCTGACGAGTAGATAGCTGGACCAGGGCTGGATCCAGGACCTACGTGGATGGGCTTCGTCTTCTTTATTTTCCCGGCTTCTTAAGCCTATTTGGATTTGTCTGTACTCAGACCCCCTTTGAATGCTTCTGCTGAGTTGTAATGATGCTATGTTGGGACATGTGTCCCCTGGATGATTGTACTTGCTATTTCTCTGCCCTAGTGAGGGCCTGTTGCAACTTATTTCAATCTTTTGTGTCTTAGAGGCATGTTGTGTTATCCTTTTGTTCAAAGCCATTGACGTACCATGTGTGTATGGTATGAAGTACGTCAACGGTAGTGTCCTGATTTCTACGGGATAGTTTACATAGACGGTGAACGGTAACGGTTGGTTGTCGCACATAAGTGCTGGCCTACCCGTAAGGGGACGCGGGAGCCGTTAAGCCCCATAATCCAATCAAAATACTGTTCAGTTCGTACAGTGAGTATCCTCTAGAAGTCCGGGTGCGACAAATGGTATCAGAGCCTGTCTGCCTGTAGGATCCCTTTTTACTGGTCGCAGTTGAGTCTAGAAACTATTTTGTAGCTATATGGGAAAAATGAAACGTGAGAGTAGGATTTTCTGCCATTTTTCTTCTTTCCCCACCCACCCACCCTTCTCTGGTAAGGAAGTGCAACGTTGTTTTCTGTTCTCACCTAAACTTTCAAGTTAGGATTTCACGTGTTTGGGTTTCCGTAGTACCTCAGGAGTTTTGGTCTCGTGTTTCCCGATGTTGCTTCAATATCCTGTTCCTTTCAACATCGTTTTCGTCCGTTCAACCTTGTTGTTGCTTTCCACATCAGTTCTCTACCGGCGTCTAATCAAAACCTTCCCAAATCATCTGCAGATGGATCTCAGGTTCTTCCCGCAGGTGGTTCAGATGACTCGCTGTGAGAGCACCGCCGGTTATCCGGAGATGCTGAGAGACATGGTTACCTATCTGGGGTTCCATTGGGCACCAGAGTACCAGGTCTACGAGCAGCAGCGAGAGTTTGACCAGACCTACTACCAGGCTATCGTCTACATTCTGTCGGATGATGGCAGGAGCGTTGTCCACCGCTACGAGGCAGTAGGTTCCACAGTGGATATGGCCGTGCAGCAGGCAGCTTACGTGAGTCTCACCGTCCTCCGTGCTGACTACTGGGGGTTTGACGATTCTATCTATCGCCACATCCCCCGTGGTTACATCACGTCGGCGGGAGTTCACTTCACTCTCCACGGCAACCTGGATACCTACGAGTCTGATAGCTCCAGGCTGCACACCACTGCTCAGTTTGTGAGGCACAGTGACGCAGTTGCTTCCACACTGTCTCAGGAGTTGGCTTCAGTCAGGGAGCAGCTCCACCTTGCTCTCACTCGTCTGGCGTCGTACACCACAGATTTTGTTGGAGACGAGCGCTTTGCAGGTATCATTCAGACAGCTGGGTTACCGCTGCCAGATGCTGGAGGTTACGAGCCGATCAGAGGTCCACTTCTCGACCTTGGTCCAGGTTACGCAGGGATTCCCCGCTATGGAGCACAGGGAGACGACGCTTTCTACTTCACCACACCGAGAGTCCCTCTCAGAGCAGTCCCGCTCTACGTGGATCGTCGTTATACCTACTTCCGGGGGATTCCTCCGCACCGTATCTCTCGTCGTACTACTCACCGCCGTCCTGCGTGATGAGCATGGGAGTACCGATGTATCCATTCATAGCTATGTTTAGTTACCCTTGTCTTTCGAACCATGTATTGGTCTGTTGGATATTATGATGTATTTGAACATGTGATGATGTACCTGTTGGTTATCTATTCATGCGTCGGAATAATCTCTCTTTCGGTTACCAAGTCTATCCTTTTCTGTTGTTGTGCTAAAATGCATTTCTGTTCAGTATGCCTCCAACCAGGAACTCCCCGCCTGAACCACCTCCGCTCACGGAGATGTTGACTCAGATGACTCAGGTCGTGGCTCAGATGGCCCAGATCCAGGCTAACCAGCACAACAACCAGAATGCTCCGCGAGTCAGCATCAAGGAGTTTCTGAGCATGGGGCCGAGAGCTTTCGTGGCAACACGTGAGCCTCTGGATGCTGATGACTGGATCAGGGAGATGAACAGGGCTCTGGAGATTGCTCATGTTGCTGAGGAAGATAAAGTCAAGTATGCCACCTACCTACTGAAGGGTCAGGCAGCTACCTGGTGGGAGAACTACCAGACCATGAGAGCTGGCTATCCTATCACCTGGGGTTGTTTCAAGGATGCCTTCCTGAAGCACCACATCCCAGATGGTCTCATGGAAAGGATGCGTGAGGAATTCTGCTCTCTCAGACAGGGCAAGCTGGACGTCCTCGGCTACCAGAATGAGTTCAATCGTCTCGCTCGATACGATGGTGACGAGGTGTCCACTGAAGCCAAGAAGATGGCAAGGTTCCGCCGAGGTTTTAACCCGGAACTGAAGTACGCTCTCACCAACATCAAGTGCAAGGACTTCGTGGAGCTCGTGAACACCGCGCTCAATGAGGAGAATGGGCGCAAGGCGTTCGAAGAGTCGCGCAAGCACTCGCGTGAGGGTGGTTCCTCCTCCAACATGACCACCCCTCCGCAGAAGCGCCGCATCTGGGTGCCAAACAGTGCTGTCACTAGGGCTCCAAATGCCCAAGCTTCTCCAGGCTTTGGTCCCCGCCCACCCAACCCAGCTCACATGCAGGCTCAGAGGTTCTCAATGGGGCAACCAAGGCCAGATGCACCACGTGTCGTCACTTGCTTCAAATGCAAGCAGACTGGACACTATGCTGATAAGTGCACTCAGAGGAAGCTACCCCCACCACCTCCTCGCCCCAACACCAACCAGGCAATGGTTCGTGCTCCCCCGGCTAAAGCCTTCAACTCCAACAACAGGCCTGTCGGGAGGACCGCGAGGGTGAATCATATCAAGGCCGACAAAGCTGAGGAAGCTGCTGACGTCGTTCTCGGTACATTCCCCGTAAACTCTAACCCAGCTAAAGTGTTGTTTGATACCGGAGCATCGCATTCGTTCGTGTCAAAGATCTTTGCAACAGCAGTTAAACTACCTTTTGTTGGTTTGGGTTCCCCGCTAGTAGTAAACTCCCCTGGAGCAACTATGCAAACTTCCAAGATCAGTCACGAGAATCAGATCTTGATTGGAGGTCACATATTCCTTGCTTCCCTCATTCTGCTTGGCAATTCTGACATTGATGTCATCCTTGGCATGGATTGGTTGAAGGCCAATAAAGCTATGATTGATTGTGCTAAGAAGTCAATAACTCTATTCCACCCTTCCGGCCAGATAGTCTATTCTCCAAGTGAATCAAGTTCTGTTCAGTTGTACACCCTGGATGCTAAACCTCTACCTCTGCTTGAAAATGTTCCGGTGGTTTGTGAATTCCCTGACGTCTTTCCAGAAGAGTTGCCAGGGATGCCTCCGGACAGAGCAGTTGAGTTCGTGATCGAGCTTGAACCAGGTACTGCTCCAATCTCTAAGCATCCATACAAGATAGCTCCTCCTGAACTGAAATTGTTGAAGGAGCAAATCGATATGTACATGGAGAAAGGTTACATTCAGCCTAGTTCCTCCGCTTGGGGTTGCCCAACTCTGTTTGTTGCCAAGAAGGATCAAACAAAAAGACTCGTGGTTGACTATCGTCCTCTCAACGAGAAAACCATCAAGAACAAGTATCCAATTCCTCGTATCGATGATCTTTTTGATCAACTTGCTGGAGCCTCAATATTCTCAAAGTTGGACTTGAGGATGGGTTACCATCAGATAAAGATCAGAAAGGAAGATATTCCAAAAACAGCTTTCACCACTCGGTACGGTCTATATGAATACACCGTCATGTCCTTTGGTCTCACCAATGCACCGGCGACTTTCTCAAGACTCATGAATTCTGTATTCCATGAATACCTCGACAAGTTCGTTGTGGTATATCTCGATGATATTCTAGTCTACTCAAAATCCGAGGAAGAGCATGGAGAACACCTTCGTCTCACTCTCATGAAACTTCACGAGCATCGTCTGTATGCCAAATTCTCCAAATGTGAGTTCTGGATTCCAGAAGTTGCTTACCTTGGTCATGTCATCTCTGCCAAAGGCATAGCCATTGACCCGGAAAAGGTTAAGGCAATTGTTGATTGGAAACCTCCTAAGACGGTAAAAAAAGTTAGAAGCTTTCTTGGCTTGGCTAGCTATTGCCGTCGTTTCGTCCAAACCTTTTCCAAGATTGCCAAACCTCTCACTGATCTCACAAAGAAGGACAAGAAGTTCGTTTGGACTCCACAGTGTGATGAGAGTTTCAATCTCCTCAAGGCTAAACTCACTTCCACCGCAGTTCTGGTTGGCCCAGATACTACCAAACCTTTCCAGATATTCTGTGATGCATCTCTCCAAGGCCTAGGAGCAGTTCTTATGCAAGAACGTCAAGTTGTGGCTTATGCTTCACGTCAGTTGAACCCACATGAGCAAAACTATCCCACACATGATCTTGAACTTGCAGCAGTTGTGTTTGCCCTCAAGAAATGGAGACAATACTTGTTGGGTAACAAAACTGAAATCTTTTCCGATCATAAGAGTCTGAAATACATCTTCACTCAACCAGATCTAAACCTCAGGCAAAGGAGATGGATTGAAAAGATTAAGGACTTTGATCTCACCATTTCTTACACTCCAGGCAAGGCTAATGTTATGGCCGATGCTCTCAGTCGCAAGTCCTATTGCAATAATCTCATGATCATGGAAAGCCAACCTCCACTTCATGAAGAATTCCAGAAGCTGAACCTTGGTCTTGTTCCTCAAGGCTACCTTGCTAGCTTGACAGCCAGTCCAACTCTCGAGGACAAGATTCGTTCTGAATAACTTCGTGATACTGAAATCAAGAAGATGGTTGAGCACATCAAGGAAGGCAAGGAGAAATTCAAGTCCTTCTCAGTTGATGATAAAGGAACTGTGTTCTTTGAAGGACGCATTGCAGTTCCTCAAGTTCAAAGTCTAAAAGATATCATTCTCAAGGAGGCTCATGAAACTCCTATCTCCATTCACCCTGGAAGTACAAAGATGTACCAGGATCTTAAGACTCTGTATTGGTGGCCTGGCATGAAACGTGAAATTGCTCAATACGTTTCTGAATGCGACGTTTGTCAACGTGTTAAGGCAGTCCATCAGAAAACAGCCGGTCTACTCCAACCTCTGAAAATTCCTGAGTGGAAGTGGGACATGATTGAAATGGACTTCGTTACTGGGTTTCCAAAGTCCAAAAGGGGCAACGATGCAATCTTCGTTGTTATTGATCGTCTCACTAAAGTAGCTCACTTCTTTGCTGTCAAGGAAACTATCTCAGCTAGCCAGTTAGCAGAACTCTACACAGCAAAGATTGTTCCTCTTCATGGTGTTCCATTGGAAATAAGCTCAGACCGTGGAAGTATCTTCACTTCTCATTTCTGGAAGAGCTTTCAAGAAGCATTGGGCACCAAACTTCTGTTCAGCACAGCTTATCACCCTCAGTCTCAAGGGCAAGTCGAAAGAGTCAATCAGATTCTCGAGGATATGGTCAGAGCATGTGGTCTCTCCTTTGGCATGAAATGGGAGGATTGCCTTCCATATGCTGAATTCTCCTACAACAACAGCTACCAGGCAAGCCTAGGTATGGCACCATTTGAAGCACTCTATGGCCGCAGATGCAGGAGTCCAATCAATTGGTCTGGAGCTGGTGAACGTTCACTATTAGGCCCTGACATTGTTAAGGAAGCCGAGGAGAAAGTTCGTATCATTCGTGACAATCTCAAGATTGCTCAGTCTCGTCAGAAGAGCTACTATGACAGCAAGCACAGGGATATGATCTATGCACCTGGTGACAAGGCATATCTCCGTGTAACTCCCCTCAGAGGCACTCATCGTTTCGGTGTGAAAGGAAAGCTTGCACCAAGATACATTGGTCCTTTCAACATTCTCTCAAGGCGTGCAGAAAATGCTTATCGTCTTGAACTTCCAGAAAAGCTATCCAAAGTGCACGATGTGTTCCACGTGTCACAGCTCAAGAAGTGTTTCAAAGATCCAGATCGTGCAGTTGATCATGATTCCATTGAACTGCAAGATGATCTATCTTATGAGGAGCACCCTGTTCGTATTCTCGATGAGACAGAGCGTAAGACTCGCAACAAGAGCACGAAGTTCTTGAAAGTGCAGTGGTCGCATCATTCCGATAAAGAGGCAACGTGGGAGACCGAAGAGGATCTTCGCAAGAAGTATCCAGACCTTTTCATTTCTCAGTAGGAATCTCGGGGCGCGATTCCTTCAAGGGGGGGCGTTTTGTAACATCCCAAGTATGAAAATCATCCCCTTAGAATGTTTGTTGCATGTTTATTAAAGTACTGCATCATGTCATCATATTGTTTCCATGTTGTTTGCATTTGTTTCTTAATTGTTGCATTTGTTTTCCACTGTTTTCACAACTCAAATTCAAACTTTATTCAAACAATGGTTTCATACTTGCTCTGTTACAACATTT
This sequence comes from Alopecurus myosuroides, assembly GCA_028641055.1. Lineage (NCBI taxonomy): Eukaryota > Viridiplantae > Streptophyta > Magnoliopsida > Poales > Poaceae > Alopecurus > Alopecurus myosuroides. Next base: position 63,820,352 of record CM054059.1, read on the forward strand.
TGAATAAAAATCACAACTAAAAACAACCAATTGGTTTCATTTTATGCCATAGTGATCCCTTGTGAAAATGATGGTTTTAAATCAATTATTTATTTTCCAAACACATTTAAAATTCAAATCAAAGCACCCAAAACAGAACCATTTTGAAATCATGTTGTTACCAAAACAAATCAACTCAAATTGTCTATTTACCATAGGGGTTACCCTATTTAAATGATTGGTTTTATTAATGATCTTTCATATTAAAAATTTCACCTAAATTTGGTTTAATTTCAAACAGCAAGCCAATATTTAAACTTTTGAAAATAAAGGCTAACCAATGTTTGCATTTGGCCTAAGGAACTTCCCCTAATTTTTTTCCAAATTTTTCTCTAACCTAAAACCCTACCTATTCTTCCAAAAACCAAACACTACAAAAAAAAACAGAAAAGGATTTTATTTTTGAAAAAGAAAAAGGGAACAGCCAGGGAGAGTGGGCTGCGTCCAGCCCACTGCTTTTCCCTTCTCTAACGCGCACGCGGCCCAGCCCGCCAAATCCCTCACTTACCGCTTCGAAGCGCGTGCACTCTGTCTTCCCGCAGTACGGCGGCCATCGGAGGCCTCCACGGCAGCACGGCGACCATCCGACGGCCAGGAAGCACTCCCGGGGGCTATAAAGCCACCCTAGGAGCCCCGCAGACCTAACCCTAGCCCTAGGTACCCTGTCCCATCGCTCGCCGCCGCCAATTGCTTCTCCCCCGTCGAGCTCCCCTCTCTGCAACTCCCTCCGGCGACCTCCCCCTCTGAACCCCGATGGATTCCGTCGTCACCGTGCACCACCAACCCACCTAGGCCACTGAAATCGAAAGCCCTCTCCTTCCGCTACCACTTGGACACCGGAGCACACCCGGAGGCGCACGGTGCCCTCGTCGCCATCCTCAGCCGAGTCGCCGTCGAGCTCGCCGTTTCTCTGCAACCTCGACACCTCCCCGGTGAGCCCCCCGTGCTACCCCTCTCCCATCTCTCCCTCTGTTGCTTCCGTGCGTTTCCACCGCGTCCAAACACCCCACTGCACCCTAACTGCAACAAGCACGACCACTGTTTCTCCCCGCCGGCGAGCCACCTCGTTTCTGACAGTCGTGGAAGGATGAGTTCGTCAGGCAAAAATTCAGTTAAGCAGGCGAAGGAATGTTAACCTGTCCGCGTCGCTTACACTGTCAAACAACTGAACACAGCGCAGTGGTTGCGCCACTCTCTGAATCTCCTCGCGGTCGCGGGTTCGAGCCGCGGTCGCGCGGAATAACCACACTTTTTTCGCGCGTCGGCTGACAGTCGTGGCCCACACATCAGTGGCTCACGCTGCCACGCAAGCGCAAGGCGCGCCACGCTGGCCCCTGGCCCACGGGCAGTGGCTAGGGGGTAGACAGTTGCGCCGTAATAAAAGTTTCTGCGCATTTCTGTTAACTCCTAATCATTTTAAATAACATATTTAAACCCTAAACTTTAAAATTTAATAACTTTTAATCTATAACCCCAACAAATAAAAGTTATATATGTTTATTGCTCTAAATCAAATGATCTTTCCAAATAATCCATTTGTGTACTGTTTTGAACTTTCAAATTGCAATTCAAATTTGAATTCAAATAATTCAATTGTATTTTGCTAAAATTCATAACTATTTCATAATAAATCCAAATCATGCAAATCAAATATGTTTTCAATGCTATTTCAAATAACCTATTCAAATATAAATTTTGTTTCATGGTTTGAATAATTTAAATTGCCTAAATAATTTAATATTTGTTTAATTCATTTAAATTTGATAAAATCATAACTTGCTCAAAATAAAATAATTTTAAACATGCAAAATATGTTTTCAAACCATCAAAGTGTGAACTTTTCCAATATGAGTTTGGAATTATGATTTGAACAAATAAAAATTCCATTAAATTCAAACTTGTTTTAAATTCATTTAACACTTGTTTAATATTGTTTAATTCATAATTAAATTATCCTAACTCCTATTTCAATATTTGAAACATGTAAACCAACTAAAATTTGATGTTCTCTTCAAATATAAACTTTGTTATTTGTTTTGAACAATTTAAATGGTTGAAAACAACAAATACTTGTGTGTCACCTTTAAGGCACCCAAAAATTCCCTAAATTAATAATAAAATTCTAAATTGCTACACCCTATTTTAAATTGGTTCTAATGTTGTTATTTTGCTGTTTCCCTTTTGCATGCATCATACTAAACCACTAGCACCTGTTGATTAGTTGGAAAACAAATAATCTAACCAAAATCCATGGGCTTTTCCTATGCAACTCAAAGTTGCATATGTGTCCATTTAAATTGTGTTATCATGTTATCTAGTTTATTTTGAGGCAACCATTAACTTGTCATGCATCATATTTGATTATGCACTATGCTATGATAATGATTGTTTATATTCTTCCTTGTTTGTTTGCTTCTTCTCGGATAGACGACGATGTTGATACCGACGATCCTTACGACACCCCTTCTGAGGATCTAGCTCAGTACCCGGCTACTGGGTTTGCAGGCAAGTTATCACTCACATGAACCATCGTGTTCCTTTCAACATTGGTTACCGATACTTTCCGTTGTCTATATTTGCTAGCCCTATGTATCGTTGCTTCTGTTACGAACCTACCACATGATACCCTAAACCCTGATATTGCCACACCTCCAGTCCTGAAACCCCGTTGCTTGGGCCCGTGTCTTACTAGCATGCTTAGGGTTGTTTTGCTCGAGTCTGTTATCCGTTACTTTCTGTTATTATATCTGTTATATTCTGGGGCTCGATGTTAAACAACAATTTGTTAATTTGAGGTAACAATAATTTGCTGATAAGGCACCGGCAGGAGGCCCGGCGTGGTTTTGAGGCCTGCTAGTGTCGACCCTAATAGGAAAAGGGTCTTGTCTACTGATCCATGATGAGCGCACTATCCGCATGTGGGAAGCGTGTATGGGCGCCCCCCTCAATTTGATTCGATCCGCATCTCGTCCAAATCACCACACTTAGTTTGGGCTTTCCATTTGATGCACGCATATGCAGGTACGAACCCGACGCCAGGGTGGAACTTTCGTAGTCGGCATTTAGGGCGGCGTGGTCTTCCAGTGCTATGAGGGTCCTCCTTTTCTTCGGGGGGCTCGATTAGCCGCGCACGCACAGCACGTGGTGCTTTGGGCTTGATGCGAAGAAGAGTTGAGTTGGGTTGAGTGCCCCGCTTGGTGGGAAAGGCCTTCCCATCTGGCGGGTTATTCTTACGTGTACGGCCAAATTGGTGCACCCCTGCAGGGATAAATCTTCTCGAGAAGCCGTGTTTTCCGCGGTTATGGTTGACTTGGTGAAAGTACTGGCTAACAAGTACTCAGAATAACTTACACCTAACTAATGATAACTTGACTAGTAATAGGCTTATTGACACAACAACTTGATCCATCATTAATCCAACTGTGTGAGTTATCCTCGGATTGCTTCTTTGGATAAGGGGCGAGATCCAGGATGGGTTTGTTTGGTGGTTAGCGATAGTTGGTTACGATACGCTGTCTTATCTCTTTCTGTTACACCGGTAGTTGTAGTTTGTTCTGTAGTTGGTTAGTGCAGCCAGTTGCAGCATCTGTTATATCCCCCTCTTCCGTTGAACCCAAGGCATCTGTGCTTGGTGTTGACGGGCTACACTTTGGTGAATTGTGAGTCTTGCTTGCCAGTACGTTGTTGTACTGACCCCTTTGGGGCTGTGGTTTACGCAGACTACGACTACGGCTACGATGACCACCAGGATGGATACTTCGTGGAGTTTGACGAGACTGCAGACGAGTAGATAGCTGGACCAGGGCTGGATCCAGGACCTACGTGGATGGGCTTCGTCTTCTTTATTTTCCCGGCTTCTTAAGCCTATTTGGATTTGTCTGTACTCAGACCCCCTTTGAATGCTTCCGCTGAGTTGTAATGATGCTATGTTGGGACATGTGTCCCCTGGATGATTGTACTTGCTATTTCTCTGCCCTAGTGAGGGCCTGTTGCAACTTATTTCAATCCTTTGTGTCTTAGAGGCATGTTGTGTTATCCTTTTGTTCAAAGCCGTTGACGTACCATGTTTGTATGGTATGAAGTACGTCAACGGTAGTGTCCTGATTTCTACGGGATAGTTTACATCGACGGTGAACGGTAACGGTTGGTTGTCGCACATAAGTGCTGGCCTACCCGTAAGGGGACGCGGGAGCCGTTAAGCCCCGTAATCCAATCAAAATACTGTTCAGTTCGTACGGTGAGTATCCTCTAGAAGTCCGGGTGCGACAAACAATCAAAATGAATCTGTAGCACGTAACTCAGTTTGTCTCCTTTGGGTGATGTTAGCACCACTCCAGCTCCTGATCCCTCGTATTGCTTGGATCCATCGAAGTGCATAATCCAAGAGTCGGAGTTTGGAACCATGGTGGTCATGCCTGTGTGTGTCCAGTCATTAACGAAATCGACCAAAGCCTGAGATTTGATTGCTGACCTGGGCTCGTAGTTGATATGATAATCCCCCATCTCTATTGCCCACTTGGCTATTCTTCCTGTTGCATCCGAGTTTCTGATGATATCCGACATTGGTATCGAACTTACCACTGTTATGGGGTGTTCCTGAAAATACGGCTTCAGTTTCCGGCTGGCCATAAAGACCCCGAAAACCAGCTTTTGCCAGTGCGGATAGCGCTGCTTTGCCTCTGATAATACCCCGCTGACGTAATAAACCGGTCTCTGGACCGGGTAACCTTTCCCATCCTCTTTACGCTCCACAACAACTACTGCACTAACGGCTCGGGGCCCGCTGCTACATATAGCAACATGGGCTCTTTAGGACCCGGAGCCGCTAGGACTGGTGCTTCAGACAACTGCTGCTTTAGTGCCTCGAACGCCTCATCCGCCTCTTGATCCCACATGAATTTATCGGATTTCCTCAAGAGCCGGTACAAGGGTATTGCTTTTTCTCCGAGCCTGGATATAAATCGGCTCAAGGCTGCTACGCAGCCCGTGAGCTTTTGAATATGCTTCAAATTTTCCGGCTTTTTCAGATTCTGGATAGCTTTTATTTTATCTGGGTTGGCCTCAATTCCTCTCTCGGAAACGATAAAGCCGAGTAACTTCCCAGCTGGAACTCCAAATACACACTTCGTTGGGTTAAGCTTCATCTGATACCTCCTCAAGTTCTTGAACGTCTCCTTTAGATCGTCGATAAATGTCTCTGCCTTCCTGGTCTTGATAACCACATCATCCACATAAGCATGGACATTGCGTCCAATTTGGTCCTCAAAGCACTTCTGTATACACCGTTGATAAGTTGCGCCAGCATTCTTCAATCCAAACGTCATAGTTTTGTAACAAAAGGCCCCAAAAGGGGTTATAAATGATGTTTTCTCCCAATCCTCCCTCTTGAGCTTAATCTGATGATACCCGGAATATGCGTCCAGAAAACATAATAGGTCACTTCCAGCTACTGCGTCTATGATCTGATATATCCTTGGTAATGCAAACGGATCCTTTGGGCAATGCTTGTTGAGACTCGTAAAATCAATGCACATCCTCCACTCATTGGTCTTTTTCATCACGAGAACCGGATTTGCTAACCAATCCGGGTGAAATACTTCCATGATGAAGCCGGCTGTCAGCAGCTGCGCGATTTCTTCTCCTATAGCTTTCCTTCTTTCCTCATTCATCTTCCGCAGGCCCTGCTTCACAGGCCTGGACTTGGGGTCTACATGCAAACTGTGCTCTGCCAATTCTGTAGGGATACCCGGCATGTCGCTAGGCGTCCAGGCGAACACGTCCGCATTTGAACGAATAAACTCCACAAGTGCCTTCTCCTGCTCGCTGTCCAGGTTAGACCCTATAGTAAATTGCTTAGCGGGATCACCTTCAACAAAAGCTATCATCTTAGTGTCTTGTGCTGCCTTGAATTTTGCCATCTCGTCTTCAGTATTCGTCCTTTTCAATGTTGTTCTATCATCCGGATCTACTTGAGACCGGTAATACTTGAGTTCCTCTTTTCTGCAAGCCTGCTCGGCCATTACCGAATCTCCTTCATCGCACTCAGCTGCTATATCCCGGCTTCCATGTATGGTGATGGTTTGTTTAGGACCCGGGATTTTTAGCTGTAAATATACATAACATGGCCTAGCCATGAATTTAGCATAAGCCGGCCTTCCGAACAGCGCGTGATAAGGACTGCGCAATTTAACCACCTCGAAAGTGAGCCACTCGACTCGATAATTATCCTTTGATTCTCCAAAAGCTACTTCCAATGCGATTTTTCCCTCGGGGCATGCTGAGTGACCCGGTACTATCCCATGAAAAATTGTTGAGCTTTTCTGTAGCTGAGACTCCTTGAGATCCATGCGTAAAAAGGTTTCCCAATACAAAATATTGATGCTGCTTCCACCATCCATCAGGACCTTTTTCAACTCGTAACCATTGACCTGTGGTGCGACTACCAATGCTAAGACTCCCGGGTGTTCTATTCTCTCCGGGTGATCTCTCCTGCTCCAAGTTACATCTTGTTCTGACCATCTCAGGTATCCCGGGACAGCCGAGGAAACCGAATTTACCGCTTGCTTCAGTATCTTCTTGTCCCTATTAGAAGTTCCTGTAGTGTGCACATGATATTGTCCATTAAAACCAGATGTACGTACCATACCGATGAAGATGCTGATCTGGCCGATTGTCACGATAGATCCGGATTCGAGGTGATCCGGCTCTGGCCCCCAGCCGGAATCGTCCACCATCTTCTCTCCTTCGTGGTCGATGTAGATCTCGCCGATGACTAGATTCTCCATATTCTTCCGAGCTTCTCCCGTGATGTAAACACCTTTGGACGCAGGCCCCACGGTGGGCGCCAACTGTCCTGGGATAATCACGGCAGACGTTACCGGGGGTAACTGATCTTGGGGCAAGACGACACAGGCGTTTGGGAGAGGGTTTAGCTCGGAGGAAAACATGATGGAACACGATCTGGTAGCCGGCAATCAAGTCACAGAGTCTCCGATCTCGATATATTAACTCAACTCTCGTGTTACACTGGATGCTCGATATCAAGCGATATTGCTAGAACTCTTGGATCTCCCTCAACTAGTCCTAGGGGCCGGTTTATAAAGCACCTGGACCCCCGGCTCGCCTTCCAAGGCACACCCTGAATCCTACCCGGACACTGCATACAAACCCTAGCTTTCCTTATCGTAACCCACAATCCGGGTTACTAGTCCCATGAACTTGGGCCTTCCAGAAGCTTCCTTATCTTTAGCCGGATCTTGCGCAGCGTCCATTGGGCCGGGTTACACCTTGGTGTTGGCCTACCGGGTTATCATCCCTCCATCATGTCTCCTGGCTTCTAGCACTTCAGGGGGTTCATGTAATCCCACTGGGGTTTGTAACAATTCTTGTTCTTCTTGCTCTGTCATTGGCGGAACAAGGATTTCTTTTGTTTTCTTCTCCGCTGGTTTTGTTCCGCTTGCATCTCCTACTTCCGGGCTTTCATCAGCTGGATCAGCCAATTTCTTCTTCCGGAGTTTGTATTCGAGTTTTTTAGCGGCCTTGTTCTTTTTCTTGGAAGAGGGAGGTTTTTCAACAGGTTCATCCTCTGTCAATTCCTTGACGTTGGGAAATATCGGAGAGTTTTCTCCATCTTCTCTCTCTTCCTCTGGCGGAGGGGTTTTAGGGCTTTCCTGACTGCCGGCGTCCGTGGTTTCAGCCGGTTTCGCCATTAGTACTTCATGGAATTCCTCTTGGAAAGATTTAACTTTTCTTTCGAAGGCGTCCACGTCTTCGTCTTCGGAATCGAAATCATCTGATCCGGTTTCTGACTCTAATCTCGCCTCAATGGCGGCTAGCACAGAGTCAGCTTCCGAGTTCATTGCTGGATTGGCGGCTGTCGGATCTTCCACCTCTGTAGTGGGTTTGCTATTTTCTGCCTCTTGCACGGGATTACTTTCATCTGTGTTTTCGGCGAAAGCTGGATCGTCCACCTCTGTAGTGGGTTTGTTGCTTTCTGCCTCCTGCACGGGATTTCCGTCATCCTTGTTCTCGGCGACTTCGGATTGCACCATACCGATAAAGTATGTATCACCTTTATGTCGGCGATCTGAGCAAAATCCGGGATCTCAGACATCTTATACTGGGTATAGGGCGGGTGGGATAAATTTGCTTCCACCGCAAAACCCCATGGCCTCTACAGTTAATTCGATAAAGATATTAGCAGATCCAATCGGTAACACGCAGGCACTTACCAGATGATTTTGCGCCGGTATGTAGGATCCGTTGTCGAGGAAGCGTCCGACGTCATTGTCGAACTCCAGGCTTCCGACAGTTATGGAACTGCCGATTCCACCGAGTATCCCAGACCCGAACTTAACGCCTGACGTCGTTTGCCCCACGGTGGGCGCCAACTGTCGAGACATCGTAGTAGTTTTCATAGACGGAGGTGCCATGAGACTACGGGTAGAGACGTGGGGAAACGGGATCGCGTTGGTGACAAAGACATAGGATTTACCCAGGTTCGGTACGTCGTGATAATACGACGTTCCTACTTCTGCAATCTCACTAATCAGGGCTAAAGCCTGTGTAAACAATTACAATGTGAGGTTAGGTTTAGCTACTCGCGGAGGATCAACTTCTCGGCGAGTTGGCCTGTGGCTTCGTCTCTCTTGTTATCTCATATCCCGTCCGGCTTTATATAATAGCCGGATTAGGGCATATAGAATAGGAAACCTAGAAGACTACGATAGCTAGTAACTTGGAAAGTAAGGAATCCATCTTCTCCTCCAAGCCAGATCACGTGGGCCGTGATCCGGGTCCTTCTAGAATCCGGCTTCTGCGCGTCAGCTTACTGGGCCGCCCAGTGGACCATAGCCCACTACCAGTTGGGCCACCCGGGTAATCCAGCACTTTTGACTACCATCTGATATACCCCTAATCAGTATATATCCGACAAATCAACATGGTGCTCACATGGGCCAAGTCAACCAAATAAAACATTCAAAGGAGAACACCACAAATTTATGCTTCAATATGACAAGAACAACTCATGATTCTTTCAATGCAACATTAAACACTCTCGGCTATTTGAGGCTAATCATGATACTCAATAACCTCAAGGATTTAAAACCAAAATAACATCTAGTATGATATTAAAAAGTTCTAGCCACAGTCTGTACAAGCTTCTACTTGCACCATTAAAAATTCTACTTCAAGCAGCAGTTTCTTTTCCAAACAAGCACCATACAACATATGTTTTAACAAAAATACTCTACATGCTACATAAAGAAAACATGAGAGTGCTCACATAACACTACTAAAACTAACAGCTCTGAATAAGAGATGCATGAAAACAAAGGCTAAACGCAGTACTAGCAAAAACTAGAGTGTTCTAAGCAATGAAAATTGAGCGTGGCCCTCTCCCACACAAGTATGATAAGATCCAACCATAAACTACATCAAATAAAACTAAAAAAACTGAAAGCAAAAAAAAAGACACTCCAAGTAAAGCACATAAGATGTGATCGAATAAAAATATAGTTTCACTAGAAGTGACATGATAATTTGTCGATGGAGAAGGGGATGCCTTGGGCATCCCCAAGCTTAGACACTTGAGTCTTCTTGGAATATTTTTGGATGTACCACCGAGGAATCCCCAATCTTAGGCTTTTCACTCTTCTTGATCACGTCATATCATCCTCTTCTCTTGACCCTTGAAAACTTCCTTCACACCAAACTTCTCACAATCTTCATTAACAACGTTAATGCAATCGAAATAATGAATTAACATGGTTCAGTTTCAACATAATCCTAACACTCATAAATACATTAGCTACTGTCACAACTTCTTTTAAAACTCTTTTTCTCAAAAGAACACCAAAAGAAAGAGATTAAGATGCAAATGCAATTATTGGCAGAAATCTGTCAAAACAGAATAGCAGGTAAAGATGATTTTTGGCTAACATACTATGTTGCTCAAATCAAAAATTGGTCAACTAAGAAAAGTTGCGTATATATCCCAGGATTACGCACAAAAAACTCAGGTCATTTTGAATTTTCTGTGATTTTATACGATTTTAACAGTGGACAGAAGAAATATGTTTCCTGTACAGAAATCCGAAATATAGTCTCAATATTCCACTAGAGGCTTTACTTGGCTCAACAAAGAAACAAAATAAAAGATACAGAGGGTTTGCTAAGTAAATAGACAACACCCAGGTGCAAAGAAAACAAAAATAAACTACGGAAAACAGGTTCAAAACGGAGAAGTAAAACGGGTTGTCTCCCGGAAGCGCTTTTCTTTAATGCCTTATAGCTAGGCACAATGATTTTTAAAAGACGCTCACCTAAGAATAAGAGTTGAACCACAATAAGAGAGCATCAAGAAGCAAATATAAAACACATTTATGTCTAACCCACTTCCTATGAAAAAGAATCTTGTAGAAAAACAAGTCAACGAAGCACAAAGTGGCTAGCATAGGAAAGTAAAACAAGTGCAACTTCAAAATTTCAACATAAAGAGGGGAAACTTAATATTGTTGAGATGCATAAAACCATGTTTACCTCTCTCATAATGACTTTAAGTAGCATCATGAATAAAATTAACAATATAACTATCACATAAAACATTCTTATCATGAGCCACATGCATAAAAGAATTAATACTGTCCACATAAGCATAGTCATTATTATTAATAGCAGTGGGAGCAAATTCGACAAAATAGCTATCATTATAATTCTCATCACCATAAACATCAAATTTAAGAGGCATATTGTAATTATAATAAATTTTCTCCTCAATAGTAGGTGGATTGAAAATAGCATGTTCCTCACAGAAAACATCATATATAGAAGGCATATCATGATCACAATAAAATTTATCATTCATAGTAGGTGGAAATAGAATACCACGATCATTATAATCATCATATATTGGAGGCAAAGTATCATCAAGGAAAATTTCCTCCTTAAAACTTGGGGGACTAAAAATATCTTATTCATCAAAACTAGCTTCCCCAAGCTTAGACTTTTCCATAGCGTTAGCAATAATGGTGTTTAAAGAGTTCATACTAATAACATTTCCACTAGCATGCAAATAAAGTTTCATGGGTTTTTTAATTTTATCTTCAAACACTTCATGTCCTAACTCAAGATAAAGATTATAAAGCTCTCTCATATTTTTGTTGTTTTCCATTAAGCCTAACTAGTGAAAATAAAAACAGGAACCCAGAAAAAATAAGCCTAACTAAAGAAAACAAGAAACAAAAAGATAAAATTGCAGAATCTAAAGGAAATAAATCTGAGGACTCACACCCTAGGATGTGAGTACCTGTCGCACCCGGACTTCTAGAGGATACTCACCGTACGAACTGAACAGTATTTTGATTGGATTACGGGGCTTACCGGCACCCGCATCTCTTACGAGTAGGCCAACACTTATGTGTGACAACCAATCTTTACTATTCACCGTCGATGTAAACTATCCCGTAGAAATCAGGACACTACCATTGACGCACTTCATACCATACACACATGGTACGTCAACGGCTTTGAACAAGATGATAACACAACATATCTCTAAGACACAAAAGAGTGAAATAAGTTGCAACTGGCCCTCACTAGGGCAGAGAATAGCAAATACAATCATCCAGAGGACACATGTCCCATCATAACATCATTACAACTCAGCGGAAGCATTCAAAGGGGTCTGAGTACAGACAAATCCAAATAGGCTTAAGAAGCCGGGAATGAAAAGAAAACGGAGCCCATCCACGGTGTCTCGGATCCTTCCCGGGTCCGCTACCTAATCGTCAGCAGCCTCGTCAAACTCCACGTAGTAGCCGTCACGGGGATCCTCGTAAGCGTAGTCTGCGGAAACCACAGCCCCAAAGGGGTCCGCACATCCAAGTACTGGCAAGCAAGACTCACAGTTCACCAAAGTGTAGCCCGTCAACACCAAGCACAGATGCCTTGGGTTCAACGGAAGAAAGGGTATAAAAGATGCTGCAACTGGCTGCACTAACCAACTACAGAACGTACTACAACTTCCGGGTAACAGAAAGGGGGTAAGATAGCTTATCGTAACCCACTAAAACTAACCACCAAACAAACCCATCCTGGATCTCGCCCCTTATCCAAAGAAGCAATCCGAGGATAACTCACACAGTTGGATTAATGATGGATCAAGTTGTTGTGTCAATAAGCCTATTACTAGTCAAGTTATCATTAGTTAGGTGTAAGTTGTTCTGAGTACTTGTTAGCCAGTACTTTCACCAAGTCAACCATAACCGCGGAAAACACGGCTTCTCTAGAAGATTTATCCCTGCAGGGGTGCACCAATTTGGCCGTACACGTAAGAATAACCCGCCAGATGGGAAGGCCTTTCCCACCAAGCGGGGCACTCAACACAACTCAACTCTTCTTCGCATCAAGCCCAAAGCACTACGTGATGTGCGTGCGCGGCTAATCGAGCCCCACGAAGAAAAGGGGACCCTCATAGCACTGGAAGACCACGCCGCCCTAAATGCCGACTACAAAAGTTCCACCCTGGCCTCGGGTTCGTACCTGCATATGCGTGTATCAAATGGAAAGCCCGAACTAAGTGTGGTGATTTGGACGAGATGCGAATCGAATCAAATTGAGGGGGGGCGCCCATACACGCTTCCCACATGCGGATAGTGCGCTCATCATGGATTAGTAGACAAGACCCTTTTCCTATTAGGGTCGACACTAGTAGGCCTCAAAACCACGCCGGGCCTCCTGCCGGTGCCTTATCAGCAAATTATTATTACCTCAAGATTAACAGGTTGTTGTTTAACATAGAGCCCCAGAATATAAACAGATATGATAACAGAAAGTAACTGATAACAGACTCGAGCAAAACAACCCTAAGCATGCTAGTAAGACTCGGGCCCAAGCAAAGGGGTTATAGGACTGGAGGTGAGGCAATATCAGGGTTCAGGGTATCATGTGATAGGTTCGTAACAGAAGCAACGATACATATGGCTAGCAGAGATAGACAACGGAAAGTATCGGTAACCAATGTTGAAAGGAACACAGTGGTTCATGTGAGTGATAACTTGCCTGCAAACTCAGTAGCCGGGTACTGGGCTAGATCCTCAGAAGGGGTGTCGTAAAGATCGTCGGTCTCAACGTCGTCGTCTATCCGAGAAGAAGCAAACAAACAATACAGGAAGATAAAAAATCAATATCATGGCATAGTGCACAATCATGGGATGATGCATGTCAAGTTAAGGGATGCATCAAAATAAACTAGTTGACATGGTAACACAATTTAAATGGACACATATGCAATTTTGAGTTGCATATGAAAAGCCCATGAATTTTGGTTGAAACAATTGTTTTCCAACTAACCAACAGGTGAAAGTGGTTTAGTATGATGCATGCATGAGGAAAACAACAAAATAACAACAATAGAACCAATTTGAAATGAGGTTTAGCAATTTAGAATTTTATTTATTAAGTTAAGGAATTTTTGGTTCCTTAAAGGTGACACACAAGTATTTGTTGTTTTCAGCCACTTAACTTGTGCAAAATAAATAACAAAATTCATATTTGAAAAGATCATCCAATTTTGGGTGGATTACACGTTTCAAATATTGAAAAAGGAATTAGGATGAATTTATTATGACTTAAACAAAATTAAACAAGTTTTAAATGAATTTAAAACAAGCATGAATTTTATTTGAATTTTATTTGTTCAAAACATAAATTCAAACTCATATTTGAAAAGTTTATGTTTTTCTAGTTGGAAAACATATTTTGTATGTTCAAAAATAATTTAAATTGAGCAAGTTATGATTTTAGCAAAATTTAAATGATTTAAACAAGGTTTAAATTATTTAAGCAATTTTAATTATTCAAAACATGAAACAAAATTTATATTTGAAAAGGTTATTTGAAATAGCATGGAAAGCATATTTTATTTTCATTATTTGGATTAATTATGATTTAGTTATGCAATTTAGCAAATTACAATTGAATTATTTGAATTCAAATTTGAAATGCATTTGGAAAATTCAAAACAGTACACAATTGGTTTAAATGGATAGACAATTTAATTTAGAACAACAAACATATTTTACTTTTATTTTTTGGAGTTATATTTTAAAAGTTATTAACAATTTAAAACAGAGGACCAATCTGTAAAATTAAGGGACTAGATTTAAAAGAAACGCTGGTAACCTATTGTTACCGCACAGCAAACTAACCACAGCCACTGCCCGTGGGCCTGGGGGCTAGCGTGGCAGTGTGCGCGCGCGTGGCAGCGCAGCCCACTGACGGGTGGGGCCTGCCCGCCAGCCCTGCGCGCAAAAAGTGTGGATTTTTTATCCCGCAGCGCTAGGGATCGAACTCACGACCTCTGGGTGCGCGCGCTGCACTGCAAACCACTGCAGTACTCGAATTCGTTTTGACAGATTCAGTTAGGCAGTGAGGTTATTATTCAACATGAGCGTTAACTGAATTTTGAACGTGCGCGCGCTGAACTCTGTCAGAGAACGAATCGTTGCTCGCCGGCGGGGATCAACGCGGCCGTGCTCGTGGTTGCTGCTGGTGGTGCAGTGGGCACGGATGCGTGCGCTGCGGTGACGCTGGTGCAAGGCAGAGGGAAAGGAGGAGGAGACACGGTGGCTCACCGGCGTTTGCAAACGTGGCAGAGGCTCGGGGACGATCTCGTCGGCGACAGCGGCGAGTCCATGGACGGCGGCGACGGTGTGGCGAGTCTCCGCGGCGGCTGCAGTGTCCAAACGGAAGAGGAAGTGGTGGCGAGTCGATTCCAGGGGCTAGGTGTCTAGGTGGAGCAACGGAGTGGAGGAGAGCATGGCGGATTCAGGCGGCGGACTCCGGCGAGGTGACAGAGAGAGGAACTTCGACGAGGGAGATGAAATTCGGCGGCGGAGCGAGGGGGAACAGGAGCCTAGGGTTTAGGTTGGTGGCGCGCTGCCCTAGGGGGTCTTATAGGGGGTACGGGTCGAGGATGGCCGTCGGTGGGCGCTGCTGCCGCCGTGGCACGGTCGGATGGGCGCCGTACCGAAGGAAGACGACAGGGGCGGCGATCGAACCGGTACGCGCGCCACTGTGGGCTGGGCTGCGCGCGCGAGGAGAAGGAGAGAAGAAATGGGCTGGGCGCGGCCCACTTCCCCTGGCGCCAAAAATTTTCCTTTTTAAATTTCTTTTTCCTGTTTTTTTTTTGCTGAAAAAGGAAAATGGAAGAATTTGATAGGTTTTAAGTTAGTAAAAAATTTGGAAAAATTAGGGTGGGCTATTTAGGTTAATAGCAAACAAATGTTAAGTTCTGTTTTCAAAAAGTTTGAAATTAACTTGCTGTTTGTATTTAAACCAAAATTTGGATGATTTTGATTTAAGTGATCATTAATAAAACAAACCTTTAAATAGGGTGACCCCTATGTTTAATTATAAACAAAATGAGTTGATTTGTTTTGATAACATTCATAATTTCAAAGTGGTTCTGTTTGGTGCTTTGATTTGAATTTTTGAATGCAATTTGGAATCAATTGATTGATTAAAACCATCATTTTAATAAGTGATCATTATGGAATAATTGGAAACAAAATAAGGGTTTAATTTGACATTATAATTTGAAAAAGATTGTAACAGAGCAAGTATGAAATAATTGTTTGAATAAAGTTTAAATTTGAATTGTGAAAACAGGGAAAAACAGATGCAACTAAATGAAAACAAATGGAAACAACATGAAATGATGCAATACTTTAATAAACATAAAACAAACATTCTAAGGGGAGTTTTCATACTTGGGATGTTACAAAACGCCCCCCCTTGAAGGAATCGCGCCCCGAGATTCCTACTGAGAAAGGAAAAGGTCCGGATACTTCTTGCGAAGATCCTCTTCGGTCTCCCACGTTGGCTCTTTATCGGAATTATGCGACCACTGCACTTTCAAGAACTTGGTGCTCTTGTTGCGAGTCTTACGCTCGGTCTCATCGAGAATACGAACAGGGTGCTCCTCATAAGATAGATCATCTTGCAGTTCAATGGAATCATGATCAACTGCACGATCTGGATCTTTGAAACACTTCTTGAGCTGTGACACGTGGAACACATCGTGCACATTGAATAGTTTTTCTGGAAGTTCAAGACGATAGGCATTTTCCGCACGCCTTGAGAGAATGTTGAAAGGAACAATGTATCTTGGTGCAAGCTTTCCTTTCACACCGAAACGATGAGTGCCTCTGAGGGGAGTTACACGGAGATATGCCTTGTCACCAGGTGCATAGATCATATCCCTGTGCTTGCTGTCATAGTAGCTTTTCTGACGAGACTGAGCAATCTTGAGATTGTCACGAATGATACGAACTTTCTCCTCGGCTTCCTTAACAATGTCAGGGCCTAAGAGTGAACGTTCACCAGCTCCAGACCAATTGATTGGACTCCTGCATCTGCGGCCATAGAGTGCTTCAAATGGTGCCATGCCTAGGCTTGCCTGGTAGCTGTTGTTGTAGGAGAATTCAGCATATGGAAGGCAATCCTCCCATTTCATGCCAAAGGAGATACCACATGCTCTGAGCATATCCTCGAGAATCTGATTGACTCTTTTGACTTGCCCCTGAGACTGAGGGTGATAAGCTGTGCTGAACAGAAGTTTGGTGCCCAATGCTTCTTGAAAGCTTTTTCAGAAATGAGAAGTGAATATGCTTCCACGGTCTGAGCTTATTTCCAATGGAACACCATGAAGAGGAACAATCTTTGCTGTGTAGAGCTCTGCTAACTGGCTAGCTGAGATAGTTTCCTTGACAGCAAAGAAGTGAGCTACTTTAGTGAGACGATCAATAACAACGAAGATTGCATCGTTGCCCTTCTTGGACTTTGGAAAACCAGTGACGAAGTCCATTTCAATCATGTCCCACTTCCACTCAGGGATTTTCAGAGGTTGGAGTAGACCGGCTGTTTTCTGATGGACTGCCTTAACACGTTGACAAACGTCGCATTCAGAAACGTATTGAGCAATTTCACGTTTCATGCCAGGCCACCAATACAGTGTCTTAAGATCCTGGTACATCTTTGTACTTCTAGGGTGAATGGAGAGAGGAGTTTCATGAGCCTCCTTGAGAATGACATCTTTGAGACTTTGAACTTGAGGAACTGCAATGCGTCCTTCGAAGAACACAGTTCCTTTATCATCAACTGAGAAGGACTTAAATTTCTCCTTGCCTTCTTTGATGTGTTCTACCATCTTCTTGATTTCAGTATTGTCGGATATATACCAAATAGGGGTATAGAAGATGGTAGGCCAAGTGCCGGATTACGAGGGTGGCACAAGTGGTAGTGGGCTTAGGTCCATTAGGCGGCCCAGTAATTCGACGCGCAGAAGCCGGATTCTAGAAGAACCCGGATCACAGCCCATGTGATCTGGCTTGGAGAAGAAGACGGATCCCTTGCTTTCCAAGTTACAAGTTACCGTAGTTTTCTAGGTTTCCTATTCTGTAAGCCCTAATCCGGCTATTATATAAAGCCGGACGGGAGATAGATAACACGACCAAGAAAGGAGAGATACAGAGAAGCTCTACGTCAACTCGCCGAGAAGCTCATCCTCGTCGAGTAGCTTAGATCCAAACCCTCACATTGTAACCCTGTTTACGGGCTTTAGTCCCAATTAGTGAGAAGTGCAGGAGTAGGCACGTCGTACTGTCGCGACGTACCGAACCTGGGTAAAATCCTGTGTTCCGTGTTACTACGCTACCCCGTTACCCCACGTCTCTACCGTAGTCTCATGGCACCCCCGTCTATGAAAACTACTACGATGTCTCGAAAGTTGGCGCCCACCGTGGGGCAAACGACGTCAGGCGTAAGATTCCGATCTGGGATACTTGGCGGAATCGGAAGATCAATCACTGTCGGAAGCTTGGAATTCGACCAGGACATCGGGCGCTTCCTCGCCAACGGATCCTACATACCGGCGCAAAACCACCTGGTAAGTGCCTGCGTGTTACCGATAGGATCTGCTAACATCTTTATCGGGCTAACTGCAGAAGCAATGGGGTTTTGGTGGAAGCAAATTTATCCCACCCGCCCTATACCCAGTCGAAGATGACTACGATGCCGGATTCTGCTCAGATCGCCGACAAAAAAGTGATACACACTTTATCGGCATGGTGCAATCCGAAATCGCCGAAAACACGGATGACGGAAATCCCGTGCAAGAGGCAGACAACAACGCACCCGTCATGGAGACGGAAGACCAAACACCCGTCACAGAGGCGGAAGATCCGACATCCGTCAACAAGACGATGAACTCGGAAGCAGAATCCGTGCTTGCCGCCATTGAGGCGAGGTTGGAGTCAGAAACCGGATCGGATAACTTCGACTCTGAAGACGAAGATGAGGACGCCTTCGTAAGAAAGGTTAAATCCTTTCAAGAGGGATTCCATGAAGTCTTAATGGCGAAACCGGCTGATACCACGGACGCCGGCAGCCAGGAAAGCCCTAAAACCCCTCCGCCAGAGGAAGAGAGAGAAGACGGAGAAACTTCTCCCATATTCCCCAGTGTCAAGGAGATGACATAAGATGAGCCTGTCAAAAAACCTCCCTCTTCCAAGAAAAAGCACCGTGCTGCTAAAAAACTCCAATACAAAATCCGGAAGAAAAAATCAGCTGATCTCGCTGATGAAAACCTGGAAGTTGGAGATGTTAGCGGAACAAAGCCTGCGGAGAAGAAATCTAAAGAAATCACTGCTCCGCCAATGACAGAACAAGAAGAGCAAGAGCTATTGCAAACACCAGTGGGACCAGATGAACCCCCTGAGATGCTGGAAGCCAGGAGACAAGCTTTCCAACGGCAACAGCAACATCTACTCAGATCTCGGCAACATCTCCAACAAATCCATAATGACATCAAGGTCATGAAGGAAGAAATAGAGGAGTACGAGAGAAAGAATAGATCCGCGTTAAAACCTACTAGGTTACCCGGAATCGCAAGACCGGAAGAACTGCCGCCAAAAGAAAGGTTCCATAACCCGTCTTGGCAAAAGCAGGTAAACGGCAAAGATGCCAAGGGCGAACCAATATACAAGACCGCAGAAGAAAACGCGGAAGCAGCGTTCGCGATTCTTAACAACGATCTGTATTCCAACGGGGAAAAACTCCAAGGGGTGTATGCTTTCCTAGGAAAAGCATTGCAACAACAACAGCGCGCTCAAGAGCGATCAGGGAGGCTGCATGATAACTCCGCCCTATGCAAGACGGCTACTTGCGCTGCTGGAGCACCTGGACCGGAAGAACCTGGGGATTCAGACAACTCAAAAGACAAAAAAGAGGATCCGAGAAAGGATAAGAAAAACCCCGACAACCGGGATGCAGCGTCTAGGACCGGATCCCATCTCCCGAAAGATGGGTATAAACCCCATGATCGGGAAGACAAACACCGGAAGGACGGCAAAATAATGCCACCTCCGAGAAACCCAGCTGAGAAAGCTGGAAGATACGATATACCTCACAGGCGTGAGAGATCCCGGACACCGCCTAAGGACAAAGAAAGGCACAGGAGTAGAACTCCGCCTAATCCAAAAGGGCGTGATCACGGAAGAGATAGAAACAATCCCGGAAAAGCGCGTTCGCGCAACAATGGAAGAGAAAGGAGCAGATCCCCTTCTGTCCATTCAGCCGGAAGATATTCTGCACACATTGACAGAGCAGAAAAGGATGATCTATACTTTGGTCCTAAGTGTTTTACTGACAGGATCCGAAGAATAACGTTGCATTCTGGCTTTGCCAAAGTCGGTCCAACGTACCAGAAATACACCGGCAGCACAAACCCGGATACCTGGCTCTCGGATTACTATACAGCCGTCCAGATCAACAATGGGACAGACTTGGAAGCTATCAAGTTTCTTCCCCTAATGCTGCTGGACGGAGCCAGAGATTGGATCAATTGATTACCGTCACGAACAGTCGACAGCTGGGACGATATGGCTAGAGTATTTACTCAGCATTTCCGGGGAACATACAAACGCCCGAATAGCATCAACCAGCTAAACCGTTGCACGCAATTTGAGGATGAACCATACGTGGATTTCATCTCCAGATGGACAGCAATGAAGAATAGTTGCTCTGGAGTAACTGACGTACAAGCAATGCATGCTTTCGTCAATGGCCTAAAACCCGGACTCGTACCGTTCATGGTTGGTTCCAAAAAGCACAAGGATCTCAGATCCATGCTTACAACCGCCAATGAGCATGCCGCAGCCGAGGATGACATCAGAGCAAGAGGAGGCAATATTGAATCATTGATACTTGCCAAGAAAACCCCTCGTTCTGACAAAAAAGCCACTCCAGAAACAACGACGAAGCCCAAAGAGGTGAACATAGCCTTTGGAGGAGAAAAGGGAAATAAGTGGAAAGGACGCAACCCAGATCCAATCAATTACACTCCAGAGGAATGGGAAAGGATTAAGTCGGAACCTTGCGTTCACCACTCGCAATTTGGGAAACCCACCCATACAAACGCGCAATGCCGGCTGAATAAGCACATGAAAGGCAGTGCAGGGTCCGGAAATAAAGGGAAGGGTTCCAAAAGGAAACCCGCCAAACAAAAGCCAGAAGCTGACAAAGAAGACAGTGAATCGGACACTGACGAAAAAATCCAGGAACAACAGCGTAAAGGCGAACCCAAGTTTCCGAGAGTTGATGGAGAAGCAATGCTAACTTTCTTAGCAACCCCATCAGCAAAGGTGGCAAAAAGAACGCTTCGAGAGATAAACGCGGTTGTTCCGGCAACCCCAAAATTCTTGAAGTACTCCAACACACCGATAATCTGGGATCAGTCTGATCATCCCGGAAATATCCCTGAACCCGGCACACAAGCTCTTGTTGTAAGCCCTATTGTTCAAAATACTAGGCTAAGAAGAGTGCTGATGGATGGAGGATCCAGCATTAATATAATGTACCTGGATACACTGAAGCATCTGAAGATTTCCGAGTCTCAGCTCAACTACAGCAACATACGCTTCCATGGTATCGTCCCTGGCAGGCAAGCACGATCCCTAGGAGAAATTTCCCTAGATGTCACCTTCGGAGATAAAGATCACTTCCGGCAGGAAAAAGTATCCTTCGAAGTAGTGCCGTTCGAAAGCGTGTATCACGCAATACTCGGACGTCCAGCTTTCGCCAAATTCATGGCAAGATCCTGTTATATTTATAACAAGCTGAAGATGCCAGGACCCAAAGGAGGAGTAATCACTATAGCTGGTGATTTCAAGCTGGCAAATGAGTTGGAGAAAGAAAACGCTCTTTGCGCTCAGAGAGTCATAGCAAAGGAAGAACTGAAGGAATTAGCCAAGGAGGTATCGCCGTCAGAAATGCCGGCAGGAAAAGAAACTCGGAAGCCAACAGACAGCTTCAAGGCATCCGAGAATACAAGACAGGTAATCCTAGATCCCAAAGATCCGACAAAATTTGTCGTCGTAGGGACTGGGATGACTGACAAATAGGAAGGCGAGCTCATCAAGTTCCTCCGTGAGAACTGGGATATTTTTGCCTGGTGTCCAGCTGACATGCCAGGTGTACCCAGGGAACTTGCTGAGCACCAACTTAAGGTTATTCCTGGATCAAAACCCGTCAAACAAGGTCTCCGTCGATTTGACGGAAAAAGACGGAAGGCTATTGGCAAGGAAATTATCCGGCTTTTAGCAGCGGATTTCATCAAGGAAGTGATCCATACTGACTGGTCCGCAAATCCGGTATTAGTACCGAAGAAAGATACTACTGCTCTTAGAATGTGTATAGATTACACAGGCTTGAACAAATTGTGTCCGAAAGATAGGTTCTCATTACCGCGAATCGATCAAATAATAGATGCCACAGCAGGCTCTGAGCTTTTGTGCTTTTTGGATGCATACTCCGGGTACCACCAAATACGCATGAAAAAGGAAGATCAAATTAAGACTTCTTTCATAACCCCATACGGGACGTATTGTTACGTAACCATGCCGTTCGGCTTGAAGAACGCAGGTGCAACCTACCAGCGTTGCATGCAACGTTGTTTGCATAGTCAGATTGGAAAAAATGTCCATGTTTATGTGGACGATATTGCTGTCGTAACCAAGGAAAAAGATACACTCCTTGAGGATTTGCGAGAAACTTTCGAAAACTTACGCACCTACAAGATGAAGTTGAATCCATCTAAGTGCGTATTCGGGGTTCCCTCAGGAAAACTTCTGGGTTTCATCGTTTCTCACAGAGGAATAGAAGTTAACCTGGAAAAGATCAAGGCAATCTTGAACATCACAAAACCTACCTGCGTCAAAGATGTCCAAAGATTGACGGGTTCCGCAGCTGCCGTTAGCAGATTTATTAGTCCACTGGGGGCTAAAATCCTAACACTATACAAGTTGTTGAAGAAATCCGACAAAATCAAGTGGATAGCAAAGCTTTGGAATACATAGCAGTTATGTCTCTTCTATACTTAGTTCAATATCTATGTAAACATCTTTTGAGATCATGAAATAAAGTTGTTGGATTTCTGGTATCCATGTTTTTTACAAGTTCATTATAGTAAAAGCATGTTTCCACCTTCTCTATTTCCCAATGATCTTACAACATACTCAATGTTAACCCGAATTGTGCCTGCGTACTCGGCGTTAAGAAACTGAATGTTTTTTCAGCCTGCTAACGGCTAAAGGAAACTTGAATTGCCTGCGTGCCCAAGTTTCGGTCAAAAAATTCCTTGTTTCTCTAAGCATTATCTGATTGCGTATGTGTTGGGTTACTGGAACTAGTTAGTAAAAATTCCTTTAGCATGGTCCATGTTTCCGAGTTTAAACTGATTGGTTACGCCCAGTTACTCGGCATGACGATTCATATTGCTATTTGAGCCATTTCAAACACTAAGGACAGTTAAAACATATATGCCAGAGAACTTAGAAGATAAAGGAATAGTAACATCCGAAAAACCTTGCAAAAAATTTCATAACTAAAAATTGCAAAAGGCGGAATTTTTCATTCATACAAACAGAAGCATTACATTTTGGATTACATTGAAAGAACAGTAATGCTCCTATTGTCTATTTTTACTATCCAGGTCAAAGGTAGCCCTTCAAGCATCTGATTCCTCCTCGCTGCTGTCGTCCTCGGGGATTGGAGGGATCTCCTCTTCTGGATAATTGACGGAAATATTTACCATGGAGGCAATCTGGATGGCGTGGCCTTTGATTTCATCAAAGATGGTATTTCGCTGAGTGTCCGTGTATCCTTGAGGGACACCGGACGCCACGCGCCAGGATTTAGCACCGGGGTAGTGCATGCGCATAAGGCCGAGTGCCATACGCGCACCACCCCGTGCAGCGGAACGCAGGATAGAATCCCTGGATTCCGCCACCTCCATGATGGCTCCCGGAAGTTTTTCAACCTCCGAGAACTCCCCAGTCCTTGCGGGAAGAAACTTGTTCACCAGCTGCATTCCAGCAGCACGGATCGAAGTCCACATCTTCCCAAAGGCTTGGATCCCTTCAAGCCGGGTACCATCTGGGATATCTCCTGTTTTTTCCGACAAAATAATCAAAAGTGTTAGGCAAAAAATAGAGAAGAAAAACAAGATATGGAAAAATAATAAAGGTAACGGAAAATTACCGATAAGCTTGTCGATCTCGGAGATTTCCTCCAGGCGAAGGTTCAGAGCATTTTCTAAATCCTGAATGGTGGATTTATCCTTCTCCGCCTGTTCAGAAGCCTTGGAGTTGGCAACTCCAAGGGCCAAGTTGCTGGCCTCCAGGTCCTTTTGAGCCTTCACAAGATGCTTGTGAAGCTCCAAATTCTCCTTCCGGAGATTCTCGGCATTGCCGGCGTCTTCAGCTATTTGCTTGGCCTTAACCAAAGCAGCTGGAAAGCAAAGAAAATTCCGGGTTTAGCAAATTTCCGGAATAAGTACTTAGACAAAAAATTGAATCGCAAACCTCAGAGGAAAAATGTGTACCTGATGTTTCCGACAAAGCGAGCTGAGACGATGCCAGTTCCGCCTCTCTCTCCTCAAGAATAGAAAGGAGATTTCTAACCTCCTTATTCTTGATGGTGAGTTTGTTGAAAACTTCCATGTTTATGGTTTCGGCGGTTTGCTGCAACATAGCAAGGAAAAGAATGGTTACAAAAAGCATCAAAGCAAAACAGGCATGCAATTTTGTTTAATGCTTGGGGGCTAGAGTTACATACCTGGCTCATTCGGTGCAAACCCGCCAAGTTTTCCTTGAACTCTTTTGCGTATTCCGCAAAAGCAGTTCCGGCCACGCTTAGGCCGTCGTTGATAATCTTGAAGTCCTTGTCAAAGGTGGGAATTTCTTCGTCGAAAGTCCAAGAAAATTTCTCCACCTCTGGAGCCGCCCTTTCCCTCGTGTCCGTGTCCGACACAACGGGCTGGCTGGGCTCTGACGGCCTGGTCGTGGGGGCTGCAGCTTGCTCTTCCGCCATTGTGGACGGCGTGTCCGGGGCAACGGCGGGAGAAGGTTGACCGCCTCGGCTGGAGGCAACCTTGTGTTTCTTCAGCTTCTTTGGTTTTAAACTGGAGGGAGGCAGGCTAAAAACAAAAAAGTCGGAAAAGTTAAAAAACCGAGGATGGATGAAAAATTCCCATAAAAGAAAAAAGAGTCCAGAAGAATGAACCTGGAAGTGGCGACGGGGATTCCGTCAAGGTCGATAATGTCTTCCGAGGAAGTTATCTTCTTGCGCTTGCGTCCACCTGTAGCGGCGGCGCGCAGCGCGTCCAGCTCGGCCTCGGAAGCCAACTCCGAGTCTGGAAGATCCGCAAACTGCCGGAAAAACCAATCGGAATCAGAAGTTAGGTTATCCGAGAAAGAATACTGAAATTATACCCAAATGACTGAAAAATTACCTTGGGAACCGGGTTGTCGGCCGTGTACATCGGCCGACTCGCTTCATATTGGTCGCGTGATGCGACCAACTGGTTGATGCGCCGTCGAAGCTCCTTTACGGGCCAATCCTTGTTGATTGTTCGCATAGGATCCTTGGCTCCCGTGTATTCGCACAAAAGGCGACCACCGTGGTTTGCTAACGGCTGAATCCGTCTATTCAGCCAGCAAAAGACCGTATCCATACCGGTCAAAGGTGGGGTGGAGGAGGTGAGCTTGGTGATGCGCCGCTTGATCTTTAGTAGATCTGGCGGCAGAACCTGGACGGCTTCCGTTCCCCAGTTGTCTTGGGGAACTGCGGCAGAGTTCACGAAAGGAGGAACCCCGACGGCTTCCTTAGGGAAAGGCACGTCGGGGTGATAAAAGAAGGAACCCGTCCAAAATTTGACGGATTCCGACGTTTTTATCTTGGGGAACCAATCTTCTCGGAATCTCCGAAGAGTGAAAGATATGGTCCCGCAAGTCAGGAGTGCGCCCTCCCAAGAGTTCCGCTTAACCCCGAAGCAGTAAGTCCAGAAATCTAACCTAGGTTCTAGCCCTAAGTAGCCCTCGAACAAAGCCTGGAAGCCGGCCATGTAGAGGATGGAGTTGGGAGGAAGGTTGTGGGGCTAGATGTTGTAGTGAGAAAGGATTTGGAGGAATAAGGAAGAAGGTGGAAGTCCCATACCTCGAAGAAGGTGGGAACAAAGAAGGACCCTTTCGCCATTTTTTGGCGTTGGCTCGGTCTCGTCTTCTGGAAGCCGCCACTTCTTCTTAAGAACCAGGCCCTCCTTTTCCATGTTTGGAAGGAGAGCCGGAGGAATGCTGCAGGCAATCCAATTGCCTGCAGACTCCGCCTCTTCGTCTGCTCCGGTGGCGGCAGAGGCGGCGGCCTCCGCGGCGGCGGGCTCGTCGCTGAGGAGTTGGATCTTTTCCTCCGCCGTTTCTGGAGCAAACGGCGGGGAGGCTGCGGAGCTCGATCCCGGAAGAATTCGCTTCACCCGCCGCGGAGGCCGCGGTCTTCTCCGGCTCGCCGCCGGTGTGCTTGGGCGATCCCAGTTGCGGATCTAAGTCGCTGATGATGTCGTTGATGGCGGCGCGGGTCGGCGAGGACGGCGAGGAGGCCATCTCGTGGTGGCGCGTTGCGTTCTGGCGTGCTTGGAGGCTAAGTGCGCTTGGGACGGTGCTTTTCTCTCGAGCTCGTTCGCGTCAATGGCGTGGACAGTGAGGAGTGTGGAAAGTTTTCGTTGAGGACGAGGACGGCTATTTATAGCCGGAAAACCGTTTAGATGCGTGCCAACGGCTATTTTGACCATTGGATGTTTGCCGCGTGTCGCTCGCCGGAAAATCGAGGAAATGAAGCGACGGAGTAATGATGGCTATCTCCTCGTTTCCCGCGAGAATCTGTCAGAGATATGTTTCTGGGTTTTTCCGAGTAAATCTCAAATGACGCTTATGTCAGCATGGTTGAGTGCGCTGACGTAGGAAGTTTCTTCTCCGCGAAGGATCGTGAGAGAAAAGCCGGATTTTCAGGATTCCAAGTTTCATGCCACCATCTTTTTCAAAAGAAGAATAAGAAGAATCAAGACTGTTGAATCAATATTTCTCGGACAAAGAATATTTCGCGAACGGCGGAGAATCAGAGTTTTGATCCTTCTTGGGGGCTACTGTCGGATATATACCAAATAGGGGTATAGAAGATGGTAGGCCAAGTGCCGGATTACCAGGGTGGCCTAAGTGGTAGTGGGCTTAGGTCCATTAGGCGGCCCAGTAATTCGACGCGCAGAAGCCGGATTCTAGAAGAACCCGGATCACAGCCCATGTGATCTGGGTTGGAGAAGAAGACGGATTCCTTGCTTTCCAAGTTACAAGTTACCGTAGTTTTCTAGGTTTCCTATTCTGTAAGCCCTAATCCGGCTATTATATAAAGCCGGACGGGAGATAGACAAAACGACCAAGAAAGGAGAGATACAGAGAAGCTCTACGTCAACTCGCCGAGAAGCTCATCCTCGTCGAGTAGCTTAGATCCAAACCCTCACATTGTAACCCTGTTTACTGGCTTTAGTCCCAATTAGTGAGAAGTGCAGGAGTAGGCACGTCGTACTGTCGCGACGTACCGAACCTGGGTAAAATCCTGTGTTCCGTGTTACTACGCTATCCCGTTACCCCACGTCTCTACCGTAGTCTCATGGCACCCCCGTCTATGAAAACTACTATGATGTCTCGACAAGTATCACGAAGTTGTTCAGAACGAATCTTGTCCTCGAGAGTTGGACTGGCTGTCAAGCTAGCAAGATAGCCTTGAGGAAAAAGACCAAGGTTCAGCTTCTGGAATTCTTCATGAAGTGGAGGTTGGCTTTCCATGATCATGAGATTATTGCAATACGACTTGCGACTGAGAGCATCGGCCATAACATTAGCCTTGCCTGGAGTGTAAGAAATGGTGAGATCAAAGTCTTTAATCTTTTCAATCCATCTCCTTTGCCTGAGGTTTAGATCTGGCTGAGTGAAGATGTATTTCAGACTCTTATGATCGGAAAAGATTTCAGTGCGATTACCCAACAAGTATTGCCTCCATTTCTTGAGGGCAAACACAACTGCTGCAAGTTCTAGGTCATGTGTGGGATAGTTTTGCTCATGTGGGTTCAACTGACGTGAAGCATAAGCGACAACTTGACGTTCTTGCATAAGAACTGCACCTAGACCCTGGAGAGATGCATCGCAGAATATCTGGAAAGGTTTGGTAGTATCTGGGCCAACCAGAACTGGGGTAGAAGTGAGTTTAGTCTTCAAGAGATTGAAACTCTCATCACACTATGGAGTCCAAACGAACTTCTTGTCCTTCTTTGTGAGATCAGTGAGAGGTTTGGCAATCTTGGAAAAGTTTTGGACGAAACGACGGCAATAGCTAGCCAAGCCAAGAAAACTTCTGACTTGCTTCACCGTCTTAGGAGGTTTCCAATCAACAATTGCTTTAACCTTTTCTGGATCAATGGCTATGCCCTTGGCAGAGATGACATGACCAAGGTAAGCAACTTCTGGAATCCAGAATTCACATTTGGAGAACTTGGCATATAGACGATGCTCGCGAAGTTTCATGAGAGTGAGACGAAGATGTTCTCCATGATCTTCCTCAGATTTTGAGTAGACCAGAATATCATCGAGATATACCACAACGAACTTGTCGAGGTATTCATGGAAGACAGAATTCATGAGTCTTGAGAATGTCGCCGGTGCATTGGTGAGACCAAAGGACATGACGGTGTATTCATATAGACCGTATCGAGTGGTGAAAGCTGTTTTTGGAATATCTTCCTTTCTGATTTTTATTTGATGGTAACCCATCCTTAAGTCCAACTTTGAGAATATTGAGGCTCCAGCAAGTTGATCAAAAAGATCATCGATACGAGGAATTGGATACTTGTTTTTGATGGTTTTCTCGTTGAGAGGACGATAGTCAACCACGAGTCTTTTTGTTTGATCCTTCTTTGCAACGAACAGAATTGGGAAACCCCAAGCGGAAGAACTAGGTTGAATGTAACCTTTCTCCATGTACATATCGATTTGCAACTTTAACAACTTCAGTTCAGGAGGAGCTATCTTGTATGGATGCTTAGAGATTGGAGCAGTACCTGGTTCAAGCTCGATCACAAACTCAACTGCTCTGTCCGGAGGCATCCCTGGCAACTCTTCTGGAAGGACGTCAGGGAATTCACAAACCACCGGAACATTTTCAAGTAGAGGTAGAGGTTTAGCATCGAGGGTGTACAGCTGAACAGAACTTGATTCATTTGGAGAATAGACTATCTGGCCAGAAGGGTGGAACAGAGTTATCGACTTCTTAGCACAATAAATCGTAGCTTTATTGGCCTTCAACCAATCCATGCCAAGAATGACATCAATGTCAGAATTACCAAGCAGAATGAGGGAAGCAAGGAATATGTGGCCTCCAATTAGGATCTGATTCTCATGACTGATCTTGGAAGTTTGCATAGTTGCTCCAGGGGAGTTTACTACTAGCGGGGAACCCAAACCAACAAAAGGTAGTTTAACTGCTGTCGCAAAGATCTTTGACACGAAAGAATGCGATGCTCCGGTATCAAACAACACTTTAGCTGGGTTAGAGTTTACGGGGAATGTACCGAGAACGACGTCAGCAGTTTCCTCAGCTTTGTCGGCCTTGATATGATTCACCCTCGCGGTCCTCTCGACAGGCCTGTTGTTGGAGTTGAAGGCTTTAGCCGGGGGAGCACGCACCATTGCCTGGTTGGTGTTGGGGCGAGGAGGTGGTGGAGGTAGCTGCCTCTGAGTGCACTTGTCAGCATAGTGCCCTGTCTGCTTGCATTTGTAGCAAGTGACGACACGAGGTGCATCTGGCCTTGGCTGCCCCATTGAGAACCTCTGAGCCTGCATCTGAGCTGGCTTGGGTGGGCGGGAAGCGAAGCCTTGAGAAGCTTGGGCATATGGAGCCCTAGTGACAGCACCACTTGGCACCCAGATGCGGCGCTTCTGCGGAGGGGTGGTCATGTTGGAGGAGGAACCACCCTCACGCGAGTGCTTGCGGGACTCTTCGAACGCCTTGCGCCCATTTTCCTCATTGAGCGCGGTGTTCACGAGCTCCTCGAAGTCTTTGCACTTGATGTTGGTGAGGGCGTACTTGAGTTCCGGGTTAAAACCTCGGCGGAACCTTGCCATCTTCTTAGCCTCAGTGGACACCTCATCACCAGCGTAACGAGCGAGGCGATTGAACTCATTCTGATAGCCAATGACGTCCATCTTGCCCTGCTTGAGAGAGCAAAACTCCTCACGCATCCTTTCCATGAGACCATCTGGGATGTGGTGCTTCAGGAAGGCATCCTTGAAACAACCCCAGGTGATTGGGTAGCCAGCTCTCATGGTCTGGTAATTCTCCCACCAGGTAGCTGCCTGACCCTTCAGTAGGTAGGTGGCATACTTGACTTTGTCTTCCTCAGCAACGTGAGCAATGTCCAGAGCCCTGGCCATCTCCCGGATCCAGTCATCAGCATCCAGAGGCTCCCGTGTTGCCACGAAAGCTCTCGGCCCCAGACTCAGAAACTCCTTGATGCTGACTCGCGGAGCATTCTGGTTGTTGTGCTGGTTAGCCTGGATCTGGGCCATCTGAGTCACGACCTGAGTCATCTGAGTCAACAGCTCCGTGATCGGAGGTGGCTCAGGCGGGTTGCTCCTTGTTGGCGGCATCCTGAATAGACATGCATTTTAGCACAACAATAGAAAAGGATAGACTTGGTAACCGAAAGAGAGATTATTCCGACGCATGAATAGATAACCAACAGGTACATCATCACATGTTCAAATACATCAGAATATCCAACACACCATTACATGGTTCGAAAGCCAAAGGATAACTAAACATAGCTATGAACGGATACATCGGTACTCCCATGCTCATCACGCAGGACGGCGGTGAGTAGTACGACGAGAGATATGGTGAGGAGGAATCCCACGAAAGTAAGTAGATCGACGATCCACATAGATCTGACGTGGTCTGAGAGCGACTCTAGGTGTGGTGAAGTACATAGCGTCGACTCCCTGTGCTCCAAAGCGTGGAATCCCAGTGTATCCAGCACCGAGGTTGAGGAGTGGACCTCTAATCGGCTCGTAACCTCCAGCATCTGGCAGACGACGACCAACTGGCTGATCGAAACGTGCAAAGCGCTCATCTCCAACAAAGTCTGTGGTGTACATCGCCAGACGAGTCAAAGCAAGGTAGAGCTGCTCTCTGACTGAAGCCAACTCCTGAGAAAGTGTGGTGGCAACGGCGTCACTGTACCTCACAAACTGAGCGGTGGTGTGCAGCCTGGTGTTATCATGCTCGTAGACATCCAGGTTGTCGTAGAGAGTGAAGTGAGCTCCCTCCGAAGTAATATAACCACGGGGGATGTGGCGATAGATAGAATCGTCAAATCCCCAGTAGTCAGCACGAAGGACGGTGAGACTCACATAAGCTGCCTGCTGCACAGCCATATCCACTGTGGAACCTACTGCCTCGTAGCGGTGGACAACGCTCATGCCATCATCTGACAGAATGTAGACGATAGCCTGGTAGTAGGTCTGGTCAAACTCTCGCTGCTGCTCGTAGACCTGGTACTCTGGTGCCCAACGGAACCCCAGATAAGTGACCATGTCTCTCAGCATCTCCGGGTAACCGCCAGTGCTCTCGCAACGAGTCATCCGAACCACCTGCGGGAAGAACCTGAGATCCATCTGCAGATGATCGGGGAAGTTTTGATTAGACGCCGGTAGAGGACTGAAGTGGAAAGCAACAACAAGGTTTGAACGGACGAAAAGGATGTTGAGAAGAACAAGATATCGAAGCAACAACGGGAAACACGAGACCAAAACTCCTGACGTACTACGGAAAACCCCATCTGGGCTTCTAAAGGATCAATATCTACTGCTTAAGGGATAGAGGATTTGCTTCCGGGGCTTACACGCCTCCGTTCTCAATCATGAGTAGGCAACATGATAAATCATGTCACAACCACCTCCATTCCTATGGTCTAGTAGATATAACTACCCTAGAGAAACCAGGATCCGTGAAAACCTTACTTGAAAGTTTAGGTGAGGAGGGAAAACAACGTTGCACTTCCTTACCAGAAAAGGGTGGGTGGGTGGGGAAAGAAGAAAAATGGCAGAATTCCTACTCTCACGTTTCATTTTTCCTATATAGATACAAAATAGTTTCTAGACTCAACTGCGACCAGTAAAAGGGATCCTACAGGCAGACATGCTCTGATACCATTTGTCGCACCCGGACTTCTAGAGGATACTCACCGTACGAACTGAACAGTATTTTGATTGGATTACGGGGCTTAACGGCACCCGCATCTCTTACGAGTAGGCCAACACTTATGTGTGACAACCAATCTTTACTATTCACCGTCGATGTAAACTATCCCGTAGAAATCAGGACACTACCATTGACGTACTTCATACCATACACACATGGTACGTCAACGGCTTTGAACAAGATGATAACACAACATATCTCTAAGACACAAAAGAGTGAAATAAGTTGCAACTGGCCCTCACTAGGGCAGAGAATAGCAAATACAATCATCCAGAGGACACATGTCCCATCATAACATCATTACAACTCAGCGGAAGCATTCAAAGGGTTCTGAGTACAGACAAATCCAAATAGGCTTAAGAAGCCGGGAATGAAAAGAAAACGGAGGCCATCCACGGTGTCTCGGATCCTGCCCGGGTCCGCTACCTAATCATCAGCAGCCTCGTCAAACTCCACGTAGTAGCCGTCACGGGGATCCTCGTAAGCGTAGTCTGTGGAAACCATAGCCCCAAAGGGGTCAGCACATCCAAGTACTGGCAAGCAAGACTCACAGTTCACCAAAGTGTAGCCCGTCAACACCAAGCACAGATGCCTTGGGTTCAACGGAAGAAAGGGTATAAAAGATGATGCAACTGGCTCCACTAACCAACTACAGAACATACTACAACTTCCGGGTAACAGAAAGGGGGTAAGATAGCTTATCGTAACCCACTAAAACTAACCACCAAACAAACCCATCCTGGATCTCGCCCCTTATCCAAAGAAGCAATCCGAGGATAACTCACACAGTTGGATTAATGATGGATCAAGTTGTTGTGTCAATAAGCCTATTACTAGTCAAGTCATCATTAGTTAGGTGTAAGTTGTTCTGAGTACTTGTTAGCCAGTACTTTCATCAAGTCAACCATAACCGCGGAAAACACGGCTTCTCGAGAAGATTTATCCCTGCAGGGGTGCACCAATTTGGACGTACATGTAAGAATAACCCGCCAGATGGGAAGGCCTTTCCCACCAAGCGGGGCACTCAACACAACTCAACTCTTCTTCGCATCAAGCCCAAAGCACCACGTGCTGTGCGTGCGCGGCTAATCGAGCCCCACGAAGAAAAGGGGACCCTCATAGCACTGGAAGACCACGCCGCCCTAAATGCCGACTACAAAAGTTCCACCCTGGCCTCGGGTTCGTACCTGCATGTTGTAACATCCCAAGTCTGAAAAACAGCCTTTAGAATGTTTGCTCCCTGTTATTTTATGTTTGCATCATGGCATCATGTTGATTGCAATTGTTTTGTTTGTTTTTCAGTTGTTTTCCAACTGTTTTCATTTGTTTTCCTTTGCTTTCTATTTGAATTTCAACTCAAAATTCAAACCCTTTGTTTCATCCTTGTGATGTTACAATTTCCAAAATGTTATTTCAAATAAAAACAACCAAATTGTTTCCTTTTCTTCCATAATGTTCATCTATTAAATTGTTGGTTTTATTCAATCAATTAAATCCCAAATCACTTTCAATTTCAAATCAAATGCATCAAACAGAACACTTTTGAACTTATAAACTTTAACAAGCCAATCACTAATGTTTAATCAAATTAGTCATAGGGTTACCCCATTAAAATCCCTGTTTTCCATGTTAATCAATTAATTTTAAATTGTTCCAAATTCAAATCATCTTCAAACAGCACCCAAAATGAGTTACCACAACTTTATACACATTGTCAACTCAATCAACTAATGTTAATCTTTTATTTCATAGGGGCTACCCTATAAAAATGCTTCTTTTTTTTTCTTAATGGTTCCTTAATATTAAAATTTCCCAATTTTGGTTTCAATACAAACATCATCTTTAAAATCTCACATTTTTGGAATCTACTCTTGGAAAATGGTTTCTAATTAACTAATTAGCCTAACCTAATTTTTTCTGGAAATTTGGGTAAACAAAACATTAACTTTTTCTTCCAAAAGCTAAACTACAAAAAAAAATAATAAAACAAAGCAAATAACAAAAGAGAGAGGGAGAAACCTGCCCAGCCCAACCTACCCCTCCTTGGCCCAGTACCCCTCCCTGGCGTTGTCGTCTTCCTCCCTCCGTGACGTCATCTTCGTACGACATCAGGAGAGCCACCGATCTCCTCCACCTCCATTAGATGCTCAGCCGTACTAGTGCTCTCCCTCCATATATCCCCCTCCTCCTCCGAGCGCAGCTAACCCTAACCCTAGCTCTAACCCATCGCCGCCACCTCCCCTCTGTTTAGCATCCGTCCTCTGTCTTCTGAACCTGCACAGAGCACCGTCGCCGTCAGACATCCCCGCCACCTTACCAGCTCCGGTCACCCTCGAGACAAGCAAACCCCGGGAATGGAGCCTTGGTGGCTCCACCTCCCTCCCCGTATCCTCGCCTCTTGCTGGGATCAACGGCGTGGGCCGCGCCGTCGCCGGACGTCCGCCGTTTTCTTCTGCACCATCGCCTGAACGACTACAACGAAGCCTCGATGTGAGCCTTCGCTCCTTCTCCTCTCCCTCCTGGTTCCTCTCGGTAGCACACCCGCGAGCGCACGCATCCGTCGCATCTGCAGCACAGCAGCGCACCACGCGAGCACGTCGCCGGTGGTCCTTGTTCGTCTGTCAGCGAACAGGCCGTGGAAGGATTCGGTCGACAGTTACGGTTCAGTTAACTTGTTACCTGAATGTCAACTTGTCACCGGATCCTTACCTCACATGAATCCGCACACCACCTCAGTGGCAGCGCGCCCTTTGCGCTAGCCCTACCGCGCGCGATCGAATCCCCAGCGGCGCAAAAGCCCACCTTTTTTCCGATTTTGCGCCGCACCGAGGCTGGACCCACCTGTCATCGACCGCAGCAGCCAGCTCAGCCCACACCCGCGCGCGCGCGCACCGCGTAGGCCCACGGTCCCACGGGGCAGTGGCTGTGGGTTAGAACCGTGGCTGTAACAAAAGAATTAAAAACATGTTCTGTTTATTTTCCAATTCTTTTTAAATTGGCAGAAAAGAACATAAACTTTAAAATTCCATATCTTCTAATCTGTAATTCCTATAAATAAAACCTGTATATGTTTATTGCTCCAAATTTCATAACCTTTCCAATTATTCCATTTGTGCACTGTTTTGAATTTTCCAAATACATTTAAAATTCAAATTTGAATAATTCAAATGCAATTTCTTAAATTCCATAACTAATTATCTATTAATCCAATAAATGCAAATAAAATATGTTTTCCATACCATTTTGAATAACCTATTCCAATATAATTTTTGTTTTCTGTTTTGAATAATTAAAATTGCCTAAACCATTTAATTCTTGTTTAATGCAATTAAAAAGTGTTTAATATTGTTTAATTCATAATTAATTAATCCAAAGTCCAATTTCAAAATGTGAAACATGTAAACCAACTAAAATTTGATAACCTTTTCAAATATCAACTTTGTTATTTGTTTTGAACACTTTAACTTGTTGAAAAAAACAATTACTTGTGTGACATCAATAAGGAACCAAAATTCCTAACATAACAAATAAAAATCCCACACTTGTTTTACTCCTTTTCCAATTGCATCTAATTTGTTTACTCCTTGTTATCATCATGCATGCATCATGTTTAACCACTTACACTTGTTAATCAAATGTAGATCATTGCTTCCACCTTAACCACTTGCATCCATATGCAATTCACATTGCATATGGGTCCAATTAAATTGTGTTATATTGTCAAGTAGTTTATTCTGATGCATCTATTAACATGACATGCATCATCCCATGTTTGTGCACCTATGCCATGATATTGATTGTTTATCTTTCTGCATTGTCTGTTTGCTTCTTCCCGGATATACGACGACGTTGAGACCGACGATACTTACGACATCCCTTCTAAGGATTTAGCTCAGTACCAGGCTACTGGGTTTTGCAGGCAAGTTATCACTCACATGAACCACTGTGTTCCTTTCAACATTGGTTACCGATACTATCCGTTGTTCCTTTCTGCTAGCCTTAGTAGTAGTTGTTTCTGTTAC
The DNA here is from genome assembly GCA_028641055.1 of Alopecurus myosuroides. Taxonomy (NCBI): domain Eukaryota; kingdom Viridiplantae; phylum Streptophyta; class Magnoliopsida; order Poales; family Poaceae; genus Alopecurus; species Alopecurus myosuroides. The sequence continues at coordinate 63,856,114 of CM054059.1, forward strand.
GAACCCATCACATGTATCCTTTAACCCTGATATTGCCTCACCTCCATACCTATAACCATTGTTGGAGCCCGTGTCTTACTAGCATGCTTAGGTTGCTTTTGCTCGAGTCTGTTATCCGTTACTTTCTGTTACTATATCAGTTACCTTGTGGGGGCTCGATGTTTAATCAATCAATCATGCTAATGTTACTATTAATAATAAATTTGATGATAAGGCACCGGCAGGAGGCCCTTTGTGGTTTTGAGGCCTGCTAGTGTCGACCCTAATAGGAAAAGGGTCTTGTCTACTGATCCATGATGAGCGCACTACCCGCATGTGGGAAGCGAGTATGGGCGCCCCCCTCAACTTGACTCGATTCGCATCTCGTCCAAATCGCCGTACTAGTTCGGGCTTTCCATTTGCTGCATCATATGCAGGTACGAACCCGAGGCCAGGGTGGAACTTTTGTAGTCGGCATTTAGGGCGGCGTGGTCTTAGAGTGCTATGAGGGTCCCCTTTTCTTCGTGGGGCTCGATTAGCCGCGCACGCACAGCATGCGGTGCTTTGGGCTTGATGCGAAGAACAGTTGGTTGTGTAGAGTACCCCGCTTGGTGGGAGGCATCCCATCTGGCGGGTTATTCTTGCGTGTACGGTTACTATGGTGCACCCCTACAGGGTAAATCTTCTCGAGAAGCCGTGTTTTCCGCGGTTATGGATTACTTGGTGAAAGTACTGGCTAACAAGTACTCAGGACAACTTCAACATAATGATCCATTATGTTTCACTCAATGATTAATAACTTGACTAGTAATAGGTTATTCACACAATAACTTGACTCATCTTTAAATACCACGGTGTGAGTTATCCTCGGATTGCTTCTTCGGATAAGGGGCGAGATCCAGGATTGGTTTGTTTGAAGTTATCTTTCAGTTGGTTACAATCCTCGATCTTATCTCCTTTCTGTTAGCCGGAAGTGGTAGAATCTCTGTAGTTGTTTAGAGCAGCCAATTGTAGCATCTTTCATATCCCTTTCCTTCCGTTGAACCCAAAGCATTTGTGCTTGGTGTTGACGGGTTACACTTTGGTGAATTGTGAGTCTTGCTTGCCAGTACGTTTATGTACTGACCCCTTTGGGGCTGTGGTTTACGCAGACGACGTTTCCGAGGATCTACATGGTGGCTACTACGTGGAGTATGACGAGACTGCTGACGAGTAGATAGCGGACCCGGGCAGGATCCGAGACTTCGTGGATGGGCTCCGTCTGTTTGTTTCCGGCCTCCTAGGCCTATTTGGTTCTTGTCTGTACTCAGACCTGTTGAATGCTTCCGCTGTATCGTAATGATGTATTGTTGGGGCCTGTGCCCTCTGAATGACTGTATTTGCTATCTCTGCTCTAATGAGAGCCATCTGCAACTTATTTCAATCTTTTGTGTCGTAGAGATCTGTTGTGATATCAGTTGTTCAACGCCGTCGACGTACCATGTGTGTATGGTTTGAAGTACGTCGACGGAAGTGCCTTTGATCTCTAGTGGATAGTTTACATCGACGATGGAATAGCAGGGCTTGTGTTGTCGCGCATAAGCGCAGGCCTACCAGGAAGCTGGGACGTGGGAGCAGTTATGCCCCATAATCCAAGCATCTGCTATCCAGTTCGTACGGTGAGTATCCCCTAGAAGTCAGGGTGCGACAAATGGTATCAGAGCCTGTCTGCCTGTAGGATCCCTTTTTACTGGTCTCAGTTGAGTCTAGAAACTATTTTGTAGCTATATAGGCAAAGACAAAACGTGAGAGTAGGAATTCTGTTCTTTTTCTTCTTTCCCCACCCACCCTCCCTTTTTCTGGTAAGGAAGTGTAACGTTGATTTTTCCCTTCTCATCTAAACTTTCAAGTTAGGATTTCACGAATTCTGGTTTCTCTAGGATGGTTATATCTACTAGACCATAGGAATGGAGGTGGTTGTGACATGATTTATCATGTTGCCTACTCATGATTGAGAACGGAGGCGTGTAAGCCCCGGAAGCAGATCCTCTATTCCTTAAGCAGTAGATATTGATCCTTTAGAAGCCCGGATGGGTTTTTCTGTAGTACCTCAGGAGTTTTGTTCTCGTTTCCCCGGAGTTGCTTCATTATTCTGTTCTTCTCAACATCCTTTTCGTCCGTTCAAATCTTGTTGTTGTTTTCCACTTCAAATCTTCTACCGGCGTCTAATCAAAACTTCCTCGTAAACTCTTGTCCAACTAAAGTGTTATTTCATACCGGAGAATCACATTCCTTTGTGTCAACAATCTTTTCCAAAACATACAACCCAATTCTGGTTCCACTAAGCAATCAAAACTCTGTTCACTCCCCGGGATCTCAAATGTTGACCTCCAAGATAAGTAAGAACAATCCAATTCTAATGGGAGGCCACATATTCCTCGTTACTCTCATGTTGATGATTCTGACATTGATGATTATTCCTGGTGTTCCATTGATGTCAATAACTCTGTTCCAACCTTATTACAGATAGTCTATTCTCCAAATGCATCAAATTCTATCCAGCTATACACCCTTGGTGCAAAATCTCTCCCCTTTACTTGAAAATGTTCCGGTGGTTTGCAAATTCCCTGACGTCTATCCAATGTGCACGATGTGTTTCACGTGACACAACTCAAGAAGATCTTCCCAAGAAGTTTCCGGACCTTTTCTTTTCTCAGTAGGAATCTCGGGGCGCGATTCCTTCAAGGGGGGGCGTTTTGTAACATCCCAAGTCTGAAAAACAGCCTTTAGAATGTTTGCTCCCTGTTATTTTATGTTTGCATCATGGCATCATGTTGATTGCAATTGTTTTGTTTGTTTTTCAGTTGTTTTCCAACTGTTTTCATTTGTTTTCCTTTGCTTTCTATTTGAATTTCAACTCAAAATTCAAACCCTTTGTTTCATCCTTGTGATGTTACAATTTCCAAAATGTTATTTCAAATAAAAACAACCAAATTGTTTCCTTTTCTTCCATAATGTTCATCTATTAAATTGTTGGTTTTATTCAATCAATTAAATCCCAAATCACTTTCAATTTCAAATCAAATGCATCAAACAGAACACTTTTGAACTTATAAACTTTAACAAGCCAATCACTAATGTTTAATCAAATTAGTCATAGGGTTACCCCATTAAAATCCCTGTTTTCCATGTTAATCAATTAATTTTAAATTGTTCCAAATTCAAATCATCTTCAAACAGCACCCAAAATGAGTTACCACAACTTTATACACATTGTCAACTCAATCAACTAATGTTAATCTTTTATTTCATAGGGGCTACCCTATAAAAATGCTTCTTTTTTTTTCTTAATGGTTCCATAATATTAAAATTTCCCAATTTTGGTTTCAATACAAACATCATCTTTAAAATCTCACATTTTTGGAATCTACTCTTGGAAAATGGTTTCTAATTAACTAATTAGCCTAACCTAATTTTTTCTGGAAATTTGGGTAAACAAAACATTAACTTTTTCTTCCAAAAGCTAAACTACAAAAAAATAATAATAAAACAAAGCAAATAACAAAAGAGAGAGGGAGAAACCTGCCCAGCCCAACCTACCCCTCCTTGGCCCAGTACCCCTCCCTGGCGTTGTCGTCTTCTTCCCTCCGTGACGTCATCTTCGTACGACATCAGGAGAGCCACCGATCTCCTCCACCTCCATTAGATGCTCAGCCGTACTAGTGCTCTCCCTCCATATATCCCCCTCCTCCTCCGAGCGCAGCTAACCCTAACCCTAGCTCTAACCCATCGCCGCCACCTCCCCTCTGTTTAGCATCCGTCCTCTGTCTTCTGAACCTGCACAGAGCACCGTCGCCGTCAGACATCCCCGCCACCTTACCAGCTCCGGTCACCCTCGAGACAAGCAAACCCCGGGAATGGAGCCTTGGTGGCTCCACCTCCCTCCCCGTATCCTCGCCTCTTGCTGGGATCAACGGCGTGGGCCGCGCCGTCGCCGGACGTCCGCCGTTTTCTTCTGCACCATCGCCTGAACGACTACAACGAAGCCTCGATGTGAGCCTTCGCTCCTTCTCCTCTCCCTCCTGGTTCCTCTCGGTAGCACACCCGCGAGCGCACGCATCCGTCGCATCTGCAGCACAGCAGCGCACCACGCGAGCACGTCGCCGGTGGTCCTTGTTCGTCTGTCAGCGAACAGGCCGTGGAAGGATTCGGTCGACAGTTACGGTTCAGTTAACTTGTTACCTGAATGTCAACTTGTCACCGGATCCTTACCTCACACGAATCCGCACACCACCTCAGTGGCAGCGCGCCCTTTGCGCTAGCCCTACCGCGCGCGATCGAATCCCCAGCGGCGCAAAAGCCCACCTTTTTTCCGATTTTGCGCCGCACCGAGGCTGGACCCACCTGTCATCGACCGCAGCAGCCAGCTCAGCCCACACCCGCGCGCGCGCGCACCGCGTAGGCCCACGGTCCCACGGGGCAGTGGCTGTGGGTTAGAACCGTGGCTGTAACAAAAGAATTAAAAACCTGTTCTGTTTATTTTCCAATTCTTTTTAAATTGGCAGAAAAGAACATAAACTTTAAAATTCCATATCTTCTAATCTGTAATTCCTATAAATAAAACCTGTATATGTTTATTGCTCCAAATTTCATAACCTTTCCAATTATTCCATTTGTGCACTGTTTTGAATTTTCCAAATACATTTAAAATTCAAATTTGAATAATTCAAATGCAATTTCTTAAATTCCATAACTAATTATCTATTAATCCAATAAATGCAAATAAAATATGTTTTCCATACCATTTTGAATAACCTATTCCAATATAATTTTTGTTTTCTGTTTTGAATAATTAAAATTGCCTAAACCAGTTAATTCTTGTTTAATGCAATTAAAAAGTGTTTAATATTGTTTAATTCATAATTAATTAATCCAAAGTCCAATTTCAAAATGTGAAACATGTAAACCAACTAAAATTTGATAACCTTTTCAAATATCAACTTTGTTATTTGTTTTGAACACTTTAACTTGTTGAAAACAACAATTACTTGTGTGACATCAATAAGGAACCAAAATTCCTAACATAACAAATAAAAATCCCACACTTGTTTTACTCCTTTTCCAATTGCATCTAATTTGTTTACTCCTTGTTATCATCATGCATGCATCATGTTTAACCACTTACACTTGTTAATCAAATGTAGATCATTGCTTCCACCTTAACCACTTGCATCCATATGCAATTCACATTGCATATGGGTCCAATTAAATTGTGTTATATTGTCAAGTAGTTTATTCTGATGCATCTATTAACATGACATGCATCATCCCATGTTTGTGCACCTATGCCATGATATTGATTGTTTATCTTTCTGCATTGTCTGTTTGCTTCTTCCCGGATATACGACGACGTTGAGACCGACGATACTTACGACATCCCTTCTAAGGATTTAGCTCAGTACCAGGCTACTGGGTTTTGCAGGCAAGTTATCACTCACATGAACCACTGTGTTCCTTTCAACATTGGTTACCGATACTATCCGTTGTTCCTTTCTGCTAGCCTTAGTAGTTGTTGTTTCTGTTACGAACCCATCACATGTATCCTTTAACCCTGATATTGCCTCACCTCCATACCTATAACCATTGTTGGAGCCCGTGTCTTACTAGCATGCTTAGGTTGCTTTTGCTCGAGTCTGTTATCCGTTACTTTCTGTTACTATATCAGTTACCTTGTGGGGGCTCGATGTTTAATCAATCAATCATGCTAATGTTACTATTAATAATAAATTTGATGATAAGGCACCGGCAGGAGGCCCTTTGTGGTTTTGAGGCCTGCTAGTGTCGACCCTAATAGGAAAAGGGTCTTGTCTACTGATCCATGATGAGCGCACTACCCGCATGTGGGAAGCGAGTATGGGCGCCCCCCTCAACTTGACTCGATTCGCATCTCGTCCAAATCGCCGTACTAGTTCGGGCTTTCCATTTGCTGCATCATATGCAGGTACGAACCCGAGGCCAGGGTGGAACTTTTGTAGTCGGCATTTAGGGCGGCGTGGTCTTAGAGTGCTATGAGGGTCCCCTTTTCTTCGTGGGGCTCGATTAGCCGCGCACGCACAGCATGCGGTGCTTTGGGCTTGATGCGAAGAACAGTTGGTTGTGTAGAGTACCCCGCTTGGTGGGAGGCATCCCATCTGGCGGGTTATTCTTGCGTGTACGGTTACTATGGTGCACCCCTGTAGGGTAAATCTTCTCGAGAAGCCGTGTTTTCCGCCGTTATGGATTACTTGGTGAAAGTACTGGCTAACAAGTACTCAGGACAACTTCAACATAATGATCCATTATGTTTCACTCAATGATTAATAACTTGACTAGTAATAGGTTATTCACACAATAACTTGACTCATCTTTAAATACCACGGTGTGAGTTATCCTCGGATTGCTTCTTCGGATAAGGGGCGAGATCCAGGATGGGTTTGTTTGAAGTTATCTTTCAGTTGGTTACAATCCTCGATCTTATCTCCTTTCTGTTAGCCGGAAGTGGTAGAATCTCTGTAGTTGTTTAGAGCAGCCAATTGTAGCATCTTTCATATCCCTTTCCTTCCGTTGAACCCAAAGCATCTGTGCTTGGTGTTGACGGGTTACACTTTGGTGAATTGTGAGTCTTGCTTGCCAGTACGTTTATGTACTGACCCCTTTGGGGCTGTGGTTTACGCAGACGACGTTTCCGAGGATCTACATGGTGGCTACTACGTGGAGTATGACGAGACTGCTGACGAGTAGATAGCGGACCCGGGCAGGATCCGAGACTTCGTGGATGGGCTCCGTCTGTTTGTTTCCGGCCTCCTAGGCCTATTTGGTTCTTGTCTGTACTCAGACCTGTTGAATGCTTCCGCTGTATCGTAATGATGTATTGTCGGGGCCTGTGCCCTCTGAATGACTGTATTTGCTATCTCTGCTCTAATGAGAGCCATCTGCAACTTATTTCAATCTTTTGTGTCGTAGAGATCTGTTGTGATATCAGTTGTTCAACGCCGTCGACGTACCATGTGTGTATGGTTTGAAGTACGTCGACGGAAGTGCCTTTGATCTCTAGTGGATAGTTTACATCGACGATGGAATAGCAGGGCTTGTGTTGTCGCGCATAAGCGCAGGCCTACCAGGAAGCTGGGACGTGGGAGCAGTTATGCCCCATAATCCAAGCATCTGCTATCCAGTTCGTACGGTGAGTATCCCCTAGAAGTCAGGGTGCGACACATGTGCGTGCATCAAATGGAAATCCCGAACTAAGTGTGGTGATTTGGACGAGATGCGAATCGAATCAAATTGAGGGGGGCGCCCATACACGCTTCCCACATGCGGATAGTGCGCTCATCATGGATCAGTAGACAAGACCCTTTTCCTATTAGGGTCGACACTAGCAGGCCTCAAAACCACGTCGGGCCTCCTGCCGGTGCCTTATCAGCAAATTATTATTACCTCAAGATTAACAGGTTGTTGTTTAACATAGAGCCCCAGAATATAAACAGATATGATAACAGAAAGTAACTGATAACAGACTCGAGCAAAACAACCCTAAGCATGCTAGTAAGACTCGGGCCCAAGCAAAGGGGTTATAGGACTGGAGGTGAGGCAATAGCAGGGTTCAGAGTATCATGTGATAGGTTCGTAACAGAAGCAACGATACATATGGCTAGCAGAGATAGACAACGGAAAGTATCGGTAACCAATGTTGAAAGGAACACAGTGGTTCATGTGAGTGATAACTTGCCTGCAAACTCAGTAGCCGGGTACTGGGCTAGATCCTCAGAAGGGGTGTCGTAAAGATCGTCGGTCTCAACGTCATCGTCTATCCGAGAAGAAGCAAACAAACAATACAGGAAGATAAACAATCAATATCATGGCATAGTGCACAATCATGGGATGATGCATGTCAAGTTAAGGGATGCATCAAAATAAACTAGTTGACATGGTAACACAATTTAAATGGACACATATGCAATTTTGAGTTGCATATGAAAAGCCCATGAATTTTGGTTGAAACAATTGTTTTCCGACTAACCAACAGGTGAAAGTGGTTTAGTATGATGCATGCATGAGGAAAACAACAAAATAACAACAATAGAACCAATTTGAAATGAGGTTTAGCAATTTAGAATTTTATTTATTAAGTTAAGGAATTTTTGGTTCCTTAAAGGTGACACACAAGTATTTGTTGTTTTCGGCCACTTAACTTGTGCAAAATAAATAACAAAATTCATATTTGAAAAGATCATCCAATTTTGGGTGGATTACATGTTTCAAATATTGAAAAAGGAACTAGGATGAATTTATTATGACTTAAACAAAATTAAACAAGTTTTAAATGAATTTAAAACAAGCATGAATTTTATTTGAATTTTATTTGTTCAAAACATAAATTCAAACTCATATTTGAAAAGGTTATGTTTTTCTAGTTGGAAAACATATTTTGCATGTTCAAAAATAATTTAAATTGAGCAAGTTATGATTTTAGCAAAATTTAAATGATTTAAACAAGGTTTAAATTATTTAAGCAATTTTAATTATTCAAAACATGAAACAAAATTTATATTTGAAAAGGTTATTTGAAATAGCATGGAAAGCATATTTTATTTTCATTATTTGGATTAATTATGATTTAGTTATGCAATTTAGCAAATTACAATTGAATTATTTGAATTCAAATTTGAAATGCATTTGAAAAATTCAAAACAGTACACAATTGGTTTAAATGGATAGAAAATTTAATTTAGAACAACAAACATATTTTACTTTTATTTTTTGGAGTTATATTTTAAAAATTATTAACAATTTAAAACAGAGGACCAATCTGTAAAATTAAGGGACTAGATTTAAAAGAAACGCTGGTAACTTATTGTTACCGCACAGCAAACTAACCACAACCACTGCCCGAGGGCCTGGGGGCCAGCGTGGCAGTGTGCGCGCGCGTGGCAGCGCAGCCCACTGACGGGTGGGGCCTGCCCGCCAGCCCTGCGCGCAAAAAGTGTGGATTTTTATCCCGCAGCGCTAGGGATCGAACTCACGACCTGTGGGTGCGCGCGCTGCACTGCAAACCACTGCAGTACTCGAATTCGTTTTGACAGATTCAGTTAGGCAGTGAGGTTATTATTCAACATGAGCGTTAACTGAATTTTGAACGTGCGCGCGCTGAACTCTGTCAGAGAACGAATCGTTGCTCGCCGGCGGGGATCAACGCGGCCGTGCTCGTGGTTGCTGCTGGTGGTGCAGTGGGCACGGATGTGTGCGCTGCGGTGACGCTGGTGCAAGGCAGAGGGAAAGGAGGAGGAGACACGGTGGCTCACCGGCGTTTGCAAACGTGGCAGAGGCTCGGGGACGATCTCGTCGGCGACAGCGGCGAGTCCATGGACGGCGGCGACGGTGTGGCGAGTCTCCGCGGCGGCTGCAGTGTCCAAACGGAAGAGGAAGTGGTGGCGAGTCGATTCCAGGGGCTAGGTGGCTAGGTGGAGCAACGGAGTGGAGGGGAGCATGGCGGATTCAGGCGGCGGACTCCAGCGAGGTGACAGAGAGAGGAACTGCGACGAGGGAGATGAAATTCGGCGGCGGAGCGAGGGAGAACAGGAGCCTAGGGTTTAGGTTGGTGGCGCGCTGCCCTAGGGGGTCTTATAGGGGGTACGGGTCGAGGATGGCCGTCGGTGGGCGCTGCTGCCGCCGTGGCACGCTCGCATGGGCGCCGTACCGAAGGAAGACGACGGGGGCGGCGATCGAACCGGTACGCGCGCCACTGTGGGCTGGGCTGCGCGCGCGAGGAGAAGGAGAGAAGAAATGGGCTGGGCGCGGCCCACTTCCCCTGGCGCCAAAAATTTTCCTTTTTAAATTTCTTTCTCCTGTTTTTTTTGCTGAAAAAGGAAAATGGAAGAATTTGATAGGTTTTAAGTTAGTAAAAATTTTGGAAAATTAGGGTGGGCTATTTAGGTTAATAGCAAACAAATGTTAAGTTCCGATTTCAAAAAGTTTGAAATTAACTTGCTGTTTGTATTTAAACCAAAATTTGGATGATTTTGATTTAAGTGATCATTAATAAAACAAACCTTTAAATAGGGTGACCCCTATGTTTAATTATAAACAAAATGAGTTGATTTGTTTTGATAACATTCATAATTTCAAAGTGGTTCTGTTTGGTGCTTTGATTTGAATTTTTGAATGCAATTTGGAATCAATTGATTGATTAAAACCATCATTTTAATAAGTGATCATTATGGAATAATTGGAAACAAAATAAGGGTTTAATTTGACATTATAATTTGAAAAAGATTGTAACAGAGCAAGTATGAAATAATTGTTTCAATAAAGTTTAAATTTGAATTGTGAAAACAGGGAAAAACAGATGCAACTAAATGAAAACAAATGGAAACAACATGATGACATGATGCAATACTTTAATAAACATAAAACAAACATTCTAAGGGGAGTTTTCATACTTGGTATGTTACAGTACCTTTTACCTTACCTCCCCGACAACGGCGCTAGAAAAGATCTTGATGTTTACGCATGCTTCTATTCTTGTAGACAGTGTTGGGCGTCCAAGTGCAGACGTTTGTAGAACAGCAGCAAGTTTCCCTTAAGTGGATCACTCAAGGTTTATCAAACTCAGGGAGGTAGAGGTCAAAGATATCCCTCTCAAGCAACCCTGCAACTAAGATACAAGAAGTCTCTTGTGTCCCCAACACACCCAATATACTTTTTAGGTATATAGGTGCACTAGTTCGGCGAAGAGATAGTGAAATGCGAGTAATATGGATGGTTATAAGTAATAATAGCAATCTGAAATAAATATGGCAGCAAGAAAACATGTAGCAGAACAGGCGAAAAACGGTGTTTCAATGCTTGGAAACAAGGCCTAGGGATCTTACTTTCACTAGTTGACACTCTCAACAATGATCACATAATTGAATATATTCTCTTCACTATGCTACTCTTAACCCTCTCCAGTTGGATAACGAACACTAATCATTGCGTAGGGCTACAAAACGCATTCCTTAAAGTAAGCATTCCCATGTCTAGTTCACCCCACGCTGTCACTGTGAGCGCCCCAGAAGGTACTAGACAAACACCACAATTCATAGAGGAGACACACACGATGTGCACACTGTCACCTTCACACCACGGGACAAGGTGACTCCAAAGTTCATATTATTAAAACACTTGAGTAGCACAAAATGAAGAGTAACATCTACTTATTCAGCTAGATTAGAAAGCTCACGATCACATATAGATCACACCATGGGAGAGAGAGATGAACCACATAGCTACCGTAGAGCCCTCAGCCTCGGGGGAGAACTACTCCCTCCTCATCATAAGAGACAGCAACAACGATGGAGATGGTGGTGGAGTCGATGGAGATGGCTTTCGGTGGCACTTCCCTGTCTCGGCAGGGTGCCAGAACAGAGATATGTCCCCCGAAAGTTGGCGGCGGCGGCGGCGGAGCTACAGATGTATTTTGTGGAAAAGGCCGATTCTCTTAGGGTTTTCCCTCGGGGGAGTATATATAGGCAAAAGGGCGACGCCGGGGATTGGCCAGGGGGGGCACACCACCAGGTGGCGCCACCAGGGGACCCGTGCCACCCTATGGTGTGGCCACCCTGTGACCCCCCTCCGGGGCTCTTTGGGACTTCTGGATGCTTCCGGGATTTCTAAGACTTCCGGGCTTCGAATTTTCCAATTCCGAGAATATTTCTAGAACAACTTTTCTGAAACTAAAAACAACAGAAAACAGGGAACTGGCCCTGTGGCATCTTGTCAATAGGTTAGTCCGGAAAACGTGTAAAAATGATATAAAGAAGGGATAAAACGTGTAGAAATTGGAATAATATCATCATGGAACATCAGAAATTATAGATACGTTGGAGACGTATCAGACATGTTATGGATAAATGCTATTACGTTGATGGAACTGTTCATCCCGGTGACCATTTGCTATTTATACATGAATTATGCGAGTTATTCAGGTGTGCAGGTATTACAATGGATCAAGTTAAAAGGAAATTATTTTCTTTATCGCTGAAAGGAAGAGCCGTTGAATGGTTCAAGTTACTGAAGAATGGTGAATCTATTGGATGGGAGGAAATTGTTCCTCTCTTTTATTCTAAATTTTATCCTCCTAGTGAGATTCATAAAGAATGGAATCAAATATATAATTTATGGCCTCATGATGGAGAGAGTATTGCCCAAGCGTGGGGGAGAATGAAGTTATTATTGCTAAAATGTCCCGTTCATGAACTCACGCGTAATATTGTTATCAATAATTTTGATGCAAGGCTTTCTTTTCATGATAAGGATTTATTGGATGCTTCTTCTTCTCGATCATTCACATGTATGAAGGAATAAGCTAAATGGGATCTTCTTGACCGTATTCAAGAAAACACCGAAGGATGGGAGAACGACAAAGGTAGAAAGTCAGGTATAAATTCTGATTATGAATGCATTAAATCTTTTATGGGAACCAATGATTTCTATGATTTTAGTGCTGTTTGTGCTCTTGATTCTCAAATCTTTGCAAACTGTCTTAAAGATTTTCCCTCCTATCTTGATATTCCTAAAAAGGATTATCATAAGTATCATGCACCTTATAAAGATATTGTTCCTGCTAGTAATATAGAATTGCATGTTGTTAATCCTGTTGTTCCTGAGACTTATATAGAAAAAATTCCTTTCCCTGCTAAGGTGAAAGAACACTCTATGGTGGCTAGTGTGATTGATAAGAGTAATAAGAAATATATTGAACTTGATGAACAAATAACTATTAAACCTGCTATAGCAATAGTAAAATATCTTGTTTGTGGAAATGTAGATGATGAACACATTGTCTTCTGTGAGGATGCTTCTAATTGTTTCCCATCCTCATAGACCTAAGAAAACTAGTGTTCATGTGCTTTCTGTTAAGATTGGTGATCATTTCTGTTATGGTTTGTGTGATATTGGTGATAGTTCTAGTGCCATAACTTATGAGATTTATAGAGAAATTAATCATGAAATTGGTTCTTGTGAGCTTGAAAATATTGATGTGGTTATTCAGCTTGCTAATAGAGAAACTGTTTTTCCAATTGGTATTGTTAGAGATGTGGAAGTTTTATGTGGTAAAACTAAATATCCCACTGATTTTCTAGTACTTGGTAAGGCTACTAGTAATACTTGTCCTATTATTTTCGATAGACCTTTCTTGAACACTTGTGGTGCTATTATAGATTGTAAAAGAGAGAAGATTTTGACTAAATTTGATGGAAAATCTTGTGAGTTCAATTTCTGCAAATTTTCTAGAGCACCTTATGAATCTAAATTGCCTGATGAGAATTTTAAAGCTGAATAACTTTCTTCTATTTCTCTTGCTCCTAACAATGCTTTGCAGCAATATATGGAGGGCCATGAGAGTGAGGTATTTATGGAAGAGAGAACTGAAATTGACGATATTCTTCTTCGTCAACCGGTGATACTGAAACATAATTTACCTGTGGAAGACTTGGGTACCACATTACCACCCAAGGAGGATCATGTCTTTGATTTAAAACCTTTACCTCATGATCTTAAATATGCTTATATCGATGAGAATAAAATATATCATGTTATTATTAGTGCTAAACTTTCAGGTGAAGAAGAGGAAAGATTATTGGGAAATCCGAAGAAACACCGTGAAGCTATTGTTTATACTCTTGATGATTTGAAGGGAATTTCTCCTACTATATGTCAGCATGCTATCAATATTGAACCTGATGCAAAGCCAGTAGTTGAACATCAACGCCGTTTAATTCCTAAGATGAAGGAAGTGGTAAGAAATGAGGTATTAAAACTTTTTGATGCTGGTATTATTTTTTCTATTGCTGATAGTAGATGGGTGAGCCATGTGCACCATGTCCCTGCGAAGGGAGGAATGATTGTTGTGCCTAATGAAAACAATGAGCTTATTCCACAAAGAATAGTAGTTGGTTATAGAATGTGCATTGATTTTAGAAAGGTTAATAAAGTTACGAATAAATATCATTATCGTTAACCCTTTATTGATCAAATGCTTGAGAGTTTGTCTAAGAAAACTCCTTTTTTGCTTTCTTGATGGTTATTCAGGGTTTTCTCAAATAACTGTTAGGAAGCAAGATCAAGAGAAAACAACCTTTACTTGTCCTTATGGTACTTATGCTTATAGACGTATGCCTTTTGGTTTGTGTAATGCTCCTTCTACTTTTCAAAGATGCATGTCTGCTATTTTTCATGGTTTTTGTGAAGAAATTGTGGAAGTATTCATGGACGATTTCTCCGTCTATGGAACTTCTTTTGATAATTGTTTGCACAACCTTGATAAAGTTTTGCAGATATGTGAGGAAACTAATCTTGTTTTTATAATGCCACTTTATGGTTAATGAAGGAATTGTTTTTGGACATAAAATTTCTAAAAGAGGTATTGAAGTTGACAGAGCTAAAGTGGAAGGGCATAGAGAAAATGCCATGTCCTAGGGATGTTAAAGGTATTCGTAGTGTTCTTGGTCACGCTGGTTTTTATAGGAGGTTTATTAAAGATTTCTCTAAAATATCAAAGCCTCTCACTAATCTTCTTCAAAAAGATGTACCATTTGTTTTTGATGATGATTGTAAGCAAGCTTTTGAAACTTTAAATAAGGCTTTAACTGCTACTCTTATTGTGCAACCGCCTAATTAGAATTTACCTTTTGAAATTATGTGTGATGCTAGTGATTTTGATGTAGGTGCTATTCTTGGACAACGCGTAGATAAGAAGTTGAATGTTATTCATTATGCTAGTAAGACTCTTGATGCTGCTCAAAATAATTATGCCACTACTGAAAAAGAGTTCTTAGCTATAGTTTTTGCATGTGATAAGTTTATGCCTTATATTGTTGACTCAAATGTTACTGTTCATAATGATCATGCTGGTATTAGATACCTTATGGAAAATAAAGATGCTAAGCCTAGGCTTATTAGATGGGTGTTACTTTTACAAGAGTTTGATTTTCATATCATGGATAGGAAGGGTGATGAGAATCATGTTGCTGATAACTTGTCTAGATTGGAAAACATGACTTTTGATCCTATTCATGTTAATGATAGTTTTCCAAATGAACAGTTGGCTGCAATAAAGGTAAGACCCCAAGATATTCCATGGTATGCTGATTATGCTAACTTTATTGTTTCAAATATTTGCCTCCAACATTTACAGCTCAACAAAGAATAAAATTCTTCTATGATTTGAGGCATTATTTTTGGGATGACCCACATTTATATAAAGGAGTAGATGGTATTATGAGAAGATGTGTTCCAGATCATGAACAATGTGAAATATTGAAGAAGTGCCATAGTAGTGCTTATGGAGGACATCACGCTAGAGATAGAACTGCACGGAAGGTTCTACAACCAGGTTTGTATTGGCCTACTCTCTTTAAAGATGCATGTAAATTTATTTTATCTTGTGATGAATGTCAAAGAGTAGGAAATATTTCTATACGTAATGAAATTCCTATGAGTTATTCTCTTGTTATTGAACCTTCTGATCATTGTGGATTTGACTTTATGTGTCCTTTTCCTCCTTCAAATGTCTATACACATATACTTGTTGTTGTTGATTATGTTACTAAGTGGGTAGAAGATATACCTACTAAAAGTGCTGATAGAGAAACCTCGTTAAAAATGATTAAAGATGTTATTTTCCCTAGGTTTGGTGGGCCTAGATATCTTATGACTGATGGAGGTTCTCATTTTATTCATGGTGGTTTTAGAAAAACTCTTGCTAAATATGATGTTAATCATAGAACTGCCTCAGCTTAGCATCCTCAAACCAGTGGGCAAGTAGAATTATCAAATAGAGAAATTAAATTTATCTTGTAGAAGACTGTTAATAAATCTAGGAAGAATTGGTCAGATAAGTTGAATGATGCTTTATGGGCTTATAGAACTTCTTATAAAAATCCTATGGGTATGTCTCTCTATAAAATGGTTTATGGAAAAGCTTGTCACTTGCCTTTAGAATTAGAACACAAGGCTTATTGGGCAGTGAAAGAATTAAATAAAGATTTTAAACTTGCTGGTAAGAAAAGAATGCTTGATTTGAATCATTTGGATGAATGGAGATGTGAATCTTATGAAAATGCCAAGCTCTTTAAACAGAAACTTAAACAATGGCATGCTAAAAGAATCCTTAAAAGAGATTTTCATGTTGGTGAGAAAGTTCTATTGTATCGGTCTCGTCTCAGATTTTTTGCAGGAAAATTACTCTCCAAATGGGAAGGACCTTACATTATTTAAGAAGTGTATCGTTGGGGCGCAATCAAAATTGCTTCCCTCAAAGATAACACTACACAAGTGGTAAATGGGCAAAGACTCAAACATTATATTTCTGGGGATTCGTATGATGAAGATGTTGATGTTATTCAAGTAATGACTCCGGAGAAGTTCATCGGAGGGAAGATTCCAGAATCTGTAGAGTCTATTTTAGAATAGGTAACACTTCTATTAAGAAAAAGTTCGCGGATTACCTTCCAAGTTATAATTTATTGGTTTTTCTAAAATATGAAAAATATCGAGCCGAAGAGAAGTTGGAGATGGTGCCCGGAGGCACCACACCACCTGGGGGCGCGGGCCCACCCTTGTCCACGCCACCCTATGGTGTGGGCGCCCCGGAGCCCCTCTCCGATTCGTTTTCGACCTGGACTTTCCTTTCGTTACGCATATTTTTGCTATATAATCCCCAAGACCCCCCGAGGTCCGTATATCGTTTTCTCGTCGTGTTTCTATTTTGAGCTATTTCTGCCAGATTACATCTTCACATATAGAGCCACAATGTCCTCTCCCGAATATCCCAAAGATAGTTTCTTTGATAATGTCGTCAACCCGTACACGAACGAGTTGAAGATGCATCCCAAAGAGTGTCTGCTCAAGGATGGGGAGGTGCAGATTGAAGATGTTTGGGGCCCTAAAGGAAAAGGCAGTCTGGAAGCTAGGATGGAAGAACTGGAGCAAGAATTCTTTAGGTACAAGAAGATAGCGGAGCGTACTTGACTCCGAGGGAACCCTAAGCCCCAGAGTATCATCGAAGAATTGTTCCGCCGCCTCCTCGGGGCGTAAAACACCCGAGAGAGAAAAGCTCTCTAGCAGGGAGAAATCTATCGAGGAAATTCCTCTCCGGAGAGGGTAAATCATCGCCATCGTCACCGTCATCACTCCCAGCATCATCAAGAATGTCATCGTCATCATCATCACCACCAGCACCATCACCCTCATCATCCATCGTCATCCCGCTGTAACAATTAGGGGCCTCTATCGTTGTTTTACATTAGATCTCTCTCTCTCGGTGTGGATTACTTGTTAGTAGTTGATGCTTGTGAGATTTATCGGTGTTAGCACTTTATGACCAGATTGTTATTATCCATTATATCACCTCTGATTATGATCCATATGATGTCTTGTGGGTAGTTCTTTTAGTTCTTGAGGACATGGGAGAAGTCATGATGTTAGTAGTGAAGTTATGTTGAAGTAATATCTCGTGGTTCGGTATTTAAGATGTGGTGCTATTCTTCTAGTGGTGTCATGTGAATGTCGCCTACATGATACTTTACCTTTATGCGCCTAGGAGGATGCATTGTGTATTTGGCTACTAATTGTGGGGTTGCCGCGGTGACAAAACCTAAACCCCCGTTCGGAAACCAATGCACGAGGGGGCGTAGAATTTGGGAGTTTTAAGATTGTGGTTAGATTTATCTTAATTACTTTCTTGTATTTGCGGATTCTTACGAGGGGTATAATGACAAGTATGTATTAGTCGTAGTTGGGCGGTGCATTAGCATAGGTTCACCCACACAACACTTCACGAACCAATGGATATTAATCAACCGTAACGAAGCGAAAGCACTTGAAAAAATTCCCATGTGTCCTCGAGAACGTTTGGTCATCATAAGTAACACAACCGGCTTGTCCTTTGCACTCAAAAGTATTGGGCCACTCTCTGCAGTATTATTTACTGCACTCTATTTACTCGCACTTTATTTATCTGCTATATCCGAAACAACCAAAAACCCGTTTGCTAGTGTTTACAGTGAATCCTTTATACAACCTGCTTGTTAACACCTTCTTCTCCTCGTTGGGTTCGACACTCTTATTTATCGAAAGTACTACGATACACCCCCTATACTTGTGGGTCATCACTATTATTGATCATATTGCGAGTATGTCTTGAAGAAGAATATTATGTGAACATTCATTTTTACCTTCAAGACATGATCATCATGAATAAAGAGAAGATACTTGGTTGACCAAGTTGAAGTGCAAGTTCAAGATGAGCATCAAGATAGTTCATATGATTAATGTTTGACACCCATGTGGAGATTATTCTAAAGTGAAATTGCATGTGAGAAGCTGTACCATATTAGCTTATAGGGGAGCAATTTTCAAGTTTTCACAGAGCGAAGTACAATCAAGAAAGGTGGTCCAACTTGAGGTGTTTAAGATCATCTAAATCAATTGGAATGGTCAAGCCAAAGGTATGACCTTGATAGGGTTTCTATTTTACCGGTCTCATGATGTTAGTGGGGAGACCGGGTTATAGTATAGATAACCGTTCTATCAAGAGGGGCTCTCGAATGAGTTGCTTAATCATATTGTTCATAGAGAGCTCAAACCTTTGCATCCTTGGCACCATTTTTCTTGGTTCTTATTTTGTTTTCTCCATGTGTAGTTTATATCTTCTCATGTTCTTCATGTCAATCTCAAGTTCATAAAAAAGGATTTCGTATAGAAAACTTATTGCGTTTTTGTTAATGGAGATTTTGCCAGTTCCTATCTTATAGAGAGGTCAAGACTTTTCCCATTTTTATCCTACATTGTTGGACTATAATTTTTCTCTGCATATTCTTTTAGTGCTCGTTGTTGTGATTTCAATGAGCACAAGAACGTCGAAAACGGAGTCCGGAAGCAAAAGATATGACTATTTTCGTATTACTGTTATGGTAGTTTCCCGGGAGGCGGAAATTCCGGTCCAAGGCCGTACATTTTAGGACAGGACGTTATATTCTGGGGCAATTATCTGGCCCAGACCATAGATTGGGCACTCGCGCTCCAGGGGGGTCTTGGTTCGTCCATAAATTTCCGGGGTAAGTGGAAAATTTCTAGCCCGGACGGCTCTAACAGCCGTATTTTGCGAAAAGCTAAATAGGCTTCCTCTTCCTCAAGAGGAGGTTTCCCATCCCGTTTTCTCTCTCCTCCATTGTTGACCTTCAAGAACTTAGGTTTCTCTCAATCCCTCAATGATTGTTTCCCCTTTTTAGGTAAAAGAGAGAGGAGATCTAGATCTACTATTACACCAATCAATCTCTCCTCTTAGTGAGGGGAATCCATTGGATATAGATCTTGAGATCCATTAGTTGGTTTCCTTGTTCTTCCTCCTTCCTCCATCCATAGCATTATTTTCTTTGGTGGTATTTGGGAGAGAAGGATTTGACCACTTTTTGTGTTCTTGCCATTGCATTAGGTGCATCAGTTTGAGTTCCCCCACGGGATTCGTGAAAGAGAAGTTCGTGAGCTTGTTACTCTTGGGTGCTTGGTCACCAGAGAGATTGTTTCTCTTGGGTTCATTGAGCACCCTAGACTGTTAGTGCTTGGAGATTCCACCTTATTGCAAGAAGCATCGTTAAGAGCCTCCAATTGAGTTCTTGAGATAGCCTCAACCTTGTGTATGATTTGGTCACCGCCTTCAAGACGACCTTATAGTGGAAACGAGCATCTCCTACACCGGAGAAGCTCAAGTAGAATAGGGTGGGCACAACCATACATTGGAGTGCCTTCACTGCTCCACACCCCTCCAATGAAGATGTACTCCCCTTGGGAAGAAACTTTGGTAATCACATTGATGTCTGCTTGTGCTTCGGTTATTTCTCTACTTGAGCTCGGTAATTATGCATTTATCTTTGTTATAGCCATCATTCTTGAAGTTATCTATCTTTCTATCACTTGGTTGTATATCTTACTAAGCATAATTTGTTGGTGCACATAGCTTGTTTAGGTTTTATGCTTAATAAATTAAACGCTAGTTTATTCCGCATTTATTCAAGTCTAAACCGTAATTATTTTAAAGCGCCTATTCATCCCCTCTAGGCGGCATCCTTCTACTTTCAATTGGTATCAGAGCAAGGTATCTCCTTGTTAGGCTTCACCCCCTTGAGAGTAATGACGTCGCTTAGTGAATTAGTGCATGATCCCACTTTTCATTTTGATGGCACAAACTATGATGTTTGGAAATTTTGCATGCTCATTTATTTCTGGATCATGGACCCACATATGGAGCAAATTGTAGAGTTGTGTTTTTCTCCTCCAAAGGATACTCAAAATCCATCTTTAGAGGAAGATAAATACTTATCTCTCAATGCTCTTGCTATTAATGTGTATTTCCTTCTTGTGAGCCTTGTAGTTATTAATCCACTCTTTCCTCTCTGTAATTCTCATGAGTTATGGACAAAGCGTCAAGATAAATATGGTGTGTCAAATATTGTTGAGGATGATTTCTCTCCATCCATCTCCGGTCGTGATGAGTTATCAAGTTGTTCTACTTCACCAACATGTGATAACCTACAAACTAATGAGATGGTGAGTAGTGATAGACTTTGCAATAATGATAGTGAGCTTATTATTGATGATCCTTCATCTCTATCTTATTGCAATGCCTCATCTTTGGACTTAAAAAAACTAGCACTAAAAATGTTTTACATGCTTGTGTTGATGGTCTTTTCTTATCATGTCGACATTGCTTGACTACATCTCATGATGATATGTGTGCTTTATCTTGTTCTCATAATAAAAATGATTGTGTTTCCTCTAATATTTGTATGGCTAACAATGTAAAGGAAACCCAACTCTCTATGGAACAAGATGTGGACTTGAGTGGTGCCTCAAGTAATGATTCATCATCATCTACCACCTTTTGCCTCATGTCCAAGGATTCAAAGGTATCTTATACTTTGAACTCCAATATATCTCATGATGACAGAGATGAGTGGATATCTTTGTGGTTAGCAAGTCTTGACGGTGAGACCAAGGAAAATGTGAATGCTCCCTAGAACAACTTGATGAGTCTAACTCTCTTGTAGATAAAAAGGAGGAGATCATTTTTATTTTGGAAAATCAAAATGGTGGTCATTCTATCAAGGACAAAGATCTTGAAAAGGCTTTTGATAAAAGCATTCCCTTAGATCTTCTCTTGAAGAGAAACTATCTAGTCTAGAAGAAACCTAGGTTATTTGCGTTTCTAAGATTAGAAGGGACAATGAATTATCTCTTCCTATTTCTAATATCCTTAAAGATAAAAATGATGATGCTTGTGCTACTAACTATACTTCTTGTGAAGCACCCATATTAAAGGAGAATGTTGAGCTATGGGCTCAACTTGACTTGCTAACTAGCAATTATGGAAATTGGAAGAAACTCATGAAAAGCTCTAAAGATTTCATGAGGATCTTCTAGTATCCCATGAGAGGCTAAAGTTAGCTCATGAGTCTATTTCTTCTAAGATAATATCTTGTGAGCCTCATGTGGACAAAGGCACAACATCTACTTTAAATGCTATATCGCCTTGTGCCAGTCCTAGTAATTCATCCACCCATAATGTTTCCACATCTTGTGATGAATTTCTTTCCATGCCTTGTTGCTCTAATAATGATGCATCTACTTCCTATAGCTCTTGTGTTGATACTAACCATGTAGAGGGAATCAAGGATCTCAAGGCCAAGTCACTTCCTTGAAGAAAGACTTGGAGAAGTTTCATAAAGGGAAATCCACACTTGATAATATGTTGAGTGTACAAAAATTCCCCAATGACAAGAGATGACTTGGATTTATTTCCAGTCACAAGAACAAGTCCAAGGTCGACAAGAAAAAGGGACATGAACAAGTCAAGAATTTGACTAAGATTGTTTGCTTCAAGTGCAAGGTTGAAGGGCATCATGTTAGATCATACCCTTTGAAGAAGAAGCAACAAGGGAAGCGTCCAAAAGTCCAAACTCAATCTCAACTCCAAGTTGAAGAAAGGCCTCTTCCCAAGAAAACTCAAGCTAATACCCCTCAAGTTGATAAATCAACTAAGAAGAGTGGAATGAGTCGTTGTTTCTATTTATGTCGTAAAAAGGTATATCTTTCTTCTTCATGCACTAATGGTACATTATCCAACCCTATCATAATTTATGATGTGTATTCCATTCGGAAGGATAATGTGGGCAATGTGTTTTCCAAATATGTTGGCACTCAAAGTGGTGTCAAGAAAAGAACCATTTGGTTTTCCAAGCCTATTGTGACTAACACTTAGGACCCAACTTGTTTGGGACAAACAAGCTCAAACTTGATCAATATGTGTTATTGGATGGCATTGGAGACTTGGCTCTATCATGAAGAATTAAGGGATCTTCATCAATCTTATTTCCTCAAGCCAAGTCATTTGGATTATCATGTCTTTATATCATATCCCATGCTCCTTCTTGCGGTAACTTGTATTTTAAATTCTATACATACATTGAAAGTTGCTTGCCCCTTTGCATGTGTTGGTTTTATACCTTGCTTGTGTTTTGTATATGTTGTGCTTACTACTTACTTATCCTTGAGTAATCTAGTATGTGTTTGTCGGTTCACACAAAATGTATGTGTGATTTTGCTTTAATTCGTATTGCATCGTGTTTGTATCTTATTTCGCTCTTTTGATTGATTAATGGACTATCATATTTTGGGGGTATAATATGCATTGGCACTTCAAAATTCTAAATGTGTGTACATGAGCAATACCATTTAGTGTTGATATTTCAATACCATCTAGTCTCTATGTGGTATGCCATGATCGCGAGAAATTCAAATTCTATAATGTCTATTAATTATCTCTAGTTGGTCTTTGTTTTCCTCTTGTTAACAACAAAATTGATTATCACATTTTGGGGTAGTAATAAGATTTTTTCATATTACAAGCCTAAAGAATGTGAACATTTGAGGTTTTGTCACCTAGACTCGATATTGTTAATTATCTTGTTCCTATGCGTCATGTGTGCTTAAACAAGTTTCAATTTGCTTAAATGCTTTTATTTTCTCATCTTTTGGATCTTGTTTGTGAGAAAGTTTTTGGTGCGGTTTTCCTTAAATGTGCACTAGTATGTATTATCTCGGAACCCGGTTGCTTCATGCTATATTAGTCATTGCTTTGCATGATCATTCGACTATTGAAGCCACCAAGAATATATATTTAAGCATCATGTTTTAATTCCTATCCTTTTCATATGATTTTATGTTGTGAATATGATCATGAATATCTAAGCAGCATACTACCTAGAAATAAGTCCTTACTCCTTGTCCTTGACAAGTGATAATCTTATTTGTGGTAGAACTTATTGATCATATTTACTTGGGCTATTGCTTTTATTTTCCATATTTCTTGCCAAGTAATTGTTTTGTGCTCACTCCCATTGTCTTCCTTGCCTATTGAGAATCCCTTTGTTTTCCTCGTATTTGTTTGGTGTTCTAATTGGTAAAGCTAAACCAAGGATCCCATTTGTGTGCATATTGTATTAAAATTCAAAATTATAAATAATGCACAAATCATGGGGGAGCTTTCATATATTATTTTAAACACTAGTTTTCTTATTTTTGTCTTTAGACCTTTCTCAATTGGTACTTAATCCCGGTGACATGTCTTTATGGAAAAAACCTTTTCGTTTTGGTACTTTGTGCCATCATGAAAAGTGTAGAGGGTTTGCTTTAGTTATTGGAACTCTGCTCTTTTGGGAGTTGGTTATCTTACTCATTGTTTTATTTTCAAATTGATCTATTTTGGATATTGGACTTCTTTTTGTTATAAATCTTTCTTTTGATATCTCTTTTTGGAGTTAAATATCTCATTTCTTGATGTAACTTTTAATTGGTTTCTTTGATGTGTCAATTGGTTCTTTGTGATCTTGTTTTCACTTGTGTTTTGGTTCTTGAAAATCTTTGCATGCATATTTACTAAAGTATTTGTTATGGCATGCTTACTTTCTTTGATCCAATATATAGGGTAAACTCCACCAAATCCTAAATCGTCTAAGATTTGCATGAAATTGAATTTCATATCTATATGCACATATTAATGTGGAGCTTATCCTATGTATTGTAGTTTTTCTAGCTACTTTGGACCCAATGTGTTTGGGGACCATTTTGTTCTTAAATGTGTTTTAGGTACATTTGAGATGCATTGGATGCTTGCCTCATTCTCAAGTAAGGTGTGGTCACGATGATCTTATCGGAGTCAAGCTAGGATGATGGATTAAATCAACAAAAACATCTCCAATGCGATCTCGGTAACAAGTATCTCCTCATACAACTATTCTTGTTGTGTAGGTTCCATCTTGGCATAAAAATTCTTTATTTATAAAATTATTTTCCCTTCGTGATACTTGCTTTTATCAAAACATTGCAACTATCTCTTTTTCCATTACTGATATTTGTTATGTCTTTGGTGTATTTATGACTTTATCTTGGATATCATGTTCTTCACTTTCGTAACTATTTTGTGTGTACATGCTTCTTTGTGGATACATATTATCATGATTTTTGCACACTTAGAAACTTATACACATGAGAGGAGATACATCTCTTTTTGGTATCCTATTCTTTTGGAGTCCACCATTCTTATACCCTTTTCCATTTTTTGTGACTCCGTAAAGTTTTTTCCTTATGAGTGCTTGTCTTATATTATTTCATCTCGTGCACTCGTTTGTTTATTAAGTCCTTTTTCTCTCATGCTTATCTTGCTGCGAATGTTGGTTTCCTTATGTTTGGTTGAGCCTTTTCTCATGGTGTTCTGTTCATTTGGTATCTTTTTGCTCAATCATTCATTTATTTTCTTCAAGTGCTATGCCTAGTTTGTTTTTTATGCTCTCTTGCAGTTGTTTTGTGTTTTAGAAGATATTTGGGGAGTGATGATTCCATCTTTGTGCACTTTTTATTCAAATGTAAAAACTCTAAATAAGTGCATGAACATTGGGGAGCTTCATCATTTTCTTTAGAACACTATTTTGCTAAAATCATAAAATCTTTAGTTCCATTGGTTTTTCGGATCCTTTGTTTGTGTTCCTCCTCTTGGAAGAAGTGTTAAAGGAGTACAATCTTATTTGCAATCTTTGGATGCTCAATATAGTTTGATCTCCCTCCATTTATTCGTCATTGAATATGCATTTGTCTTCACTCATATTATGAGAAATGCTAAAATTGTGGGGAAGCTCTTAGTACTCTTGGGAGGGGCTCCTCTCGGGGTCGTCTGTGCCGTTTATCCATCAACGAAGGGATGCGCTTTCCCATTTCGCCCTGAGCCTTAGTGGGCAGGGGCGATAGAGTTGGCTGATGCGGTTGCAGAGATGGAGATGGACTCGTGTAGTGGTGGTCATCCCTCGCATCATCATGTGGACTTGGAGGTAGTGGACCGCAACTCAGAGGAGACGATGGTGGTCTTGGCGCCGAGCCTAGAAACACGATGTATTGCTTGCGCCATAGAATGAAACCACCCCCGACTTCTCCCAATGTGCTCTCACCATCACCTCCGGCGATGTCCAGCTCCAGGGATTCATATCCCGATACAAGGTGATCCACTCCGACACGACCATGGCCAACTGGAATCTCATTGCAATGCCACCATGATGTAGATTCACCGTAGCCTTCATGTATAATATCATCACTCCCACATGGAGCTCACAACTTGTCTGCTCTCTGATATCATCAACGGGATAGCGATCTATCGGTGCCTCTTCACACCGAATCCCGTGGAAGCCACGCTGCTTCTCCGCTGAGATGGGACGACTTGACTATCTTGCTGCAGCTGACGAGTTGGCAATTGCTCGCGCAATTCATGTATTTTTTTTGTTGGTCCTTTACCATAGCAATTAAATCGTTGGGCTTTCTATGTAGGTCATCTAACCGAGCGTCCTCCTTGTGCTCTTTCCTCTTCTTTGCTCTCTATAAACTTCTATAAGTTTCAAGCTTTTCGGGAAACCCTTGCTTCCATGTCACAGTAGCTCCTAACCCTCGTGTTCGTCCTGGTTTTTCAGCATGCCCGAGAGCCTTAGTCAGCTCGTCATTCTCTCGGTCGGGAATAAAATTTCCCTCTCAAACCTCGGCGATTGCTTCAATAATTGCTTTCTAGGGTACGGCAATTGCTTTCTTCTCATCAGTTTTTAAGTCCCTTGTTTCCAAGTCATATTCCGCCCCATGCCCAAGTTCCCAATTTCTTGCCCTATGGGGTCAGTCCTGTGTAGCCGGAGTGATCCCCTTTTCTCGCAAGGAGGCCTCAAGTCGATCCCATTTAGGCTCGGCAGTTCTATAGCCACATGTCCCCATCTTATGGTGATATATCTAATTCGCTGCATTTATCTTATTCTTTTTCGACCTCAGTTTAGCTACTTCCGATTTCTTGTACTCCAGAAATGAGTCCTGTGAGACCGCTACCTCTCTAGCGTGCTAGTGAAATCTCGAACTTTTGAATCTTTGACATACGCACGATATAATAGGTTATTGTAATTATTGAACTATTCAGCCATCTTCTTAAGAGCAAAACGCTTGACTAAGTCCCTCATGGCATTTTGCTTTGCGGTATCATCCAAGACCGGTAGGGTGAAATTTGAAATGCGTTTTTTTTCCAAAGCACGTCTTTCGAGCTCTCGTCGACCTCCCTCCACCAGCTGCTTTGGCCTATTCCATTCCTGAACACTGATAGGGATGTTGTCCCTAACAATAACACCGGATTGATCCATAAACTTATTTGCATTCTCCTTTGGAAGCAACGATTTGACATCTGGACCGACCACCTCAATTAGGAGATGTGTATCTTTGGACAACCCTTTGGCATGTCCTTGTTTAGATTGGGTCGATGTGGAGGTTTAAAATTAAAAAACATTCGTTAATACATATATATATATATATATATATATATATATATATATATATTGCATCGAACTGATCAACACAGGCTTAACATACCTCGACAGACTACGATGTCCACCATCTTGCGACTCTTCATAATTCTTTATGCTCATTTCCGGGTCGGCTCTTCATTCCAGCTCCATTCGCTCATCGGAATCTTTCAAAAAATTCGAGTCTTCGGCTGCTAAAATTTCCTCCACTGTCACCAACGTCGGGTTGTTGCCGTAGGAAGGCTAAAATTTCCTCTTCATTTTCTCTGCTGTTGAAGTGATCCATTGCTTGACTAATAGAAAAGAAAGAATGATAGTATTAGGAGAAGGAGCCAATAATACATCTAAAATAATGCATTAATACATCTAGAATAATAACACCGATACATCTAAAATAATGCAGCAATAAGAAAGAATGATAGCATTAGGAAAAGTGATTCATTGTTTAACTAATATAACCATTTACATAGCTAGGGTCCATTTTTATTTAACCCTAATACATCAGGAATAATAACACCGATACATCTCACATGCAAGCATGAACCTCTCAAACTAACGACGATCGGGTCCTGAGCCGTGAGGTGCTGAGCCGCCGGCGATGTGAACCCAAAGATAAGGAACTCTCACAGGGTCGTGGCTGACATGATAAGGAACCCACCGAAAAAACGGTCATGTATTGCTAGACTGGGTATCTAACAAATACATGTAGCGTCGGACGTACTCCTCCTCCTACCTGATACGGACACGTACCACCTCCTCGGGCGCCGGCTCCCTCTACACCGAGCATGGCCCACACGATTGCCACCAAAGAAGATCCAGGTAGATGACGTCACCCGGATTCCTGACCAAGCTGCTTGTACCAGAAGATAGCACTCCCAGTGCCAGCCCGGCGGGAGCCCAGTGCCGGATCGCCCCTCGGGTCCAATAGGGACATCGTCGCCGAGAACAACAAAAACTGGAAACATAATTCTAATTAACACTAATTCTAAAAAAAATAACACTAACACTAAGTCTAAATCTAACACTAATACTAATTGTAACAGTAAAACATTCTAACTCTAACACTAACACGAATTCTAATAGTAAAAAACTAGTTTCTAACAGTAAACATTATAACCCTTAAAGTAATTTCTAATCCTAAACACTAAATCTAACAATAATTCTAACACTAAGTCTAAGTCTAACACTAAGTATAACACTAAGTCTAAATCTAAATCAAACACTAACAATATAACAATAAGTTTAAACCTAAATCTAACACTAAGTCTAACTCTAATGAAGCCTAACCTAAATCTAACACTAAGTG
Organism: Alopecurus myosuroides; assembly: GCA_028641055.1. Classification (NCBI taxonomy): domain Eukaryota; kingdom Viridiplantae; phylum Streptophyta; class Magnoliopsida; order Poales; family Poaceae; genus Alopecurus; species Alopecurus myosuroides. The sequence continues at coordinate 63,884,329 of CM054059.1, forward strand.
TATATCTAGGCGACGCTCACCTCCGGCTCAGTGGCGCGGACGCGGTGGGCTCGGCGGCGCCGGCGTTGTGGGCGACGACGAGCGGCGCCATGGGCAAGGAGCGCGGAGCGGTGGGCGATGAACGACGCGGGAGCGAAGGAGGGCGTCGAGCGGCGGCGCGGAGGAGGGCTTCGAGCGGTGCAGAGGGTGCGGGCGCTCGATGGGATGCCTTGATGTGAGGCTAACATTGGTAAACCCCAAGAGAAAGGTTGTGAAGAGTGTAGCAGCAAATTTTCCCTCAGAAAAAAACCAAGGTTGAATCGACCAGTAGGAGGACAGGAAATCTCTGAAGGTTGATGCAGCTGAGGTGGCAGGGCGCACTACCGGTTCAGCAACACCGTGGAACCTACACGACACAATCAAATCACTCTGTCCCAACGTAGCAGTGAGGTTGTCAATCTCACCGGTTATGCTGAACACAAAGAGGTTGAACGTATGGTGTGGAAAACAGTAGGAACAGTATGAAAGAAGTAGGTGTTTTATCAGTATGAGGAAAATGTACCCAGATTAACAGTTCACTAGTGGTGTCTCTCCGAGAAAGATAAATAACATGTGTTGTGAACAAATTACAGCTGGGCAATTGACATAAATGAAGACTGCACCGTAGTGCATATGCAAGACATAAATATTATTATGTGATTCATGTGGGCATTACAACAAAATACATAGACCGTCATTCAACTCCATCTATGACTGCTAATCCACCCTCCGAATATCATCCGAACAAACGTTGTGTATTAAGTTGCAAGCAACAGATAATTGCATTAAGCAAAGTGTGTAATGTAAACAATAGAATCATCCTTAGACAAAGCATTGTTGTTTTCTCCCTAATGGCAACAACACATCCTCCATCTGTCACATTTCTATCACTCGAGCACAGATGCAAAGGAGGCATGAACACACTACCGAGCATAAATATTCCCTCTTGGAGTTACTAGCATCTACTTGGCTAGAGCATCTACTAATAACAGAGAGCATGCAAGATCATAAATAACATAAGCATGAAGATAACATGATAGATTGATAATCAGAAGACATAGCATTCAACATTCATGAGATCCTAGCAAACACAAAATGTAGCATTACATAAAGATGATCTCGATCATGTGAGGCAGCTCACGATATCTAAACATGAGATACAAAGTGGACAGAACAGCCATCTAGCTACTGCTATGGACCCGTAGTCCAGGAATGAACTACTCACGCATCACTTCGAAGGAGGGCATGGTGGTGCAGACCCCCGGTGATGAATTCCCCTCTCGGCAGGGTGCCGAGGAGAGCTCAAGAACCCTACTGATCTCGGGATGACAATGACGGCGGCCTCGGGTGTTTATCGAGAAAAGTGGTGTATGTTTAGGTTTTACGTCTCAAGGGGTATAAATAGGCGAAAGGGCAAAGGCGGTGGAGGCCTGGGGGCCCCACACCACCCCATGGCGCGGCCAGGGGGCGCGCCGCCCTATGGTTTGGGCCCCCTGTGGCCCCTCTCCGGGTCTCTTCAGGACTCCGGGGAACCTTCAGGAATTCTAAGTCTTCCAGGCTTCGAATTTTCCGATTCCAAGAATATTTCCAGAACAACTTTTCTGAAACTAAAAACAGCAGAAAACAGGGAATTGGCTCTGTGTCATCTTGTCATTAGGTTAGTCCGGAAAATCGATAAAAATGACATAAAGTGTATAGCAAACATGTGGGAAACAATAAGAAAACACCATGGAACATCAGAAATTAAGGATACGTTTATGGCGTATCAGAGTGCCACGGTATCACACTTTTATCTTTCACCTTTTTACCTTTTAGTAGATTCATATCATGAGTGGAGAAAATATCATATAGGATGGTTTGCAGTATGGAAGTATCACTCTTAAGTTGGTTATCGTTGTATCCCTTGGTTTGAGCTGCCGTTATGGAATATTAATGAGAAGTTTCATCATGTTCTACACTTTATTATAGCTTGAAATTTCTGTTATATGGTTGATCTTGTGATTAGTATTGGTATCAATATTGGAGCATCAAGTTAAACTAGTTGGTTTTGGAGAACTTAGCATTGGTCAGTAGCAACAATACTTTGAGGCTTAAGTAGAAAAGAGGGAGTTGCATGTAGATATATTACTGCATGATCTTTCTTTCTTGTTGGCTCATAAGCTTAGTATTCTCAAGTTAGGATTTTTTATACTTCCAAGGAAGATTGCATGATTGTTTTTTGAACCGGTAGTGCGCCCTGCCACCTCAGCTGCATCAACCTTCAAAGATTGCTTGTTTTCCTACTGGTCGATTCAACCTTGGTTTCTTTTCTAAGGAAAAACTTGCTCCTACACTCTTCACAACCTTTCTCTTGGGTTTTACCTACATCAGCCTCACGTTAAGGCATCCCATCAAGTTTTCTGGCGCCGTTGCCGGGGAGGAAGAGAATATCTGCAAGGGGAGTCTCTCACTTCCAATCTCTTTACTTTGTTTTAGTTTTGCTTAGTTTATTTTATTTTGTCTTGTTTGCTTCTCTTTATCAAAAACACAAAAAAATAGTTCTTATTCTAGTTGTTACTTTTATTACTTCATTGTTATTTTTCATCATGTTGTTCCCTAATTTTACCCTAAAAGATCTTCCAGTAGGGAGTGGTTCTATACTTGGAAAGGGCACCATTAAAGAATTCTTTGATCATGTTAGTAAGCATGGTAATTTTGAGGAAAAATCCATAGTAGAACTTGCTCCAAATTATGAGACTGCTGCAACTTCTTTAGTTCACATGTTAAAAGGTATGTTTTTTATTCTTCATACCATATTACAGCATATGTTCCTCAACTTGAATAACATTGAAGATGTTGAGAAAAGGAACTTTATCTTAGAAACCATGCTTAAAGAATTTGGAGATTTTGCTATAGAAGCTAGAAAAGTCTTTGATCATTTAAATATGATAGGCTCATGTGTAAATATTGTTTGTGCTCTAGGAAAAACTGAATATCATAATGAAAAGGAGGATAAAAGACCAATGCCCTTTAAATTGATAGCGCTGCATGAAGCCCAAGAAAGGAATTTTGATTGGATTGTTCATGAGAATTTATTTGATGAGAATAGTAAGCCTAGAAGTTCTAAGAGCGGAGCCTATGAAACTCACTTAGAAAAAATAAAATGCATTATTAAGGAATTTCCAAATCTTGATTTGAATGCCTTTTCATTTCAAAACACTTGATTCCACTTTTCTGGGCCTAGCTAAAAGGCGTTAAAGAAAAGCACTTCTTGGGAGATAACCCATGGTTTTATTTTTGCTTTGTTTTTCTCTGTTTTCTTTGAGTCAAGGGGTTGTATAATTCTGTAGAAACTCCTTTGTATCTTTATTTTCATGTTTTAGTAGTGCCAAGTAAGGTTTCTAACGAGAATTGGAGTTGGTTTTCGGATTTCTGCGCAGGAAACAGATTTCTCCTGTTCACCGTAAAAAATCGTATAATTCACAGAAAAATCCAAATGACCTGATATTTCTTGTGCTTATTTCTCGGCTAATTCTGCAACATTTTTTTTCTTTAAATTTTTCGATCTGATCAACTTAAGTGCCCCGAAAAATTCGTCTTTACGGACTGTTCTGGTTTTGACAGATTCTGCCATTTTTCTTGCATTTGCTCTTTTGCGATGTCAAGTGGATTTCTTTGCTTCGCGAAACATCAGTTGATGTAGCTTATGTTTAAAATTATAAATATCACTTGTGACATACAGAAACAATGGATATTTGATTGTTGCACTAACCCTCTAATGCGAATTACTCTTTGAGTGTGGTGTGAAGGAAGTTTTCAAGGGTCAAAAGAAGAGGTGATATATGTGATCAAGAAGAGTGCAAGGTCAAATCTTGGGGATGCCCCCGTGGTTCATCCAAGAATATTTTTAGAAGACTCAAGCATCTAAGCTTGGGGATTCCCAAGGCATCCCCTTCTTCATCAACAATCTATCAGGTCTAGTGAAACTATATTTCTATTCGGTCACATCATATGAAGTTTACTTGGAGCGTTGTTTTTCTTTTGTTTTCTTTTGTTTTCCTTTGTTTTATTTTATTTTTATTTCTGCAATAATATAGGTGTACCCTAGAATTCCTTGATTGGGAGAGAGACACGCTCCGCTTTTTCGTTTGAATACTTTCTATGCTAGTATTCTTAGTTTTTCTTCTAGTTGCTGCAAAAATTCCTGTTTAGCTCTTGTTTTCATTGCATCTCTTGTTCAGAGCTGTTAGTTTTAGTAGTGTTATGTGAATACTCTCATGTTTTCTTTATGTAGAATTTAGAGAGTTTTTGTTAAAGCATGTTTTGTATGGTGCTTGTTGGGGAAAAACACTGCTGCTTGAGGTAGACTTTTTAACGGTGCAAGTAGAAGCTTGTATAGACTGTGGCTAGACTTTTTCATATCATGCTAGATGTTATTTTAGTTATAAAGCCTCATGGTTATTTAGTATCATGATTAGCCTCAAATAGATGAGAGTTTTTAATGTGCAATTGAAAGAATCATAAGTTGTTCTTGTCATATTGAAGCATAAATTTGTGGTGTTCTCCTTTGAATGTTTTATTTGGTTGACTTGGCGCATGCTCACACCATGTTTATGACTATGAACCAGCCACTAATAGGCTCTATGATCATTTAGTTTTTGAACTTTTAGTACCACTTATGCTTTGATTAATGATGTTTATGTCGCTATGCATGATTATGGCCATTATTGCTCTCTTGATTTGTCGCTCCCAGTCTTTTGCTAGCCTCCACCTGTACTAAGTATGAGCTCTACTCGTGCAATCCAACTCCCAAAAACCCAAGAAGACTCTAATAGCACGTCTTACAAGAAGACTCGTAATAGCACTTGCACTAGTGGTAGCATGGCATTCTTTAATAAATTCATCATTAAGTTCAATATAAGTTTCTTCAAGATCATCACTAGGACTAGGCTCAGGTGAACTAACATGTGTACCAAGATTTTTCAGTAGGAATTTCAGTGTTTTCAATTTGTTTAGATCTAGCAATTGTCGCATATAGGAAAGGACCTAAAGAACCAGTATCATCAAGCATAGTAGAAGCATCATCAAAATTATCAGAAGTATTCTCAGACTCAGCAGAAGTAGAAGTGTGTGCAGCATGTGTGTGGTGGTTTAAGAAGCTTACTCATTACAGACGGTGAATCAAGAGCAACAGAGGTGTTCAGAGTTCTACCTCTCCTTGTAGTGGATGGCAATATAGGGACTTTCCCATCACGAGTTTTACCCGTGATGAAAAATTTGCAGTGAACAATATCACGTTCAAGTGAGCTTATAAATAAAGCTATGCTCCCCGGCAACGGCGCCAGAAAATAGTCTTAATGGCCCACAAGTATAGGGGATAGCAACAGTCTTCGAGGGAAGTAAAAACCAAATTTATTGATTCGACACAAGGGGAGCCAAAGAATATTTATAATCCTTAACAGATGAGTTGTCAATTCAGCTGCACCTAGAAGTAGACTTTCTCACAACATTTTATCAGTAGTAACAGTTTTATAGCTGTAGCAGTAGTAAAATAACAGCAGGAATAAAATAGAAACAGCGGTAGCAATTGTAGAAAATAGCAGAATTAAAATATTGTAGGCATAGGGAATGGATGAACGGGTGTGATGCGCGTAGATTATACGCTCGTTGAAAAACCCCAAGAGGAAGGTATGAAGAGCAAAGAAGCAAGTTTCCCTCAGAAAGAAACCAAGGTTCAATCGACCAGTAGGATAAAGAACTCACTTCTGAAGGTTGAAGGCAGCTGATGTTGGCAGGGCACACTACCGGTTTAGCAGCAACGTGGAACCTACACAACACAATCAAATTACTTTGCCCCAACAAAGCAGTGAGGTTGTCAATCTCACCGGTTTTGCTGAAAACAAAGGATTGGACGTATATTATGGAAAACAGTATTTGTTTGAAGTAATGAAAAGAGAAAAATGATGGTAGTAAGTAAACAATAATAGTAGTAGGAAAACAACGGTTGTAGTAGTTGTATTATTAGTGTAAATAAATCGACCAGGGTCCACAGTTCACTAATGGTGTCTCTCCATAAAACATACATAACATGTTGGGTAAACAAATTACAGCTGGGCAATTGACAGATATAAATGATGCACCATAGTGTATATGCATGACACGATGATTACTATGTGATTCATGGGGGCATTACAACAAGATTCATAGACCGTTATCCAACTACATCTATGACTAATAATCCACCCTCGGAGCGTCATCCAATCAAACCTCGGGTATTAAGTTGCATGCAACAGATAATTGCATTAAGCAAATTGTGTAATGTAAACATCGTTGTTTTCTCCCTAATGGCAACAACACATCCCCCACCCATTACGTTTCTGTCACTCGAGCGTGAGTGAAAGGGTGGCATGAACCCACTATCTAGCATAAATGCCCCCTCTTGGAGTTATAAGCATCAACTTGGCTAGAGCATCTACTAGTAACAGAGAGCATGCAAGATCATAAATAACATAAACATGAAAGAACATAATAGATTGATAATCACTGGACATAGCATTCAATATTCATCGGATCCCAGCAAACACAATATGTAGCATTACGATAAGATTATCTTGATCATGTTAGGCACCTCACAAGATCTAAACATGAGGCATAAAGAGGAGAGAACAACCATCTAGCTACTGCTATGGACCCGTAGTCCAAGGATGGACTAATCATGCATCACTCCGGAGGCAGGCATGGTGGTGTAGAGCCCTCCGGTGATGAATTCCCCTCCCAGCAGGGTGCCGGAGAGAGCTCCAGAACCCTCCCGAACTAGGGTTGACGATGGAGGAGGCTATGGATCTTTGTGGTGGAAAAGGTTCGGGTATTTAGGGTTAACCCATGGAGGAGCTTATATAGGCGAGAATGCAATGTTGGTGGGTGGCCAGGGGGCCCACACCACCAACTGGCGCAGCCAGGGGTGTGCCGCCCTATGGTGTGGGGCCTCTAGGGCCCCCCTCCGGGTCCCCTTCGGACTTTGTGTACGTGACATACTTCTAAGACCCTGGGCTTCGTTTCGTCCAATCCGAGAATATTTTCAGAACAACTTTTCTGAAACCAAAAACAGCAGAAAACAGGAACGGGCTCTATGTCATCTTGTCAATAGGTTAGTCTAAGAAAATCCATAAAAATCACATAAAGTGTATAGGAAACATGTAGCATCTGGCATGAAAAAAACATGGAACATCAAAAATTATGGATACGTTTATGATGTATCAACATCCGCAAGCTTAGTTCCTACTCGTCCTCCAGTAGGTAAAACGATAAAAACAAATAATTTCTAAGGTGACATGCTACCAACATAAACTTGATCATCTAAATTGTAAAAGCATATGTACGCTGAGATCATAGTACTTTAAACACAGGCATGATAGATATAATTCTAACAATGAAACTTAGCAAACACCTTGCATCATGAAAAGTAACACAAATAAACGATCATGAATAATAATGCACTTAAAAGTTATACGTTTGTTTCAAACATAAAGAAAACATAGCAAAGTGATATTTCGCTTGTCCTTAAGAGTGGGGCAAAACATAAATTTCAGGACACCTTCAAAGTTCAAGTGGATGACTAGAACAAGTAATTTGAGAGCAAGTAATAACACATCATGAATCAATTAATAATAATCTTTGGGACTGATGCACATTAAACTCAGAATGGCAACTACGCTCTCTCAACTGTGCATAAATTTAGAAGATGTAGACTCAACATAAAAGTAAAAGAAAGACCCTTCACAGAGGGAAGCGGGGATTAACTCATGTGCTAGAACTTTTTATTTTATTAAACAAAGGTATTGAAAACATTTTTTTAGAGAGGTGTATGCTTATGTCAACGAATGGTAAACAGAAAATACAGTACGTCAGAAGCCAACTAGACTTCACAAGAGAGACTCCCATTTGAAGGACGCATCTGGGGTTAGAAGTTCATCCCTCTTCTCTTTTGTTTACACAATTATGCTTTGACTGTAAATCAGGGGCAAAAATAGTGAAGAGAATTTTATATTAACCTGTTTTGGGGTTGGGCACCCCGCTGACAGCTCTTCTATCATTTTGGATAAGAGGATGTGCCACTAGTCCAAGTGTGTAAGTCGAATCAACAAGTGAGATAAATATTCTCTATTCACGTCCTCATGAGCTAAAACATGGGCACAAAACAGGAGTAATTTTTAAAGTTTAAAGGTAGCACATGAGAAATTTACTTGAAGTGGCGGTTAAATACCACATGTAGGTAGGTATGGTGGACACATTCCGCAAATTTTGGTTTTTGAGAGTTAGATGCACGAGTAGAGCTCATACTCAGTACAGGTGGAGGCTAGAAAAAGACTGGGAACAACAAATCAAGAGAGCAATAATGGTCATAATCATGCTTAGCGACAAAAACATTATTAATCAAAGCATAAAGGGTATTACAAGTAAAAAACTAAATGATCATAGAGGCTATAAGTGACTGGTTTGTAGTCATAAACATGGTGTAAGCATGCGCCAAGTCAACCAAATAAAGCATTCGAAGGAGAATAACACAAATTTATGCTTCAATGTGATAAAAACAACTCATGATTCTTTCAATGGAACATTAAGCACTCTCAGATATTTGAGTTAAGTCATGCTACAAGAACAACTACTAATCATAGAATTAATATAACATCTAACATGACATGAAAAAGTATAGCCAGAGTCTATACGAGCTTCTTTTTGCACCGTTATAAGCACGAAAATTGTACTACTGCTTTCCAACACCAAGTGTAATAAACAAAAACTCTCCAAGAGATATAAAAATGAAAAAAGAGAGTATTAACACTACTCTACTAGAACTAACAGCTCTAAAAAATAGATGCATGAAAAACAGGAGCTAAAAGGATTTGCAGCAGCTAGAAGGAAAAATAAAAATACGAGCATGGCAGAAAACGAGTATTCATATAAAAATCGGAGCGTGACTCTCTCCCACACAAGAATGTTGGGTTCCAACTATGTTTATTGCAGAAAGGAAAACAAAAGAAAGAAAAAATAAAAACCAAACAAACGCTCCAAGTAAAGTGCATATGATGTGACCGAATAAAAATATAGTTTCACTAGAAGTGACCTGATAAGTTGCTCATGAAGAAGGGGATGCCTTGGGAATCCCCAATATTAGACTCTTGAGTCTTCTTAGAATTTTATGGGATGAACCACGGAGGAATCCCCAAGCTTTGGCTTTTCACTCTGCTTGATCACATTATATCACCCTCTTCTCTTGACCCTTGAAAACTTCCTTCACACCAAACTCAACATAATTCTCATTAGAGGGTCAGTGCACAATAAAAAATTCACATGTTCGCCTTGGACACAAGCATTATTAATAAATTTTAAACATTAGCTACAGCCACTGATGTTTTGTGGAGCAAAGAAATCTACCCTACATAGTAAAAGAGAGAATGCAAGTAAAAGGGCAGAATCTGTCAAACAGAACTGTCTGTAAAGACAATTTTTTTGGGGCACTTACGTTGCTCAGATCGAAAAATGTAAAACTAGAAAACGTTTCGGAAATAGCTGAGAATTAAGTGCAAAAAAATTCAGGTCATTCTGATCTTTTTGGAATTTATACGATTTTTAACAGTGGACAACAGAAATTTGTTTCCTGCTCAGAAATCCAAATCTAACCTCAACTTTTCACTAGACTTTACTTGGCACAACAAATGCGAGAAAATAAAGATACAAAGGAGTTGCTACAGAAGTAAACAACACCATGACGCAAAGAAAACTGAGAAAACAATGCAAAAATAAAACCATGGGTTATCTCCCAAGAAGTGCTTTTCTTTAACGCCTTTCAGCTATGCATAGAAAGAGAGAATCAAAGTGTTTTCCAATGAAGAAGAATCCAATTTGAGACAAGAAACTTCCTTAACAATGCATTGTATTTTATCTAAATGAGTTTCAGATATTCATCTCTTAACACTTTTAGGTTTACTACTTTCATCAAATATGTTTCCAGGAACAATCTAGTCAAAATTCTTCTCCAAGGCTTCATGAAGTGCTATGAGTTTAAAGGTATCGGTATTTTCCCTTCCTTTTCATTAATAGTTTTGGACTTATCTAGATTTTTAAGAGTACCAATAACATCTACACTTGAGCCAAGCATATTAAAATGATCAAAAAAAATCCTAGCCACTACAGAAATATCTCCAAATTCTTTAAGCATGGTTTCCAAGATAAAATTTCTTTTTTCAATATCTTCAATATTATTCAAATTGAGAAACTATTTTTGTATTATGGGGTGAAGTTTAACAAACCTAGCTTCTAACATGTGAACTAAAGAAGCTGCAGCAGTTTCATAATTTGGAGCAAGTTCTACTATGGATTTTTCCTCAAAATTTTCATGCTTACTAACATGATTAAAGAATTCTTCAATGGTATCCTTTACAATTATAGAACCACTACCAATGGATAGGTCTTTCATGGTGAACTTAGGGAGCAACTTGATGAATAATAAAAAACAGGGTAAAAAACTAACAACTAAAATAAGAACTAATTTTTTTTGTGTTCTTGATATAGAGAAGCAAACAAGATAAAATAAAATAAACTAAGCAAAACAAAAACAAAGTAAAGAGATTGGAAGTGAGAGACTCCCCTTGGAGAAATCCTCTTCCTCCCCGGCAACGGTGCCAGAAAAGTTCTTGATGCGCGTAGATTATACGCTTGTTGGGAAACCCCAAGAGAAAGGTATGAAGAGCACAATAGAAAGTATCTCTCAGAAAGGAAGCAAGGTTGAATCGACCAGTAGGAGAAAGAAATCACTTCTGAAGGTTGAAGACAGCTGATGTTGGCAGGGTGCACTACTGATTCAGTAGCAACGTGGAACCTACACAACACAATCAAATTACTTTTCCCCAACGAAGCGGTGAGGTTTTCAATCTCACCAGTTTTGCTGAAAACAAAGGATTTGACGTATAGTGTGGAAAACAATACTTGTTTGCAGTAATGAAAAGAGAACCGTGATGGCAGTAAGTAAATAGTAATTGCAGTAGGAAAACAACGGTTGTAGTGGTTGCATTATTAGTGTAAAGAAATGGACCGGGGTCCACAGTTCACTAGTGGTGTCTCTCCATAAAATATAGATAACATACTGGGTAAACAAATTACAGCTCAGCAATTGACAGATATAAAGGTTGCACGGTAGTGCATATGCATGACATGATGATTACTATGTGATTCATGCTGGCATTACAACAAGATTCATAGACCGTTATCCAACTGCATCTATGTCTAATAATCCACCCTTGGAGCGTCATCCAATCAAACCTCGGGTATTAAGTTGCAAGAAACAAATAATTTCATTAAGAAAAGTGTGTAATGTAAACAATGTAAACATAGTTGTTTTCTCCCTAATGGCAAAAGCACATCCCCCACCCATTACGTTTCTGTCACTCGAGCGTGAGTGAAAGGGAGGCATGAACCCACTATCTAGCATAAATACCCCCTCTTGGAGTTACAAGCATCAATTTGGCTAGAGCATCTACTAGTAACGGAGAGCATGCAATATCATAAATAACATAAACATGAAATAACATGATAGATTGATGATAACTGAACATAGCACTCAATATTCATCGGATCCCAGCAAACACAACATGTAGGATTACAATAAGATGATCTTGATCATGTTAGGCAGCTCACAAGATCTAAACATGAGGCATAAAGAGGAGAGAACAATCATCTAGCTACTGCTATGGACCCGTAGTCGAAGGATGAACTACTCACGCATCACTCCGGAGGCAGGCATGGTGGTGTAGAGCTCTCCGGTGATGAATTCCCCTCCAGGCAGGTTGCCGGGGAGAGCTCCAGAACCCTCCCGAACTAGGGTTGACGATTGCGGCGGCTACAGATCTTGTTGGTGGAAAAGGATCAAGTATTTAGGGTTAACCCGTGGAGGAGCTCATATAGGCGAGAGGGCAACGTCGGTGGGTGGCCAGGGGGCCCAAACCACCAGCTAGCGCGTCCAAGGGGCGCCGCCCTATGGTGTGGGGCCTCCAGATGTCCCCTCCGGACTCCGTGTACGTGACAGCCTTCTAAGACCCTGGGACTTCGTTTTGTCCAATTCCGAGAATATTTCCAGAATAACTTTTTTGAAACCAAAAAACAGCTGAAAACAGGAACTGGCTCTGTGGCATCTTGTTAATAGGTTAGTCCCAGAAAATCCATAAAATGGCATAAAGTATATAGGAACCATGTAGCATATGGCATGAAAACAACATGGAACATCAGAAATTATGGATACGTTTATGACGTATCAGGGCGTTGCATGGGTAAGATAGTTTATATAATAATCAAAACATGGGCATTTGCAGACTGATAATAATAAAGCATCCAAGTACTAGGTAACCATAGGCATGTGTTCCATGTTTAGTCGTACATGCTCGCAATGAGAAACTTGCACAACATCTATTGTCCTACCAGCCCGTTTGCAGCGGGGCTTCAAGGGAAACTACTAGTTAAGGTGCTCATTTTAATAAAGCACCGGAGCAAAACATTAACACTGCATGAACATATGTGATCCTCACATCGCAGTCATCCCCTCCGGTTATCCCAATTTCTGTCACTTTGGAGCCTTGGGTTCCGGACAACGACATGTGTAAATAACTTGCAGGTATGATCGAAAACATAATTATCTTCATGAAACAATGATATATAGCACTCGGACCCTAGTGACAAGCATTAAGCATAACAAGTTGCAACAATTATATATAGAACTAACAACGGATACTAGGCAACATGCTGTAACAATCTGGCATTACTACATGATCGATCTCATCCAATCCCTACCATCCCTCTCAGCCTACAGCGGGGATTACTCACACGTGGATGGGGGAATCATGGATGGTTGATGGAGAAGTGGTGGCGATGACGATGATGATGATCTCCTTTGAATCTCCGTCCCGGCAAGGTGCCAAAACAGGAACTTCTGATCCCTGAATTGGGTTTCAAGGTGGCGGCGGTGCTTTGGTGTGTTTCTCTGGAATATGCTGAAACCCCTTCGATTTTTAGGTCAGGAGGGTTATGTAGGCGAAAGGGGGGCCCGAGGGCATGCCCGAGGCAGCCACACCATCAGGTGGCGCGGCCTAGGGGCTCGCGCCACCAAGTGGTGCGGGCCCCTCTCCAACTCATCTTCTGACTCCGGGGGTCTTCGGGTAAATTAGGAGAATTTGGAATTTTCCTGAAATTGATTTTCTGCACAAAAACGAGACACCCGGGTAATTCTGCTGAAAACAACATTAGTTTGTGTTAGTTGTATCCAAAAATCACAAGTTTAGAAGAAAACTACAACAAAAGTGTTCGGTAAAGGAGATACATTTTGGACGTATCACACATCATCAAGTGCATGCAAAGCAAGCGTGTCTGCCAAGCTTCCATACCAGTCGGCCACATCAGAAACTATAACTTATAAGTGATAATTACCTAACCATAGGCGTCCGGATGGGCGCCTAGACGAGCCCTTGGGGGGCGGTCTGGACGGCTCAGCGCTATTGGGGGCGCCATTCTCCACTCGGCGCCTCCAAAGCAAAACCCAATTAATAATTTTGCAACAAAAACATTTAAACAAAATGAAGTCTTGGGCATAAATTTGAATTCTATGCCATAATTTAAAAGTTTAGGCCACTAAAAGTCTATAGGAATTCGTTCGTGATCAAGGATCAATCGACGTCGACGATGTTGTTGGAGCCGAGGAATACGGATCACCTTGCCAATGGCCGCGTGCACTCGCTTCGAACTCATCGCCGCCACAACGTCCCCTTTGGCTTTCTTGTTTCCAATTGGCCTTTCCGACTTCGTCACCACCTCATTGATTTGATCATCGCCGGGTTGCTTGCGTTTCTTTCGGTTTCATAGCTTCTTCCACTTCTCATTGTATTGAAGCTTGTTGAAGCAATGAAGGAGCACAAATTCTTTCTTATCGTTGATCGCCTTGTACAAGGTAAGATCATCAACAAGCTAGCAAAACGAGGATACAAGATGGTAGAGAATATGAATGGATGTTCTCGTAGTTTTGGACAAGATGAGACACACAAACTTACTTGGTCTCTTGGAGTCTTGCCACTCTCCGGCCTTGCTTCAATGTTTTCAAAGCATTCGTGAAACTTGTTCACCAAGTTTGGATAGCCGATCATCTATGGGATATCGCATTTTGATTCCGGTCCATATGGAAGTCCACATAGGCCTTGTGGTACTTGCGCTCATCAAATTAGGACATGATTCGCTTCCAATAGGAGTCACCTGTTTGGTTCGCTCTGGTGATCACGTCATGGGTGATGGCACTCCAAGTGTCAATCAAGCACTCGTCCTTCTTGACGGTCCACGTGATGCCACGGCTTCCACCCTTCCTCTTCTTCCAATTCTTGGCGCCTTCTTCCGCCTCCTGATCATCACCAGCGTCACCGCCGTCATCGCCATCTTGGTCTTCGTCATCATCGGCATCCTCACCATCTTGCTCTTCGTCGACAATGATGCTCCCGTGACCGTCTTGCGTCTACACCAACGCGGTTCAAACAATGAACAAGGCTAGCCGGTTCCATACGGTGCAGCTTGTTGAACAAGTGGTTTAAAGAAAAAAGCGCACCAAGAAGCTGGTTCCGCTCAAAGAAATTTGTAGGTCAGAAGCAAGTACAATAAACCCACATGCAGGGAGAAAAAAGTGTGTGTCAGAGACTGAGAGAGAGATTCATCGGAGAAGATGAAAGTAAGTTCGAATAAAAAATCGTTCTCTACCATGGGGGTAAACGTGAGGCAATTCATAGCACTGCCATCTTTTCCAATGAATCGAACCACCCGTGTGTATGGTCTTAAAACATGTAAGTAGATTCATGTTACATCATCCTAAGATGTACTCGTCCATGACGAGCCATCTCATTTTTTAAGGTCACCATATCAGACTTATTTCAGCCTCCCACCGGTGACGGAGCTAGAATTTTTGTAATGGGTATGTAAAGTTATAGAATTTTTTATTTTGCACACAATAAAACAATATAAAATATGAAAGTCTGCAATAAAATTAATGAAACACGAATTGTTTGTAGTACTAACAACGTAGGTTACGGACACGAATTTTTTTTCTTTACTTTTCATACCTACAAGTCAACGATATACATCAAAAATTGGTGCTTAGATTCCAATACTATGCTACCTTGACTGATACAAATTATGGATTATTTGTTCTCGGCTGGGGTAATTAAAAAACTGTAAACTTGAGAAAGAGGCAACACTCTTTAACAAAAAGTCGGGCCCAAATGCTCCAAACATGGGCATAAATCAACTTTGGGCTCGACTACTAGTCCCAAAGTTGATTTATGCCCATGTTTGGAGCATTTGGGCCAGATATTTTGTAAACCTTCAGAAATGTTTTCCTTTTACTAATCATTTCGATGTGTTTAAGCATATGAAAACTGCCAAGACAAATAGGCAGGATCGTACTTGGGTCAGTGAGATAAGTGTGAAGAACCAGGGCCCAACCTAATGAGGGATTCATATATGTGAATCACATATAACTTATGTTTATATATGCAGTTAGAGAATCACTAGAAACAAGCCAACCTTTGAGAGTGTACTGCTCGGACACTCCCATCATTTCAGGTGTTGCCTTACTCTACCCCGTGCATTAAGAGACCTTGTTTTAGTGGTGATCTGAGGCCGTACTAAAAATTTGTTCGACCGTTTCTACTAGCATGGCTTAGTTTTTTTTCGAGAAGATGTGATAAGTAAAGTTGTTTTGAGCAGATAAACACCTTGTTAATTTTCTATCATGTCCGAGCTATCGAGTAATTTGTCCATAAAAAACTTATTTGTTCAATTGTGTCGTGCATTCTACATGACCAGTAGTATTCACAACAGGGCTGATTTGAGGTAATATGTCTTGAGTGCATATGAGGCGCATGATGTCCTTTTATGTCAATTAGCAAATAGTAACTGGCAAGCTTCTATCGTATATATTTCATGCATACAACAAATTAAACCAAGTAACTTAGTGTGTAAATTATCTACATATCTCTGGCAAGTAGTTGCTATATTGTCAAGTAGAAGACAATCAGTTTCATAAAATTAATTTCGATACTAAGTGCAAAGTAAGTATGTGATGCCAAATATTTGTCCAATCCCAGAACATGAAAAACGTACTTAGCCATGAGTTACTAGCTATTAAATGTGCAATGTAATATTTATAAAAAAAAATTAGATATTTTTATATTCCAGTAATTCTATTTACACATTAGTGGTTATCTTTAGTTACTCCTAGAACAGACAACCATGCATTCGAGAAATCTCTACCGGCTTTAAATATTAGGATCATGATATGTAAGAAAACTAAAATACACATGGAAAATTACATATAGTTGCAGTTCTCCTAATTGCCATGACTTAATTTGGGAAGACATGCAATTTCTTATTTTATATGCTCAGTGTACTACAAGTACAACATTAAAATTCAAAATTAGAAGTACGTAATAAAAATGATTTTTATCTTCATATATAATTTTATTATCATATGTTAATTTTCTAACTATTATAAAAAATGATATGGTTAAAATCATTAGTGGAGAGAATGTGATTTATGTGAAAAAGGTAAAAATGCTTAGTATAAATGAACTGCCGGTGTGACGCCCTCTCGTGACACGTTGGATTTCAACATTGACCGCCATAGAACGGGAATCCCAAATACGTCGACGCGTAGTCTCGAGTAGGAGTAGGTCATGCGGTAGTCGTTTCCGCGGAAGCCGTATGTGTGGCGCGAGCCTTCGGAGCTCTCCCGCCACGATACAAATCTGTGACAGCATCGCTCCGAAGGAGAAGTTCGTTTCCCGGTCGGTGAGCGACGGCGGCTTCCGCAACCTAGGTGATAGCGTAAGGTTGCGGCGCGGTGGAGACGTCGAGGTAGGAGAGTGACACTGTACGTTCACTAGAAAGTGTGTCCTCACAAATTAAATTTCAAAGTTAATATTACATAATAAAATAGATTTTTTTAATTCATTTGTTGAGGCAAAAAATTTCGGGATACCCTATTTTCATCTATCAGAGGAAAATAAGTTTTGGTGCCATATAACTCATTTTTTGTGCTCTCTACCAGTTTTGAGGTGCCCTAAAATACATCATCTATTTAAGTTGCTCTAAAGAATTGATGCTCCAGCAGTGCGTCGTGCCTGTTCCCTTCAATGCCCTCTTGGCGGACTTACTTTTTTTTTTTGAAACGGGTACACTGTCCCGGCCTCTGCATCAAATTGATGCACACAGCCGGTTTTTCATTAATATAAGAATCAAAGAAGTATAAAGGAAACAAACCTGAGGCCGCATGCCTCGCAACAACAACTCCCCCAGACTACCTCTAAACTAATGGCAAAAGATAAAAGTAAAGATACATACACAACTTCTAGACGAAACCTTCAAGAAGGAAAAGTCACACGTGCGCCGATGATGGCGAGTTCGATCAAAGACCGAACTCGGGATTTTCATCCCTAAAGTCAAGCTTTGAACCATCACCTTCAGCAAGGTAACGACGCAAGCGCGTGTCAACTTTGCCCGAGATGTTTCCACCGAAGTGTGTAAACTCGAAACCAAATCATCTACCATCACCACCTCTCCGGCCAACGAATAGCCAGATACCACTGGAGGAGAAACTGGAGGCCGATGACGTCCCATACCGCTCAGCCCCTAGTCGTTGTCGCACCACCTTCTATCGAACAACAGCAGGCATGACTTACATATGACGGCCAATGTCTGATCTCTTCTCACTGTTACACTATATTTTTCATTTAGAGGGCAACACTGATATAGTTATTTTCTTATAATAAGTATATATATGTATGTCATTTAACCATTGAAGTGACTAGATGATAGGGTGGTCGCTGCCTCTTGCCTGCTTGAACGCTGATAATTTTTCTGGATGGATAGCATTGGTGTGCCAGATTCAAAGGTATCAACACATGATGATGCTCCGTTGCTTTTGACAACCTTATTCTTTTCTCCAATGGCATTCATTCTTGTGATCCGATCAAGTTCGATCGGGTGCTTACGGCGTATAATCATCATCTTGTTTCAATATGTTGGTGGTGAGACTGATTTGTTGGGCAAAAAGAACTAGTTGATGGTATCCCCGTATTCACTAAGCAGGCGGTGCCATAATTAAATACTGTACTCTATTGAGCAATAGCACTCAGAATTCGCATATGCACTACGACTTGGTGCGCCCGTAACGAACCACAACTAGCTTCCACCAACGCGGACGAGCTCCTTAGTGAGGAGGTAGATATCCGATCTGGTGGCGCGTTCAATAAGCAGCAACGGCGATCGTGGCAGGTTTTTTTTTATAGAAAATGGGTATACCCCGGGCTCTGTTTCGAGTGATGCACACAACTTTTATTACTTATTGAGTGTTACACGCAATAGCAAAACAACGATGAAGTTAAACAAGATCGAACCAACGGGGACACGAGATTTTAACGTGGAAAACCCTTCCAACAAGGAAGAGAAAGAACCATGGGCGCCAGCCAGCAATACTTCACTATATTCGGGTGAGGTTACAATCGCGCCGGGATTTACAATATATGGCTTATCCCGTGCGGCGGCTTACAAGAGGTATATAAAGGCGGTCCTGACCTAACTAGGTCGGTAACGGTGTATCCAACTCCGACTCGGTATCAACTCGTACCGTACCTTTCCTTTATCTTCATATGAATTTGGATCACCATAAAATAACACTCCACCTTGAGAAAAATTCCCTCTTGTAGCATGAATGAGAACATTCACCTGAAACACACAAAGAAAACACCTTCGGCGCCAAATAGCCTCTTTGGCTAAGCGTGATACCAACTAAGCTTGAGCAAAGCTCAAACTTAGCAATAGGAACTGGCTTTGTCATCATATCAGCAGGATTATCATGAGTACTAATCTTGCACACCTTCGATCCTAAGCCTCCGGCAACGGGCCTTCGCATAGCGGAGGCCGAACTTTCCTTTATCTTCATATGAATTTGGATCACCATAAAATAACAATTGAGTTCCAGTTTGTCTGAAAACATTACAACAACAAGCTCCTTACAGAACGGAAAAGCTCCCTCAAACCAATAGCAGGAATAAAACTATGAAAACCTATTAATATGCTGCCACGTATGCCGGGAGAAGAAAATCTTGTGCCACCGTAAGGAGACGTCTGCAGCCATCCACCATAAGCTTCCTCTGGTCCGTAGGGAGTAAGAAAGCTCATAGATGGATCCAATGTGCTGCCTTGAAGATAACCTGTAAGACATGAATATGATCTTTCCTGTTAAAAGCAACATCATTCCTACAAATCCAAATGGCCCAACAAATGGCCGACACTCCGATCCTAATCTTATCTTTAGTCTTTTTATCAATCCCATTTAACCAATTCTCAAACATGTTAGTCACAATGGAGGGGGGAGGAATACTGTAAGAACAAAAAACCACACGCCACACAAGTTTAGCGAAAGGGCAAGAAATAAAAATGTGTTCAACTGACTTCTCATTCACACAAACGGAACAATGTGTGTCACCTTTGCACCCTTTTTAGCTAAATTATCTCTAGTTAGCAGAACCTTTTTATCTAAAAACCACATGAAAATCTTAATCTTGAGAGGAATCTTCAATTTCCACAAGTAAGTTTTGAGAAAAATTGCATGACCATCCATCATATCCTCATACATGGATTTAACAGACAACATCCCATTCTGTGTCAAATTCCAATGAAACTTATCCTCATATGGAACAAAAGAAATATTCATCAAACGCAAACAAAGGTGAGACCACATATCCCAAGTATTACCCATTAAATTCCTACAAAAAGAAATATTAAGTGGTGGAGCATTGTGAAATACGTCATGTACAGTAACATTTTTATATTGCAAAATATTATACAGTAGAGGGTATTGATCCGAGTGAGGAGTTGGACCTAACCAAATGTCTTCCCAAAATCTAGTTACCTCCCCATTCCCAATTTTAAAAGAACCTCTACGAAAGAAGTCCTCCTTAACTCTCATTAGACATTTCCAAAAGGGAGAATCATTAGGTTGTGCTTCAACATGAGCTAAAGATTTACTATGAAGGTATTTGTTCTGCAATAATTCCTGCCAAACACCATCTTCTGTAAGAATTTTAAACAACCATTTACTAAGTAAACACTAATATTTCAGCTCATGCACTTCTACCCCTAATCCGCCCTGATCCTTAGGTCTACAGATAATATCCCATCTTGTTAACCTATATTTTCGTTTAGTCTCATCACTCTGCCAAAAAAATCGAGATCTATAGAAATCAAGTCTCTTACGAACTCCAATAGGATTGAAGTGTGGGACTCCTCGTACTGGCGAGCGTCTAGCCATGCCGGGTGAGTTAGACTAGAAGGTTACAATAATATCCCTAATCATGTAAATTTAAAATGTATAATTATGCTAAAACTAAGAGAGATAGGATGGACATGATTAATTTAATAAGGGGTGATGGGAAGTATTCGGAAGTACACGCCAATCACTGTAACATTGCTTGTCGGTTTATCTAGGAATATAATGCTCTTACTAGCCGAAAACGCTATTTCTGCTACATCATCCTTGCATGTCATCTCCCCAGATACAAGATGACCCTAGCCATGCTGAGATGAGACTCTTCCATGTGTTTGGTAGCCTATATGTGATAAGCTATGATAAGCTCAGATGATGTTTGATAGCATGTGTCTATTTAGCCATGATGAGCTAAGACTCTCTTAGGTAAACACCATGCATGTAAGCACCCAATATGGATGCGAGCAGCGGCGGAGCTTAGCGGGGGCGAAAAGGGCCTCCGTCCCCACCCGAGCTGAAATTCCTTCCCAAACTGCTTGTAAAGAGCCCATTTGGTTAGACAAAATTGTCCCAACACTACTCTAGCCCACCGCCCTCCCCTTGAATTCGGGCCAAGCTCCGCCGCTGGATGTGATACAAGTTGCTTCCACAATTAATTTCCTACTATCTCTTGCCAAACATCCATCTAAACAAATAAAGACAAGTCATGTTTTAAATTTGAAGTTGATAATGAGCAAATATGTTTCACACGGTAGGATAAAAAAACTACTCCCTCCGTTCATAAATAGATGACTTCCCATTATTCAAATCTAAATGTATGTAGCCACTAAAACATTTATATATACATCCACTTTTAGACAAAAGGAAGTCATCTATTTGTGAACGGAGTGAGTAGCACACAACAAATATTGAAATTTCACAATAGATCATGATTTGACTGGAGGCTAACGTTGGTAAAACCCAAGAGAAAGGTTGTGAAGATTGCAGCGGCAAGTTTTCCCTCAGAAAAGAAACCAAGGTTGAATAGACCAGTAGGAGGACAAGCAATCTCTGAAGATTGATGCAGCTGAGGTGGCAGGGCGCACTACTGGTTTAGCAGCAACGTGGAACCTACACAACAAAATCAAATCACTTTGTCTCAACATAGCAGTGAGGTTGTCAACCTCACTAGTTTTTCTTAACACAAAGAGGTTAAACGTATGGTGTGAAAAACAGTAGGAACAATATGAGAGTAGTATGAAAGAAGTATGAAAGCAGTAGGGGTTTTTATCAGTATGAGGAAAATGGACCGGGGTCCAAAGTTCACTAGTGGTGTCTCTCCGTGAAAGATAACTAACATGTGTGGTGAACAAATTACAACTGGGCAATTGACAGAAATGAAGGCTGCATCGTAGTGCATATGCAAGACATAAATATTACTATGTGATTCATGCGGGCATGACAACAAAATACATAGACTGTCCTCCAACTACATCTATGTCTAATAATCCACCCTCTGAATATCATCCGAACAAACGTTGGGTATTAAGTTGCTAGCAACATATTATCGCCGTAAGCAAAGTGTGTAATGTAAACAATATAAACTAGGTAAACACCGTTGTTTTCTCCCTAATGGAACAACACATCCTCCATCTGTCACGTTTCTGTCACTCGATCACAGATGCAAAGGAGGCATGAACCCACTATCGAGCATAAATGCTCCCTCTTGGAGTTACTAGCATCTACTTGTCTAGAGCATCTACTAATAATGGAGAGCATGCAAGATCATAAATGACATATGCATGAAGATAACATGATAGATTGATAATCAGAAGACATAGCATTCAACATTCATCAGATCCAACAAAAACAACATGTAGCATTACATAAAGATGATCTTGATCATGTTAGGAAGCTCACAAGATCTAAACATGAGGTACAAAGCGGGGAGAACAACCATCTAGCTACTGCTATGGACCCGTAGTCCAGGGATGAACTACTCATGCATCACTTCGGAGTGGTGTAGACCCCCCCCTCCCCCCGGTGATGAATTCCCTTCCCGGCAGGGTGCCGGGGAGAGCTCCAGAACCCTCCCGATCTCGGGATGACGATAACGGCGGCCTCGGGTGTTTTTCGGGACGAAGTGGAAAATATTTAGGGTTTACGTCTAGGGGGATTAAATAGTCGAAAGGGCAAAGGCGGTGGAGGCCTTAGGGCCCCACACCACCCCTGGCGCGGCCAAGGGGGGCGCCGCCCTATGGTGTGGCCCCCCTGAGCCCCCCCCCCCCCCCCCCCCGATTCTCTTTGGGACACCGTGGAACCTTCGGGAATTCTAAAACTTCCGGGCTTCGAATTTTCCAATTCCGAGAATATTTCCGGAACATCTTTTTTGAAACTAAAAACAGCACAAAACAGGAAACTCGTTCTGTGGCATCTTGTCAATAGGTTAGTCTGTAAAATCGATGAAAATAACCTAAAGTGTGTAGAAAACATGTGGGAAACAATAAGAAAACAACATGGAACATCAGAAATTAAGGATACGTTTATGACGTATCAGTGGACCCTTATGTCCTTGACTAGAGACAAAAGAACTACGTCGGTTTTAGTGTCAAAGAATCGTTGCTGAGGTCGGTGTGTGTAGAAGGACTCGGTTTCTTTCTTATAACCACCGTTAGGGTCCTATGTGGAAAAAGGGAGGGCACATTTGTAATTTTTGTTTCTTAGAGGGTCCTCTTTTTAGTGTTGTATTAATTCGATATGAAGGCCCTCCTCTTTGATAAAAAAAATGCTTATAAGTTATAACATGACATAGCAAACTTCGTTAATTTTATAGTGTCTGGATGGAGAGAAAATTTATGTAGTTCGCTTTCATAGTGGACGACAAAATAGAGAGTGTAGTTTCCATATTGCAGCGAGTAACATGGAACTATTTCACCAGAATCAATGTCACATTCTTTTTTGGGGTTTTATTTCTATGATTTCTAAAATACATAAACAAAAGGAACACATATATTGGGATGTTATGTGCTTTCCAGACCAATAAGTGTTAAAAATCCCAAGAACCGACGATGGAGAGCGTTTGCAACACCATAAAATGTTTTAGAATGAGATTTTATTGGGTAAAATCATTTCTTAAAAATGTAGCATAAGATATCAATATTTTTTTTATTAAGCCGTTCTATAATTATTGGGGCATGTTAGAAGTAGTATAGACGCAAGGTGTACTAATGTACTTAATGAATGATTAGCAACTTAACTCACATGCAAAGTTTCAGAACAGTTCTTGACCGTTGAGGCAATATACTCCTAGGATGCGTTCGGTTTGAGAATGTAGTGGGACGGAATGGAACCGTAACACACCTGAGAAGCATTCTAGCGTTCGGTTCGTGGATGGAATGGAATAGAGTCATTCCAAAAAAGGGAATATTCCGTGTAGATGCGGAACCAACCCATTCGACCAAATCGGCCGGACGTACTGGAATGGCCGGATGCGCGCTAACTGCTCCTCTCCTCTCTCCGCTAACTACTCCCTCTCTCTCCCCCAGCGCAGGACACCAGCCGGCTCAAGGCGCGGCGGCCCGTGGCGCGCCGGCGGCCAGGCAACTCGACGCGCGGCAGCCCGTGGCGCGGGGGCGGCAAGCCGTTCCGAGGGGCGCAGGCCAGGCAGCTCGCCCGCCCGAGGCGCCCAGCGCAGCGCGGCAGCGGCCGGCCAGCCCAGCGCGGCGGCGGCCAGACAACCGGCCTGCACGAGGCGCGGTAGCGGCCAGCCAGCCAGCCCAGCGCGGCGGTGGCCAGCCAGCCAGCCCGAGGCGCGGCGGCGGCCAGCCAGCCCGAGGCGCGGTGGCCAGCCAGCCAGCCCGAGCCGCGGCGGCGGCCAGCCAGCCAGTCAAGCGCGCCTGCTAGCGACGGCGTTGGCCAGGGCGGAGCAAGCTATGTCCCGCCCGGAGCAAGGCGTGACGCACGACTGTCGACTCCTAATTGCCCCGAGTCAACGGTTTTGAGATAAAAAAAAAGGAATCGGCGTCCGATATAATGCAGGTATCGGACCAGCCCATGACCGTCTGATGTTGAGTCTGCTGGCCGTACGATTTGCCAACCATCTGCTTTTGCTTCCGTGATTGGTGGGATTAATTTCCGGCTGCCATTAACCACTTTGCATGTTGGCCTATAATTATGCACAGCCGCCGCCTTGACAGTTTTCAAAATAAAATATCCATAATTCACGTTGCTTCCATATACGAGGTTCGTACCAGCAACATGATTCTATCGCACGATATACATGTTTCCAACACTACAAGACATGTTTCATAATTCGTAGTTACATTTTCTTTTAAGTACTATCATGAGTCGTTTGGTGCTATGAAGCACGTATGGTTGTAATTTGAAACATAGTACCAGAATTTTGCTTTTTTCTACTAAACAATTTGCTTCGATGGTGAAAACACTTGCTTCATTTTAACATTTGTTTATGAAACATTACAACGTTGTTTCTATCGACTAGAATTGTTTCTAGCCAAATACGAATTTCTTTCCATAGGAAGAGAATCATGCATCAATTTGCTGCGAAGGGGAATAGTTTTGTTTCCATTGACAAACAAGGCAGCTTCTATGGACAAACAATTCTATATGAGTCTATGCTTCAAATGAATTTGTTATTTTTTTTTCTATTTGCTTCTCCATGGCATGTATTATACTGGTCGCATTAGGACAACAAGAGTATTTGGACAGCAGGACGGCTGCTCCTTTCAATGACGACACTCGTCGACTTTGGCCAAGCTTCATTCCAATCGTGGCCGTGCTTCGTTGAGACGGTGGTGGTGCTTCTTGCGGATGGTGGTTGTGCTTCCTAAGATGGTGCTTGTGCTTCCTAGGTGCATTCCTGCTGCTTGACATTTCCTTGCATTCGCCTGCATCGCAGGAAGCACTATATTGCATCGTTGTACTGCTGGAAGCACTAATCATGTGCTAGGTCCTGGTCCCTCGAGAAAAACTAATAAAGCATGTGTCAAATAATAGAAGCGCATATGAGAAATCAAGGAAGCATGTCAAAATGGTGGTTACCTTGGCACAAACAATTCCTGCTATGAATCAATTCGCTGCATGTTGCATGTTCATGTTGTCGTAGAAGGAGAGAGTGGCTGAAGGAGAAGAATGGGAGCAGCCTTCCGTCGTTTCTTCCCCTCCACGCCGGCAGTTGAGCGTAGCTCTGCCATAGGTATGGTACCTTCCATGAACAGCCCTGGCCGTCGGGCCTTACAGAGGCGCCGATGATACTTCCACAGGGTGGAACAGCCGGATGGCATGCCGATGCCTGTTCTGGTCTGGATGTAGGGCAGCAAACGAAATGGGACGGCGAGCATATGGAGGTGATTTGGGGAAGAACCGGTGAGAGGTAATAACTGCAGGGGATTATGGGGATGGAGAGAATTATGGATGGTGGTTGCCAGGTCATTATTTATTGAAAGGAAAAGGGTCTGTGGGCCGTACGATTAAATGAGAAATGAAGGGCATCGCATCGATCCGACGAATTGGTAGAAATCGGACCACGATAGGAAGTATTTACCTAAAAAAAAAGGTAATTTTCAACCCTAATTAAGTTTAGGCCCTAATTAATTGGATGTTTAACAAATATCCGGCGATCCATTCCACTTTTCAATTCTTGAACCGAACACAAAATGGAACAGTTCCATTACAATTTTTTGGTTCTAACCGAACACGAGCATGGAACCATTCCATTCCGGTGGAATGGAACCATTCCATTCCATTCCATCTAGTTCTACAACCGAACACACCCCTAGTGTCTTACAAAGTTACATACAGAAATGACGCGCAACTCAGGAAATTAGAGCTAAGAGCATATCTAGCACAGCCTCTATCCCGCGGAACTGTAAACCGTGGGATAGGGGGCAGGTAAAGTTGGTTTTACGGGTTGAAAACTGTTGCGCCGTAGCAGTCCATGTAAACCCGACCTGTAAAACCGAACGTAAAACCAGCTTTCCGCTAGACCTTTTCATTTTTAGCACATATACATCAGTTCAAACATAAATCTAGCAGCACAAATATAAATATGAAATGGTTCAAATAATGTTTCCGATTATTACATAAAATAATGTTTCAAATTACACAAGAATAAAATCAAATGGTTAAATGTTTCAAATCATACAAGAATGGGATCAGTCTAATAAACAATGAAAAATCACTCCCCATGTAAACTCCAGATGTGATCAATGAGATCTTTCCGAACCTGGGTGTGGGTTCTGGCATCCTCAAACTTTCGGTATACCTGAAGGAATGCTTGGATACGATGTGGGTCTCTAGCAAGTTTCACTCGGCTACCAACATTATCGTAGGACAACTTCAAGTTCAAACCACTCTCATCTTTGATGATCATGTTGTAGAGAATGACACAACATGTCATAATTTTTCTCAGGTTTTTTTTCAGAAACGAGCTGGACCTCGAATAATGGCAAATCTAGATTGCAAAACACCAAATGATCTCTCTTGTCCTTTTTGAAAGCCTCTTGTTGCTTTCCAAACTCAGATTCTTTCCTATTGCTGGTGTTTGATATGGTCTTCACAAAAATAGACCAAGCCGGGTACCATCTGCAAGATAGTACCCTTTCGTGTAGGGATGCCCATTGTCTGTGTAGTTGCAAGCAGGGGCATCACCACTAGCAACCCTCTTGAAAAGATGAGAGCGGTGCAATACATTGATATCATTTAGATTGCCAGGAAAACCAAAGAAGAAATGTCATATCTACAAATCATGTGAAGCAACTGACTCAAGCACAATTGTAGCATCGCCACCTTTGCCACAATACTTCCTATGCCATGCCTTGGCACAGTTCTTCCAAGTCCAGTGCATACAGTCAACATTGTCCAGGATGCACGGAAATCCTTGTTGTTCATTCATTGCCATCAATTGAACTGTGTCTTCCTCATTGGGCGCTCTTAGATATTCAGGGACGAAGACACGGATGATCACTTTGGCAAAACGGCGAACGGAATTGATGGTTGTATCTTTCCCAATGCGAAGATACTCGTCGGCATAGCCTGTCGGGATACCATAGGCAATCACTCTCATCGTTGCCGAGAGTTTTTTGGTACGGTTTGAACCCTAACAAACCGGCGACATTCCTCCGGCGTGTAAAATATCGATAATTGACCTCGCAAGTTTCTACTATCTTCACAAAGAAGGAGCGGTGCATTCTGTACCTTCTGTGGAATATGTGCGGCTGATAGGTTGGGACGTCCGCGAAGTAGTCCCGCATCAGTAGTTCGTTGCCATACACTCAACTCCGGAGGATGCAGAGGCGGCCAAGGGTGGATCCCGTGCGCCTCTTTCTCTTGGACTCCTCGAACTCCTTCACGGTGAGGACCACCACCAGCATCTGCTGCCGCCGCATCGCCATCATCGTCTCCACATCAGAGTCGTCGGAGGAGAAAGAATCCTTCAACAAAAACTGCTCGCACGGGTTTAACTCCATCTACGAAAACGAAATCCAGCTCCTAATGAACTATATATCGACGGAAAGCAAAGGCGGAGGTGGCGGAAAGCTTCGACGAAAAGCAAAGGCGCGGAAACGGACTCAACGACGGATTCCGCGGCGGCGGCTCTGGGCACGGGTCTGGGGCTGCAGCGGTTAGGGGACGTCTTCCCGACGACGGAGGAGTAGTTAGGGTTTCGAAGGGAACGTGGCGGCGCAGCGGCGGGGCAGGATAGGGCGAAGCGGAAATCGAATGAAATGGGGGAGGGAGCCCAGCTGAGCTGAAATGTCCCTCCCGCCAACCGGTCTTCCCTAATCAGGGGTACCCTGGGTCGTCGTCGAAATCTGTGCATTCACGGGTTGAAAGGCGGAATTCTCGGTCGCCTGAGAAATCGTTTACGGGCCGTCGCCATTTACGGGCTTTGGTCCGGCTGCTTTTTTCAGTCGCAAACCATATGCGGCAGTTATTTTTCAGTTTTTGATCTTTTAGGAACTCTGCTAGATGCTCTAACCCCCATAGTATTCACTCAAAGATGTGAATTTGGGATTTGTTTGTTTCCCGATCTCGAAGTCCAATTTGGACGTTGAAATTTCAGGATACGAAAGTTGGGCAATGTGTTTTCGCCCTGGTATTTTCCGGATTTTTTTCACAATTTTAGAAAAATATGTTTGAATTTTTTTTTGAATTTTAGAAAAAATATGTTTTAATGAGCCGGTGCGCTTAAATACATCTAATTGTGCTACTGCACACTATATGTCCACAAAATGTGTCACCTTGAAACAGTCACCAAAATTGTCGAATTGAACAATGTACAATATGTGGAGTATCTAACCATGCTTCAAAGATTTCGAATCTAGATTCTGAATCTCATTCAGCAAGAGCTCCAGATCCTGCCGCGAGCTTCCGCCTTCCTTGGTCGCGCTGGCCGCTTCCGCCGCGAGCTCCTTGGCGCGGGCCCGCGCGCCGCTCCCTCCTTCGCCGACTGCGTCGACAAGCACGGCCACGAGCTCACCGGCATCCGGTGGCATGCCGAGCCCGCCGGCGCAAGCGCGCAATGCGACGCGCGCTTCGTCCACGAGCAGCCGAGCGTTGACAAACTGGTCGGCCGTCATCGGCCACGTCAGCATGGACACCCCGGCGGCCACCGCCTCCAGCACCGAGTTCCAGCCGCAGTGTGTCATGAACCACCCGACCGCCGCGTGACGCAGGATGGCTACCTGCGGCGCCCACCCGCGCACCACCAGCCCGCGCTTCGCCGCCGACGTGCGCGCCTCGAACCCTTCCGGGAGTGCCACGCCGCCGCCGCCCACGACCCACAGGAACGGGACGGCGCTCCGCTCCAGCGCCTCGGCAAGCGCAGCCGCGACCGACGGGGTCAGCACCGCCTGGCTCCCGAAGCACACGTACACGACCGAGCCTTCCGGATAGCCGTCCAGCCACGCGCAGAGATCTCCAGCTGCGCCGCGGAGATCCCCGGAGTTGTCCTTCTCCGGCGCTAGCGGCCCCACGGCCCACACGCGCTTGAACCCCAGGTCCTCCAGTGGCGCGTCCAGGTAGCTTCCTTCGAGCGCGCGGAGGGTGTTTGATACAAACCCCCAGCTCTCCAGGTTCCAGAGAAAATTCTGCCTCACCGCCTGGCCGACCTCCTCCTCCATGTGGCCTTCTATGTAGGACTTGTACAGCCCGGAGAGCTCTCTCCACTGATACGAAAGCTCGCCGGGAATCGCTGCGAAAGTAAAGACGTACCCGTCATCGGCGTCCGCTGGCCGCTTGACCAACCGGCGGAACAGAGAGTGCGGGACAGCGGTGCCGAGGACGCCCGAGGGCGTGAAGACGATCCTGGGGACGCCGAGCTCGGCCGCGAGAGGCTGCGTCCACCCGCAGAAGAAGTCGGACAGGACGGCGGCGACGGGGTGCGATCTGGCCCACTCGAGGATGGGATTGTGGAGCGCTGCGAGCGCGTGGATGAAGATGGCGAAGTAAGAGGGTGGGCAGTTTTTGATGTTCTCGAGGCCTGGCGGGACGGAAGGGTGGGCGGGGAAGGGGAGCACGAGGGGCTGGACGGCGGCGGGGTGGGCGGCGAGGAGAGGGGAGAGGAGCGGGGCGTTGGCGGGCGTGGTGACCACGGTGAGGCGGATGCCGCGCGCCGCGAGCAGCGTGGCCAGGTCGATCAGCGGCAGCGCGTGGCCCTGCGCCGGGAAAGGGACGACGAGGACGTGCGGCGCGGACCGCGCGGGTGCAGACGCCGTCTCCATGGATCGGATGTTGCGCTGATTATTGGAGGTAGCTGGACATGTCTACCAAACTTCACATCGGAATCTTGGCCCAGATGCAGCAAAATCCAGCACGTAAAACGGTCGGCCATGGCCGCTCCACGTCACTAGCTACGTGCCGGTGGTCTCCGCTCGCACTCGCCGTCAGACTACGGAGCAACTGCGCTCGTCCGCGGCTTGACCCTGCTACCTCGCCGTTTCCGGCACTGCCGTCGTCTCTGACGCTTCAAGAGTTCAAGGTCTCCGTGCACTCTGTAGAGCTTTTTTCTTTACCTGGCACTCTGCAGAGCTAAGCTAAACCATATGCATATGCTAAACTGTGTCTGGTTCCTTTCTCGCACGGTACGGGTCAGTCGATCCGCACCGTTCACTCCTGCATCAACGGCACAGATATCTTTCTTCTCCCGCCTTAGCCCGGTGGTTTGTGGTGGTGGCCCGGATAACGCGAGAGAAGAGCGAGAGGCGGCAATGGCGATGGCGATGCGGGCGGCGGCCTTGTTCTCCCCCACCGTCTCCTTCTCTCCGAAACAGCAACCCTTCTTCTTCTTCTCTGCCAGGCGTGTTCATCGTCGTCTTCGCGCCCTCCCAGGTCCCTATCCCCAACCCCCTTCTCCCTTCCCTGCAATAATAATTTCTCTAGAGCGATTGACATGATAGTTTTGCAGCCACCGAACTGACCCTCGAGGAGCTGAACCCGTCCGTCGACCTGCTCGTACGTTCTCCTCGGCTTTCTGAATTTCATTTCTATCACCTGCCTTCATTCATGGTGGTGGCATGGCATGCATGATGATGATTTTGCAATCTCAATCCCAACCCAGAGGAAGACCGCGGAGGCCGTCGGCGATTTCAGGAAGACGCCCATCTACATCGTCGGTATGTTTGCTACTCGTCTGCCTACCTGCAATGCGCAGCCCAATTCAGATTGGAATTTATCCACTGAATTCTCTTGACTGAATCTCGCTGCAGGAACGGACTGCAACGCCAAGCGCAACATCGCCAAGCTGCTGGCCAACTGCATCATATACCGCTACCTCTGCAGCGATGACCTGCTCGAGGACGTCCTCGGCGGCAAGGACGCCCTCGCCGCCTTCCGGGAATCTGACGAGAAGGGCTACCTCGAAGTGGAGGTCCTCTGTTCTGTAACATTTTTAATTTTCTGAAATATATGTTCTGTAACATGCAATTCAATCTTGCTTACCGCCATTCTGACATACATTCTGTCCCTGGGCAGACCGAAGGGCTGAAGCAGCTCACGTCCATGGGCAGCCTCGTGCTCTGCTGCGGCGACGGCGCCGTCATGAACTCCACCAACCTGTACGTGACACACGCCTCTCGTACGTGCCTCCACTGTCTGATCCAGGGTTTTCTGATTGATTTTTGTGTCTCGTCTCAAGAGGGCTGCTGAGGTACGGGGTCTCCATCTGGATCGACGTCCCTCTCGAGCTTGCGGCGAACGACATGCTCAAGAGCACGGAGGCGCAGGCTATTTCAGACCCTGACTCATTTTCTCAGGTATGGCCAACGTTTCTGTGTATGTTAAGATGGAGCAAGTGTATACCGTAGAAATACTATGGAACTGTGTGTTCATCACGGTTATGTGCACACTGCATAAGACTGAAGTTATATTTGTATTCAGCTGGGTTTGCCATTCCATTCACTATTTGCAGAAAGAGCCTACATATGATGCCTTTGCAGTTGCATTTGAGTCCTCGCATAACATCTCTTTTACTCATAAATATATTGGCCTGTTCCTTCTGGCACCTGTATCTCTTTGCCTGTCAATGGTACCTTCTGAAAAGTAATTGGCTTGATCCCTTGCGAATCTATCTATCTAATCACAGTAGAAATCTCATGCTTGCAGGCAATGGGCAAGCTCCGCCAGCGTTATGATGATCTGAAAGAGCGCTATGCAGTCTCTGATGTTACTGTTTCATTGCAAAGTAAGCCGATAACATCCAACAGCATGAATAAATGTATGATGCATCTTTACAGTCAGGGATGTCGTATTGACATGCTTTTGAACGCCTCCCAGGCGTGGCTTCTCAACTAGGCTACGGCAGCATCGACTCCCTCAACCTAGAGGACATGGTCCTTGAGGTAAGCAATATAAGCATCCTTGACAGAACTGTGCCACCCTCTCCCTCCCCGAGCGTAACCCTAGCCGCCGCCGGCGGCGGCCGGCCCGCCCCGCCTCTACCTCCTCCCCTCCACTCCTCGCTCCCGTCGCCCTCCCCGCGGGCGGCCGGGGCGGCCCCTCCTCCGGCGTCTACTCCACAACCGCATCCCCCCTTCTCCCTCGCCGTCGCCGGCGGGTGCTCCTGGGCTAGGCCCAGGGGGCCGGCGGCGGCGGGATCGACTCTCCCCGCGCATCTAGGCGACCCGACGGGGCGGGAGCCTCATGGTGGCGGTGCACTTCGGGCGGCGGAGGTTCGGCGGCGGCCGGGGGGCGGCGTTACGGCGGCGGCGCCTGAGGATCTGCGGGCGGCGCAGGGATGTAGGCGGCGGCGTGCTCCAGCCTGGCTGGTTGACCTCGGTTGGCCCAGATCGGGGCCCCATCTGGGTCGGGACTGGGTCTGGCCGGCCCAGGATGCAGCGTGCTCGGCAGCGGACGTCGAGGTAGAGCCTGCAGTGATAGCGGCGACGGCGGCCGGCTTGTTGCAGCGTGGTGGTGGACTTCACGGGCCCGTTCTGGGCCTGGCTGGACCCTATTAGGACTGGTGTGCCCTCATCAGGGCTTTACGGACCCGCTGGGTCCGGCCGGACCTAACGGGGACTAGTGTGCTCTACTACCATGTCCGGTCGACTACCGTCTTCGGCGGTGGAGGTAGTGCCCTCCCGCGCGGCCGCGGGACTGCTGTCTTCGGGTCTCTACTTTTCGCCTCCGTTTTGTTGTCCGCGTGACGGTTGCTTCGGGAAGACGACGACGATGGTGGCTCTTTTTCTGTGGTGGTGCATGTTGGCGGGCGGTGTGTTCGGTGGTGGCAAGCACCCTCGCGGGCTGCTGATCGCTCGGGGTGCAGACTTGGTCTTCGGGAGAAATCCTTGTCGGCTCGTCCGACACCGGCGCGGTGACGCCCTTGGGTGTCATCATTCCTTCATGAAGGGCGTCGTGGCTACCATTTGTCTGCTTCCCTGTGTGTCGGGGGAAACCCTAGGACCAGTGCGCTGGTCCGGGCAACAGCTAGCGCTTTCCTTCTTCAAGGTGTTGCTTGGCACTCGGCGGTAGGAGCGTGGTGGTAATTCTCCGGAGGGCACACCGGTTACGGGTCACCGTAGTTTAGTCGATCCGCTTCTGTCTCCATTTTTCTTCTTCTTTTTCTTTTCTTTGGGTGTGTGTTTGCTGCCACCCCAGCATGTGTGGGGTGTGTTTGTATGCGGAGGTTGTACGGTGGTCGTTGCTTTATTTATAAAGCGGGGCGAAAGCCTATTTCGGCGACAGAACTGTGCCTGTTAATTTGCGCAGTTGGAAAAAAAAACGCAAATAACTGCACCTGAATATAGGTCTTTTTTTGTAAATTTCTTCACTGAAAATATGGCTAACGGCAACATGCATTTTTATGGCTCCTCTTGCAGATTGTGAAACGGATCGAGAAGCTAATCAAAGCAAAAGCAATGATGGAGGCTGCTGGAAAGCCCGAATGATCCCACCAAGGACAGGAATCCGGGATTTGATGAATCAAAAGTCTGCCGTTTGATTCCAATATTTTTGCGACGTCTTCGTACTTCATACATGAAAAAGTTTGCTTTTCTGTAGTGATTTCTATAGACATGCATTTTATGTTCACATATGCGACATACATGACAATCAAAAGGACTGAAAACGAACATGCATTCCACTAGTTAGATTAAATTACATGCGCATGTTATGCAAGTCAAACCGCAGTTTGCAATTTTCGATTTTGTTCATTAAATAGATGACACTCACAAGTCTTATACTAGTACTTCCTCCGTCTCATATTAGTTTTCTTAGAATTGGACAAAAGTAGATGCACAAGAAAAACTAGATGCATGGAAGTTTGTTATGGATTGATGAGTATGTGGATGAATCTAGATGCATGCCAATACATAAATGCATGATCAAGGCGGAGGTAGATGAGTCACGCAATAGTGAGGTAGTTTGTTAGGTTATGGTATATGTTGAAGCGCATAGGTGACAACCATTTGTATAAGTATTTGCACCCAGTAATTGAACAAAGAAGAACGTAAGAGGGGAATGAGTGCAAATATGTAGAGGCCCCAATATGACCAAGTGTCTCTCGATCAGGAAGCTAATGGTGTTTCTCTTCCCTGAAATGTATGTAGATGTGTTATGGTTATATCATAGATTATGAGAGATGAGACATTGGAGGAAAACAAAGGTGTGAGTGGACCGAACAGCTCGTATGTATTACCGCGGTCGGAGTAGGTGGAAACCATGAGGGGGTAAGTGGCGCCGCGGTTTGGTTGAAGCACGCAAACCGTGACGGCCCATGCGTAGTGTCCCATCGGTGGACACACATGCCCACGACCGTAGCGGAAGAAATAGGCCCTCTTGAGCTAGAGTAGTGGAGTTTTTCGCAGTCCTAAATTCTTATTTTCTACTCGCCTAGCTTCTTTGTCACGATCGACCACCACATCAATGGACCCGCAGCTTCATCTTGGGGCCCTTGGGCTCGCCGGCATCTGCCCCGAGATCTTCTAGGCACTTTGCCGCCATCCTCTCGGCACTCCTGCTCGTGCGCATGGCGACAGACAACTACATTTTATCCTGCATCGAGGACGCCACCGACGGTAACGACCTTGTTTGTTTCGTTGTCGGAAATGTCACCATGTTGCAGCCTTCGATGGATTCCTCTATGCAATCGTCTTCCTCAACTTCTAGTGAGATAATAGCATAAAACTACCACTTTTGGCGTCAAATTTTGAATTACTGTCACTTACCTTTCATCTCATAAATCTATCAGATTTTGTCGAGACGTTCGCAAAAAACCCTAAACTGGCTCTAATAACGAATTGACATGAAAAGTGGCAGTGGGCCCCACTTGCCAGCCAAATTAAGATATTAAAACAATAAAATAAAATAAAATAAAAAACTCAACCCGTCCGACCCACCCGGCCCAGGCGAGAAGGAGCTAGACAGGGCCGGCACCGGCGACATGCTCCACCTCAGGCGAGCACAACGGCGCGACGCGGTCGGGCGCGGGAGCGCGACCACTCCTCGATGGCGCAGACGGGCGGTGATGCCCTCATTCACCAAATCAAGCATCGTCTTCCCCTCCCCCCCCCCCCCGGGACGGCACGGCTCCGCCTCCTCGATTTGTCGCCGTCGTCGGCAACGGTCCTCGGGGCGAGCAAGGGAACACGACCGTGCATCTAGGCAGCCCGTGCCGGTGCGCCCTCAGAGTTCCTGGGCCTGAGTAGGCCAGCACATGGACGGCGCCGCCAAAGCAGTGGCGCGCGTAGTCCTCCTCGCCGGCCAGCCCGCCGATCGAGAGGCAACAGCTTCAGGTCGAACATCGGCGGGGCTGGGATGGAGGTTGTCGTCTCTCATCGGCCTCGTCCATACGTCGACGCGGCGGGATGCAATAATAAAACAAATCTTGTATGTTGATATATTTCATATTAGGATGCAATAATAATGTTACTCTATCTTATTTTACATGTTTTATAGTTTCCGGGGTTTATTTATCACAGTTGGAAAACAGCATGAAAACAACACCTGTCAGATACCCCACTTCCCGAACTTCAAAAATCACAAAGCCTTTAGAAAGTCGGTTTAAGGAGAAATCACTAGAGGAGCCAAACTATCTCATGGAAGAGATCTTCTAGGAGGTCATGCGACCTGGGAATGTGGGCCCACCCTTGGCTGCGCCCTAGGCCCGCTTAGCCACTGTGGCACCCCTCCGGTTCTCCTTTGACATACTACTACCCCTTGGCCTAAAAACATTGGGGGATGCTTCGCATAATTATTCCACTGTTATCGTTGCGCAGAAATGAAACGGATAGAAGAAAGCTCTTCGGCAGACAGATTCTACCGGGGAAATTCCCTCTCAGAGGGGGAAATCATCACTGTCGTCATGTTAGGCATCATTGGATCATCATCAACATCATCTCCACCACTAGGACCATCATCCCCTTCATCGAATATCACTCCGTTGTAACATCTAGGGTTGTAACTTGTGTTATTCATTGGGATCTCTTTCCAAGTTTTGATTACCTTGTTGTAGCTGATGCTATTGAGTTTTACCGGTGAATTATTGTTATGAACAGATTGTTAGTCATTCATAAATCACCTCTGATGCTGATCAATATAATGTATTGTGTGTAGTTCGTTTAGTTCTTGGGGACTATGGGAGAAGGCTTATTTCTAGTAGTCATATTTTGTTGAGTAATATTTAATGATTTGATATTTAAGTTGTCGTGTTATTCTTTTTGTGGTATCATGTGAACGTCGACTATATGGTACTTTACCTTTATGGCTCTAGGAGAATGCATTGTGTTTATAGTTTCATTATGGTTGGGCTGCCGGAGTGACAGAAACCTAAACCCTAATTTACAAGTTGTTTCACGAGGAGATGTAGAATCCCAGAGTTAATGTATGAAGTTAGATTTATATTAATTACTTTCTTATATTTGTGTTATGATTGCAAGGAGTATAATCACAAATGTGCATTTGTCTAATAAGGAGAATGCACTAACATAGATTCACCCACACAACACTAATCGAAACAATGAAAGTTAATCAACGATATGTGATAAAAGTAACTAGACAATATTTATGTGTGTCCTCGGGAACGTTTTACTCATCATAAGTAATACCACCGGCTTGTCCTTTATGCTAAAAAGTATTGGGTTACTTGCTGCAATTAGTATTCTTTGCTTTTATTTACTTGTGCTTAATTTATGTATTACCACAAAAACTCTTACTAATTTTCCTTGCAGTATTTAAAGTGAAACCTTGCTCAAAACCGTTTTTCAACACCTTCTGCTCCTTGTTAGATTCGACACTTTTACCTATCGAAAGGACTACGACAGATTCCCTACACTTGTGGGTCCATTCCTGGCGACGGGTTGCGACTTGGCCCATTGATGGTGTAATTGACTATAGTTGAGAACCCCCAAAGTGGGAGGGATGATGTAGACAACATCAAGAATTTGGCTCAGTTAAGAACAAAGGTTTATTGAACCAGTAGGAATACAAAATCCTACAAAAATTAGTAGCACATGCACACAAATACACAAAAATAACTTTTCCCCAACAACTAGGGAGGTTTTCAAGATCCCTGTTCTGCTAGTTACAAGAATTAAACGCGGTGTGTGGAACAGAGTGGTGAACAACAAGTAAAGTAAAAAAAAATGGAATCGCAAGAAAGTAAATATGTTGTAAACAATGTAAAATAAATCTTCGGGAGGGGGGGCCTAATTTGACTAGAGGTATATCTCCATACAGAGTAAAGCACTGGGCAATTGATAGAATTGGAAACAAGCAATTACGATATAGAAAACCTCCATGGTAATATTCAAGTAAGCATTACTCGAATATATGTAGACCACCACCCAGACAATATATATAACTAATACTCCTCTTCGGGAGCGCTTCTATTCTTGCATCTATAGGAATTAAGTTGAAAGCAACATAGTATTGTTTTAAGCTCAGTACATAATGGAGCAATAATAAACTTAATGTATGACATAAACATCGTCGTTTTACCATAGTGGCATCAACACAATACCATTTTATCCATTTTTTCCCTCGGCCATAGATAAAGTAAGGATGGAACTCAGTATCGGACACCAACTCCCTCTTGGAGATTTACACATAAATTTGGTTAGAATATACACATAAATTGGAGAGCATGTAAGAACGTAAATAAACAATTGAATATATCAAAAATCATCATATGAATAACATGTATGATTTTATCATAACATCACAATCCATCATATACCAACAAACAAAAAAACAATAAGAATTATATCATATGGATCTCGATCATGTTAGGCATCTCGCGAGACCTTTGTATTTATGAACATTGAGGTGAGACATTCATCTAGCTAATGCTATGGACCTGTAGTCCATGTGTGGACTACTCATGCATTATCATGGATGTGGCAATAGTGGTGTACATGCCTCTAGTGATGAATTTCCACTCCGGGAGAATACCAGAACAAGTCACCGCCCTGAAGTAGGAAACTATGTATTGTATTTTTCTAAAGCAGAGATTTTTATATCGTCTTAGATTTTTGGGAAGAATATTTAGGCGAAGGGGCACCGCGAGGAGGTCGCTGTCGAGACATCGTAGTAGTTTTCATAGACGGGGGTGCCATGAGACTACGGTAGAGACGTGGGGTAACGGAATAGCGTAGTAACACAGAACACGGGATTTTACCCAGGTTCGGTACGTCGCGACAGTACGGCGTACCTACTCCTGCACTTCTCACTAATTGGGACTAAAGCCCGTAAATCTGGGTTACAATGTGAGGATGTGGATCTAGCTTCTCGGCGAGGATGAGCTTCTCGGCGAGTTGCGTAGAACTTGTTTGTGCTTAGAATCTAACTTGTTTAATCTATCTCCCGTCCGGCTTTATATAATAGCCGGATTAGGGCTTACAGAAAAGGAAACCTAGAAGACTACGTTTAACTTGTAACTTGGAAAGCAAGGAATCTGTCTTCTCCTCCAAGCCAGATCACGTGAGCCGTGATCCGGGTTCTTCTAGAATCCGGCTTCTGCGCGTCGGACTACTGGGCCGCCCAATGGACCTAAGCCCATTACCACGTAGGCCACCCTGGTAGTCCGGCTCTTTGTCTACCACCTTCTATACCCCTATTCAGTATATATCCGACAGTAGCCCCCAGGAAGGATCAAAACTCTGATTCACCGTCTTTCGTCAAATTCATTTTGTCCGGGAAATCTTGATTCAGCAGTCTTGATTCTTTCTACTTTCCTTTTGAAGGAGATGGTAACATGTGTCTCGGAACCATGAAAATCCGGCTTTTCTTCTCGCGATCCTTCGCGGAGAAGGAACTTCTAACGTCAGCGCTTTAATCATGCTGACGCAGGCGACTCTTGGTTTCACGCGGGAAACCCTGCAACGTATCTCTGACAGATTCTCACGAGAAACGAGGAGATAGCCATCATTCCCCTGTCGTTTCGTTTCCCGGATTTTCCGGCGAGCGACACACGTCAAACATCCAACGGTCGAAAGAGCCGTTGGCACGTATCTAAACGGTTTTCCGGCTATAAATAGCCATCATCGTCTTCACCAGAAACTTTCTTCACTCCCCTCACTGTCCTCACCATTGACGCGAACGCGAGCTCGAGAGCAAGTCCCTTGTCCTAGCGCACGCATCCAAGCACGCAGAACGCAACGCGCCACCAAAAGATGGCCTCCTCGCCGTCGTCACCGTCCCGCGCCGCCATCGACGAGCTCGTCAACGACCTGGATCCGCAGCCGGGATCACAGAAGCACACCGGCGGCGAGCCGGAGAAGACTGCGGCCTCCGCGGCGGGCGGAGAAAACACTTCCGCCGCCGCGGATATTGCGACGTCAAGCGCTGTGAGAACCCCACCGTTTGCACCCGAAACGGTGGAGGAAAAAATCGAGCTCCTCGGCGACGAGCTCGCCGCTGCGGAAGCTGCCGCCGCCGCCACCGCCGGAGCGGACGAAGAAGCTGAATCTGCAGGCAACTGGAGTGCCTGCAGTATTCCCCCGGCTCTCCTTCCAAACTTGGAAAAGGAGGGCCTGGTTCTCAAGAAGAAATGGCGGCTGCCAGAAGAAGAAACCGAACCCGCGCCACGAGATGGCGAAAGGGTACTTCTTTCTTCCCACCTTTTGCAAGGTATGGGACTTCCACCATCTTGTTTCTTCCTCCAGGTTCTCTCTCATTACAACATCCAGCCCCACAATCTTCCCCCCAATTCCATTCTGTACATGGTCGGCTTTCAGGCCTTGTTCGAAGGCTACTTAGGGCTAGAACCTAGGTTAGATTTCT
Organism: Alopecurus myosuroides; assembly: GCA_028641055.1. Classification (NCBI taxonomy): domain Eukaryota; kingdom Viridiplantae; phylum Streptophyta; class Magnoliopsida; order Poales; family Poaceae; genus Alopecurus; species Alopecurus myosuroides. Next base: position 63,924,386 of record CM054059.1, read on the forward strand.
GGATGTACTGTTTTGGAGTTAAGCGGAACTCTTCGGAGGGCGGACTCCCAACTTGCGGAACTATATCCTTCACTCTTCGGAGATTCCGAGAGGATTGGTTCCCCAAGATCAAAACTTCAGAATCCGTCAAATTTTGGACGGGTTCTTTCTTCTATCATCCCGACGTGCCTTTTCCTAAAAAAGGCCGTCGGGGTTCCACCTTTTGTGAACTCCGCCGCCGTTCCCCAGGATAACTGGGGAACAGAAGCCGTCCAAGTTCTGCCGCCAGATCTGCTAAAGATCAAGCGGCGCATCGCCAAGCTCACCTCCATGGATCCGCCTCTAACCGGCATGGACACGGTTCTATGCTGGCTGATTAGGCGGATCCAGCCACTAGCCAACCACAGCGGCCGTTTCCTGTGTGAATACACGGGAGTCAACGATCCGATGCGGACATCCGCCAAGGATTGGCCCGCAAAGGAACTTAGGCGGCGCATCAACCAGTTGGTCGCATCGCGCGACCAATACACAGAGAGTCGGCCAATGTATACGGCCGAAAATCCGGTTCCCAAGGTAATTTTTCAGTCATTTGGGTACAGTTCTATTTTATCTCGGATTTCCTAGCTCCTGATTTTGATCTTACTTGTTCGACAGTTCGAGGATCTTTCAGATTCGGACTTGGTGTCTGAGGCTGAGCTGGACGCGCTGCGCACCGCCGCTACAGGTGGACGCAAGCGCAAGAAGATAACTTCCTCGGACGAAATTATCGATCTTGACGGAATCCCCGTCGCCACCTCCAGGTTCTTTCTTCTGGAAATTTCTTTTATGGGAACTTTTTTCATCCATCTTCGGTGTTTTGACCTTTTCCGGGTTTTTATGTTTTTAGCCTGCCACCTTCCACCCTGAAGCCGAAGAAGCTGAAGAAACACAAGGTTTCTTCCAGCCGAGGCAGCCAACCTTCTCCCGCCGTCGCCCCGGACACACCAAGCACGATGGCGGAAGAGCCTACTGCAGCCCCCACCACCAAGCCCCCAGAGCCCAGCCAGCCCATTGTGTCCGACCCGGACACGAGGGAAAGGGCGGCCCCAGAGGTGGAAAAATTAACTCGGACTTTTGACGAGGAAATTCACACCTTTGATAAGGATTTTAAAGCTATCAATGACGGCTTGGACGCAGCCGAGAATTCTTTCGCGGAATACGCGAAAGAGTTCAAAGAAAACTTGGCAGGTTTGCAGCGCATGAGCCAGGTATATAACTCTAGCCCCCAAGCATTAATTAAAATGCGTGCTTTTTGCTTTGATGCTTTTTGTATTCATTCTTTCCCTTGCTATGTTTCAGCAAACCTCCGAAGCCATCAACCGGGAAGTTTTCCGGAAGCTTACCATCAAGAATAAAGAAGTTAGAAATCTTCTCTCTATTCTTGAAGAAAGGGAAGCAGAGCTGGCATCGTCTCAGCTCGCGTTGTCGGAAACAAAAGGTAATCATTTTCCTTATGAAATTTCCGTTTCATTCATTTGCCTAAGTATTTTTCCAGGAAGTTAATTAACTCAGATTTTTTCTTGCTTTTCAGCTGCATTAGCTCAAGCTAAACAAGTAGCGGAAGATTCTGGCAATGCCGAGATTCTCCGTAAGGAGAATGTTGAGCTTCACAAGAACCTTGTGAAAGCACAACAAGACCTGGAAGCCAACAACATGGCCCTTGGAATTTCCAATTCCAAGGCTTCCGAACAGGCGGAGAAGGACAAATCCACCATTAAGGATTTGACCGACGCTCTGAACCTTCGCCTGGAGGAAGTTTCCGAGATCGACAAACTCATCGGTAAGTCTCTTTATCATCTTTCCATGTTTTACTTTCTCTGTTTTTCCTTCTAACCTTTTTTGGTGATTTATTGGGAAAAAACAGGAGATACCCCAGATGGCACTCGGGTTGCAGGCATCCGAGCTTTCGGGGAAACATGGAATTTGATCAAGGCTGCTGCAACGCAGTTGGTGGACAAGTTTCTTCCCGAAAAATCTGGGGAGTGCTCGGAGGTTGAAAAACTTCTGGGTGCCATCATGGAGGTGGCGGAGTCCAAGGAATCTCTCCTTCGCTCCGCTGCACGGGGTGGTGCGCGCATGGCTCTTGGCCTTATGCGCATGCATTACCCTAGTGCGAAATCCTGGCGCGTGGCGTCCGGTGTTCCTCAAGGATACACGGATGCGCAACGAAACACCATCTTTGGTGAAGTCAAGGGCCACGCCACCCAGATTGCCTCCATGGTAAATATCTCCGTCAACTATCCAGAAGCGGAGATCCCTCCAATCCCCGAAGACGAAAGCAGCGAGGAGGAGTCGGATGCTTGAAGGGTTACCTGGAACCTGGATAGAAAAAATAGACAATAGGAGCATTACTGTTCTTTTAATGTAATACAAAAATGTAATGCTTCTTTTGTATGAATGAAACTTCCGTCTTTTGCAGTTTAAATTATGAAATTCTTTGCAAGTTTTTTGGGTTTTATCATTCCTTTATCTTCTAAGTTCTCTGGTGTGTATGCTTTAACTGTCCTTAGTGTTTGAAATGGCTCGAATAGCAATATGAATCTTCATGCCGAGTAACTGGGGACGAACCAAGCAGTTTTTTGAAACTCGGAGACATGGACCATGCTAAAGGCATTTTTACTAACTAGTTCCAGTAACCCAACACACACACAATCAGATAAGACTTGGAGAAATCAAGGAAGGTTTTAAGTGAAACTTGGGCACGCATGCAATTCAAGTTTCCTTTAGCCGTTAATAGGCTGAAAAATCATTCAGTTTTGTAACACCGAGTACGCAAGCACAATTCGGGTTAACGTTGAGCAATTTGTAAGATCATCGGGAAATAGATGAGGCGGAAACACCTTGCACTTATAAAAAATATGGATGACAGCATTCCGACAACTTTATTTCATGATCTCAAAAGATGTTTACATAGAATTGAACTAAGTACGGAAAGGTACATAACTTTCTAGTCGTTCCCAGGCTTCCGCAATCCACTTGACTTTGTCGAATTTTCTCAGCAGCTTGTAGAATGGTAAGGTTTTAGCCCCCAGCCAACTGATGAATCTGCTAACGGCTGTGGCGGAACCCGTCAATCTTTGGACATCTTTTACACATGTAGGTTTTGAGATGTTCAAGATTGCCTTGATCTTTTCCGGGTTAACTTCTATTCCTCTGTGGGAAACAATGAAACCCAGAAGTTTTCCTGAGGGAACCCCGAATACGCACTTAGATGGATTCAACTTCATCTTGTAAGTGCGCAAGTTTTCGAAAGTTTCTCGCAGATCCTCAAGGAGTGTATCTTTTTCCTTGGTTACGACAGCGATATCGTCCACGTAAACATGAACGTTTCTGCCAATTTGACTATGCAAACAGCGTTGCATGCAACGCTGGTAGGTTGCACCTGCGTTCTTCAGGCCAAAAGGCATGGTTATGTAATAGTACGTCCCATACGGGGTTATAAAAGAAGTCTTGATTTGATCTTCCTTTTTCATGCGTATTTGGTGGTACCCGGAGTATGCATCCAAAAAGCATAAAAGCTCGGAGCCTGCAGTGGCATCTATTATTTGATCGATTCGCGGTAACGCGAACCTATCTTTCGGACACAACTTGTTCAATCCTGTGTAATCTATACACATTCTAAGAGCAGTGGTGTCTTTCTTTGGTACTAATACCGGGTTTGCGGACCAATCAGTATGGATTACTTCCTTGATGAAATCCGCTGCTAAAAGCCGGATAATTTCCTTGCCAATAGCCTTCCGTCTTCTTCCGTCAAAACGACGGAGACCTTGTTTGACGGGTTTTGATCCGGGAATAACCTTGAGTTGGTGCTCAGCAAGTTCCCTGGGTACGCCTGGCATGTCAGCTGGACACCAGGCAAAAATATCCCAGTTCTCATGGAGGAACTTGATGAGCTCGCCTTCCTATTTGTCGGTCATCCCAGTCCCTACGACGACGAATTTTGTCGGATCTTTGGGATCTAGGATTACCTGTCTTGTATTCTCGGACGCCTTAAAACTATCAGTTGGCTTCCGAGTTTCTTTTCCTGCCGGCATTTCTTTCGGCGATACCTCCTTGGCTAATTCCTTCAGTCCCTCCTTTGCTATGACTCTCTGAGCGCAAAGGGCGTTTTCTTTCTCCAACTCATTTGCCAGCTTGAAATCACCGGCTATAGTGATTACTCCTCCTTTGGGTCCCGGCATTTTCAGCTTGTTGTAGATATAACAGGATCTTGCCATGAATTTGGCGAAAGCTGGACGTCCGAGTATTGCGTGATACACGCTTTCGAACGGCACTACTTCGAAGGATACTTTTTCCTGCCGGAAGTGATCTTTATCTCCGAAGGTGACATCTAGGGAAATTTCTCCTAGGGATCGTGCTTGCCTGCCAGGAACAATGCCATGGAAGCGTGTATTGCTGTGGTTGAGCTGGGACTCGGAAATCTTCAAGTGCTTCGGTGTATCCAGGTACATTATATTGATACTGGATCCTCCATCCATCAGCACTCTTCTTAGCCTAGTGTTTTGAACAATAGGGCTTACAACAAGAGCTTGTGTGCCGGGTTCAGGGATATTTCCGGGATGATCAGACTGATCCCAGATTATCGGTGTGTTGGAGTACTTCAAGAATTTTGGGGTTGCCGGAACAACCGCGTTTATTTCTCGAAGTGTTCTTTTGGCCACCTTTGCTGACGGGGTTGCTAAGAAAGTTAGCATTGCTTCTCCATCAACTCTCGGAAATTTGGGTTCGCCTTTTCGCTGTTGTTCCTGGATTTTGTCATCAGTGTCCGATTCACTGTCTTCTTTTTCAGCTTCTGGCTTTTGTTTGGCAGGTTTCCTTTTGGAACCCTTCCCTTTATTTCCGGATCCTGCATTGCCTTTCATATGCTTGTTTAGCCGGCATTGCGCGTTTGTGTGGGTTGGTTTCCCAAATTGCGAGTGGTGGACGCAGGGTTCCGACTTAATTCTCTCCCATTCTTCGGGAGTGTAATTGATTGGATCTGGACTGCGGCCTTTCCACTTATTCACCTTTTCTCCTCCAAAGGCTGTGTTAACCTCCTTGGGCTTTGTCGTTGACTCTGGAGTTCCTTTTTTGTCAGAACGAGGGGTTTTCTTGGCGAGTATTAGTGACTCAATATTGCCTCCTCTTGCTCTGATATCATCTTCGGCTGCAGCATGCTCATTAGCGGTTGTAAGCATAGATCCAAGATCTTTGTGCTGTTTAGAACCAACCATGAACGGTACGAGTCCGGGTTTTAGGCCGTTGACGAAAGCATGCATTGCTTGTACGTCAGTTACTCCAGAGCAACTATTCTTCATTGCAGTCCATCTGGAGATAAAATCCACGTATGGTTCGTCCTCAAATTGGGTGCAACGGTTCAGCTGGTTGATGCTATTTGGGTGTTTGTATGTTCCCCGAAAATGCTGAGTGAATACTCTCGCCATATCATCCCAACTGTCGACAGTTCTTGATGGTAAACCATTGATCCAATCCCTGGCTCCGTCCAGCAACATTAGGGGAAGAAACTTGACAGCTTCTAGGTCTGTCCCATTGTTGATTTGGACGGCTGTATAATAATCTGAGAGCCAGGTATCCGGGTTTGTACTGCCGGTATACTTTTGGTAGGTTGGACCAACTTTGGCAAAGCCAGAATGCAGGGTTATCCTTCGGATCCTGTCAGTAAAACACTTAGGACCAAAGTATAGATCATCCTTTTCTGCTCTATCAATGTGTGCAGAATATCTCCCGGCTGAATGGACAGAAGGGGATCTACTCCTCTCTTTTCCATTGTTGCGCGGATGCGCTTTTCCGGGGTTGTTTCTATCTCTTCCGTTGTCCCGCCCCTTGGGATTAGGTGGAGACCTGCTCCTGTACCTTTCCTTATCCTTAGGCGGTGTCCGAGATCTTTCACGTCTGTGAGGTGTATCGTATCTTCCAGCTTTTTCAGCTGGGTTTCTCGGAGGTGGCATTATTTTGCCGTCATTCCGGTTTTTGTCTTCCCGATCACGTGGTTTGTATCCATCTTTCGGGAGATGAGGTCCGGTTCTAGACGCTGCGTCCCGGTTGTCGGGGTTTTTCTTGTCTTTTCTCGGATCCTCTTTTTTATCCGAATCTCCGGGTTCTTCCGGTCCAGGTGCTCCAGCAGCGCAAGTAGCTGTTTTGCAGAGAGCGGAATTATCATGCAGCCTCCCTGATCGTTCTTGGCCTCGCTGCTGCTGCTGTAATGCTTTTCCTAGGAAAGCATACACCCCTTGGAGTTTTTCCCCGTTGGAATACAGATCATTGTTTAGGATGGCGAACGCTGCTTCCGCGTTTTCTGCTGCGGTTTTGTATATTGGTTCGCCCTTGGCATCTTTGCCGTTTAACTGCTTTTGCCAAGATGGGTTATAGAACCTTTCTTTTGGCGGCAGTTCTTCTGGTCTTGCGATTCCGGGTAACCTAGTAGGTTTTAAGGCAGATCTATGCTTTCTCTCGTACTCCTCTATTTCTTCCTTCATGACTTTGATGTCATTATGGGTTTGTTGGAGGTGTTGCCGAGATCTGAGCAAATGTTGTTGTTGCCGTTGGAAAGCTTGTCTCCTGGCTTCCAGCATCTCAGGGGGTTCATTCGGTCCCACTGGTGTTTGTAATAGCTGTTGCTCTTCCAGTTCTGTCATTGGCGGAGCAGTGATTTCCTTAGATTTCTTTTCCGCTGGCTTTGTGCCGCTAATATCTCCTACTTCCAGGTTTTCATCAGCGAGATCGGCTGATTTTTTCTTCCGGAGTTTGTATTGGAGTTTTTTAGAAGCACGGTGCTTTTTCTTGGAAGAAGGAGGTTTTTTGACAGGCTCATCTTCTATCATCTCCTTAACATTGGGGAATATCGGAGAAGTTTCTCCGTCTTCTCTTTCTTCCACTGGCGGAGGGGTTTTAGGGCTTTCCTGGCTGCCGGCATCCGTTGTATCAGCTGGTTTTGCCATTAGCACTTCCTGGAATCCCTCTTGAAAGGACTTAACCTTTCTTACGAAGGCATCGTCATCTTCGTCTTCGGAGTCGAAATTATCCGATCCGGTTTCTGACTCCAATCTCGCCTCAATGGCGGCAAGCACAGATTCTGCTTCCGAGTTCATCGTCTTGTTGACGGATGTCGGATCTTCCGTCTCTGTGACGGGTGTTTCTTCTTCCGTCTTTATGACGGGTAGGTGGTTGTCTGCCTCTTGCATGGGATTTCCGTCATCCGTGTTTTCAACGATTTCGGATTGCACCATGCCGATAAAGTGTGTATCACTTGTTTGTCGGCGATCTGAGCAGAATCCGGGATCATAGTCGTTCTCGACTGGGTATAGGGCGGGTGGGATAAATTTGCTTCCACCGCAAAACCCCATTGCCTCTGCAGTTAGTCCGATAAAGATGTTAGCAGATCCGATCGGTAACACGCAGGCACTTACCAGGTGGTTTTGCGCCGGTATGTAGGATCCGTTGTCGAGGAAGCGCCCGACGTCGTCGTCGAATTCCAAGCTTCCGACAGTGATCGATCTTCCAATTCCGCCGAGTATCCCAGATCGGAATTTCACGCCTGACGTCGTTTGCCCCACGGTGGGCGCCAACTGTCGAGACATCGTAGTAGTTTTCATAGACGGGGGTGCCATGAGACTACGGTAGAGACGTGGGGTAACGGAATAGCGTAGTAACACAGAACACGGGATTTTACCCAGGTTCGGTACGTCGCGACAGTACGGCGTACCTACTCCTGCACTTCACACTAATTGGGACTAAAGCCCGTAAATCTGGGTTACAATGTGAGGATGTGGATCTAGCTTCTCGGCGAGGATGAGCTTCTCGGCGAGTTGCGTAGAACTTGTTTGTGCTTAGAATCTAACTTGTTTAATCTATCTCCCGTCCGGCTTTATATAATAGCCGGATTAGGGCTTACAGAAAAGGAAACCTAGAAGACTACGTTTAACTTGTAACTTGGAAAGCAAGGAATCCGTCTTCTCCTCCAAGCCAGATCACGTGGGCCGTGATCCGGGTTCTTCTAGAATCCGGCTTCTGCGCGTCGGACTACTGGGCCGCCCAATGGATCTAAGCCCATTACCACGTAGGCCACCCTGGTAGTCCGGCTCTTTGTCTACCACCTTCTATACCCCTATTCAGTATATATCCGACAGTCGCCATGAGGCCCATGCATCCACATGGAACGACCACCCCCGGTTCGCGGGATGAATGCACCACCGGGGATGGCCCTCGCGGGTGCCTCCCTTTGGCTCTCCTCTTCGTCTCATAAAGTTATTGCGAATTTTCCCAAGTTTTTCCTTAATTTTTCTAGTATCCTCTTGGATGCAAAAACACGTAGAAAACAACAATAACTAACACTTAGCATTGGGTTGATAGGCTAATTCGATAAAAAAATGTTGTAAAATGATATAAAACCGTAGCTAAGATATAATAGTAGCATGAAACGGCAAGAAATTATAGATACGTTTGAGACATATCACCCACGTGAGAATGGGGTAGTGGGGATAAAATTGTGTTATGGAAACTACTCCTTTAGACGCACTAAATGTTACACAAGAATAATTGTCTTTGACTTTACGCATATCTAAGTGGAGAGAAAGGAAGCGTATTGTTTGCTTCTTAAGTTGACAAAGAACATGAAAATGCTTAGTTGGCAAAAAAAAATGAAAAGTTCAATTTCATTTACATGTGTTCTTTATTTTCGAAATTTCTAAAATATAGGAATAGAAAGGAACGCAATATTGAATCCCCAAAACCCGAAAAACACATGAATCATCAGAGAGTGTGGGGCATACATTAGGAGAAGGTTGTAGTAAGAGATTTGAGTGTGTAAAATATTTATCCCAAAAAAGTGCAAAGAAAAATTATAAGAATTTTGTTATGTACTCTAGTTGTTATAATGCAGTAGATGGCTGATTAGAATCTTAATCCGACTGCAATTTTCTGATTTTTTTTTACAACGCTGACACATACTCTATTTTTATTTTTTTCATGGTGTAATATGTTTTTTTTCTACTCATTTATCAGCTTCCAGTCGAATTTGGCCACTGGATTCTGGCCTGTGGCCGAGCAAAGCCGCATGGAGCTGAGCCTGCTGAGAAGCCGTCCCTTCGCTCCACTCCTATCCACACTCCGGCCAGTGGTCTCCGCTCCATTCCGCCGCCGCCGGCTTCCCTCCAGAACGTTCTTCCCGCCGCAGCCACCTCCGCCTAGCGTGAGCGCTTCCCTCCCCTCTGCTCCTCTTACATTTCATCAACGCTGTCTGTAAACTGTTCGCGTCTTATCTGCAGAAAGAAGACAGGATATGCGGCAGGGCAACGCGACCGCAGCAGGAGTGGGTGGGGGACTGGGTCCGGAGCAACGACACGCTCGTCCGCGGCCTCCCGATCCTCGTCGGTGGCGTGTCCCTGCTCGCCGTCCTCCTCAACCGTGCCGTTTCCGGCATCGCGGCCGTCTCCGACGCCTCCAGGTCTGCCTGCACTCTGCAGAACCAACCACCCTATTGCTGAACTGTCTGTGATTTCCTGAAGTGCCCCCAAAATTGCTTATTATAATCCTATATGTTTGTCCTCCAAACAGTTCGCAGTCGAGGGCCGATATACTCACTCTTGCTCTCTCGGTAACTGACATCCTCGCCGGGCTTGTTTGGTTGTCCATCCGGCCGAAATCCATTTCTCCGGTGAGAATTCAGTATCTTGTATCATCTGTCCTGGCTTCTTAATTAGAATGGTCATTTGCTCATGCTGAAAATATTATATCAGGTGGTTCCTCGAGGCGTCGAATGTAAACGAGTAGATCCGAATCTACCAAGCTCTGCTCTCCATGAACTGCTATGGTAATTGCTCTACCCATGAACAACATCTGATTTCATTTTGCACAATAAGCGAGCTAGATTTTCTGTTATTGAAGCTCATGCTTCCGGTATAGTGTTATTTCATTAGAACTTGACCAAACAATCTCACCAAGTTCTATGTATCCACATTTTCATGTTGTATACTTGTTTCATATAAGGGAATTCGTGTCGTGAAGCTAGATACCACTTATTTTTCTTATAAATAGGACATGGGATTCCCTGACGGCTGCAACTTGTTGCAAATCATTGGTTGTTGTGTATGGAGGTAACTGCATTCTTCAGATTGGGGTTGCTGCTGCCTCTTCAGAAGATGGTAGTGCGGTTACAGTGGATGCACAGAAGTTCATCCAAGGTTCCCTTTACACGAGTGCCACGGAATCCAAGAAGCGTTAGTGTCTCTTCTTCTATATATCAAAGTGTTCATGTTTGTTTTCAGAAATTTCATTGCGGTCTACTTGCAGAATCTTACCTAGCAAATCTTGCGTTATATCCTGGAAGGACTGAGCTGCCGTTTCTGCCGGCTAACACGCAGGTGCTAACTCGATTCATTTTAGATAATTTCCCTATGGCAGCATGCATTCGAACAATTTTGACTTGTTGTCTCTCAAAATATCATATTTTTTCTAATATTTGATGGTATTGATCCTTTTGTTTTCGGTGGCAGAAAAAAAAAACTCCGTGTCATGTTTACAAATGCTTGAATTCAAAATGCAAATTATTCGATTATCTGAAAGTTCGAGCACAAAGCTTTTATCATATTTTCTGCTGTACAGGCCCTAATATTACAGCCGATTGGTGATAAAGGAATTACAGTTGTTGGCGGTGACACTATAAGGGGGTTCACTAATCTTGATCAGGTACTATTGTTTATTTGAATCTCACCCTGTTTTGCCCTCCAAAAAAAGGCTATGAGCTTCTTTAGTATGTTTTGTAACTCCCATCCATAAACTACTAGTATAAGCTCAAGAACAGGCATAAGACAGAACTTGATTGAGGGTTACTCATCATACGGTGATTCTTCCTTGCAGGCATGGATTGCAATGATTGCAGACAAGTTAGATGCTACATTGTCAAAATCATAAGCTTGCAGCACTCTTTGCATATCCAGTTAATCGCAATTTGTCTCTGAAGTGGCCATACCATCTTTACCGGATCCCAGAGTTCATCAAGGTACATGTGGAAGCTGAAGCCTGTAGAAGTTCGCAGAACTCTTGCATGCAAGCATACAGGACAGGGTATTTACGAAATTCTGTGCAATTTCATTGGGTCTGACTAAGTTTGACAGACATTGTAGTAGGATTATAATGTGCCGAACGGCTAATAACACGCATGACCCTATCAGTTAAAAAAAATGACAGAGATAAACTGTAAATGAGGCTCTCTGCATACATGTACTGGGCAAAAGAGCAGAGGCGAGAGGCACCATTTGTACGTGACAATTAGGTCAACAAGGAAGTGATGTAAGGTTGCAGTTATAGTCGGTATCAAATAGAAATGCAGTTCGGTGGGCTTCTGTCTTTTAGCAGAAAATAGAAGCACTGTTTCATTAAATAGAAACAAAAATACTTTCATACAACGACCATGAGGAAACATAATCATTTTTTGATGATCAAGAATCATCTGTTTTCCCCCCGAATGTAAGAACTCTCTTCTTCTCGCCGATGTCAAATTAGGGAGCACCGCCAAAAAAAATTCCTGCGCCTGGCAAAGGACACAAGTAGAAAAGCATGTGTCAGGTAGGTAAAAAGACCAACTAATATTTTTAGGTCCTAATAACAAGATACTTTAGAACAGAAATGATCAGTAGCCATGTCTACCAATTAAAACGGGAGTTGTAAATACTAATATGAACCAGGGACGATACATATATGTATGAGCATATACTGGAAGAAGCAAGGTATTGCAAGTCAAAATTAACTTACTCCACCAACGGCCTAGGCTGAATCTCCCTGGTTTAGCTGCAGAATGACGGGAAACCAGTTAAGATGTAGCAGAAAAGGTTCTACTAACTAAATTAGAGGCACGCAACAAAGTTATCTAGCTCACCACAACAACAATGGCCGTAGATATGGTAAATGAGGCCGCAAAGACACGGTGACCCACGACGATCTTTCAGACATTCGCCCGTTGTCTGCGACCAAGTGCCAGTGCTGAGATGGTATTGCGCAATATAGTTCTTCCTTGGATGGAGAATGGTGTCACCTTCTATAGTAGGCATCACCTTGTGGCTGGCCGTCAAACTCCTACCCTGATCAGGCAACAGGCTTGTACTCTTTCCGGTATCAAGAAAGAGCGTGCTGCCACCGATGTTTGTCACTGGGAGGACCCTGCCTAGGATAAGATCAGCTATTCTGTAAGCTAGGACGTGTGTAGGACGCATACCCTTACTAAGACCGGTCACTAAGATCTCTGAACCACATTCCGCTAGGTTGAAAGGGCCACGCAATACCCGCGGACACCTGGCGATCACCTTCGGCGGTGGCAACGATAACGAGCCAAGACCTGATGTTGTCGATCCATCCTCATATCGAGGCGGGCCGATCTGAATAATATGGTGTTCAACGGGAGACATGGAGGGGCATTGTATCATGTATAGCTTTCCTTGGAATGATATCGGGCTTCTTATTGTAACCTCAGAAAAGGACCATGACGAGGAACTCCATTGCTTGTCCTTGATGCTAGCAAAGAATACGCCCGGCAGAAATTGAAGCAGGATCATGACCGTGGCAACTCCGTCCACGCCCACGCTCAAGCACACGGTGATGCGATCGTATAACAAGGAATCCAGTTCCCATCTCCAGTATCCCATGCGAGGCGAGAGCGGCGGGAGATGGACAATGTCGCCGGTGAAGGGATGGAGGAGACAGATGGCGAGCTCTTCATCTTGGTTCTGCTGTTGCTGCCGCAGCAGGAGGAGACCTTCCACGGGGCAGATGACCCGGTGGTACCGGAGAATCGGAAGCCGAGGACGGACGAATGCTCCGGTGGAGAGATTGAAGAACCGCTTCTTGTCATCCTCGTCTGAGTGGAGTCCGTGCCCCTCCGGCAACATCATCCACCGGCGCGGGTGAAAGCGGGGGTCGGTGATGCCACGGCCGCGCGGGCAGATGCTTGCGGACCGCCAGTAGGTGCAGACGGCCCGGAAGCGGATGTAGTCTAGCGGGTCTCCGGCCAGCACTCGGCCGCCGACCAACAGAACCAGATCTTCATGGAGGGACGCCCAACTAGACCTGACATCGCAGCTAGTGGGCGAGGCAGCAACGGGCCAAGGGGTCGCCGGCGATGTCATCAATCGACCACAGATGATTAGCAGTCAGATACAAAGAGATCGATCTGGGTTTTTCTTTTAATTGAGACTTAAGAGATCGATTTGGTGAGAGGTCTTAAACGCACGAGGGGTCTTAAACGGGACGGCCCCAGATATGGTTGAGTTGAGCCTAGATTACGGCTGCTTTTGGCCGGTTTCCTCTGAGACGTTTGCAACCTGCATGTTAGCTTCAGAATAGTTGCTCGCTATCTTTTTTTTTGTACATCTAAATGTGGATCCATAGAGCAACACTTAACAACGGCAGTCCTTCCGGAAAACACAGCAAGTACACACGGCACACGGAAATCCCAAGGATGCGGCTTCATAAATCCTTAACACTTCTAGCTTAGAGTGTAAGGTAGAGAAGAGACGTCGTCGGTTCGCAAACCCCTCTTATCATAACAGAATTTTCAAGATCCTCGGTAAGCTTCAAGCGTTGCATGTTACTTATCGACAACAGCAATAATTTTATGCAGTACTAAAGGAAAATAAACATAAAAATGGATAATCAATTATATTTATTTATTTATTGAAAAAAAAGACGGCCCCCCTCCGATTTCCACTAAAAGAAAAACCTAAGACCTCCCAAAATTCTGCATCCACAATGGGGAAGAAAAGAAGCGAGCTCCCATATTTACAATTTCAGCAAAATAAGAAGCAGTCCACTTTTATGATTATTGCACGCAGGCAACACCATACTATCCTAAGAGAAAACAAATGAGCAACATATAGGACCTAGAGAAACAAAAGAACCAGCGGGGGACTGATACATCATAAACGTATCCTTAATTTCTGATGTTCCATGTTATTTTCATGTTATTTGCTACATGTTTTCTTTACACTTTATGTCATTTTTATCGATTTCTGGGACTAACCTATTAATAAGATGCCACAGACAGTTCCCTGTTTTCTGCTGTTTTTAGTTTTAGAAAAGTTATTCTAGAAATATTCTCGGAATTGGAAAATTCGAAACACGGAAGTCAAAGAATTCCCAAAGGTTCCGCAGAGTCCCGAAGAGGCCCACAGAAGGGCCACAGGGGGGCCACACCATATGGCGGCGCCCTTTCGCCTATTTATTCCCCCTTATACGTCTCGATGCCGCCTTCATCGTCAACCCGAGATCGGGAGAGTTCTCAAGCTCTCCCAGCACCCTGCCGGGAGGGAAATTCATCACCGGAGGGGTCTACAACATCATGCCCGCCTCCGGAGTGATGCGTGACTAGTTCATCCCTGAACTACAGGTCCATAGCAGTATCTAGATGGTTGTCTTCTCCCCTTTATGCCTCATGTTTAGATCTCGTGATCTGCATTACACGATCGAGACAATCTTATTATAATGCTACATGCTCTGTTTGCTAGGATCCGATGAATGTTGAATGTTATGTCTTCTGACTATCAATCTATCATGTTATCTTCATGCATATGTTATTTATGATCTTGCATGCTCTCCGTTTTTAGTAGATGCGTTGGCCAAGTAGATGCTAGTGACTCCAAGATGGAGTATTTATGCTCGATAGTGGGCTCATGCCTCCCACACATCTGTGCTCGAGTGACAGAAACGTGACGGATGAAGGATATGTTGTTGCCATTAGAGAGAAAATAACGATGTTTACTTCGTTTACATTGTTTACATTACACAATTTGCTTACTACGATTATCATTGCTTGCAACTTAATACCCAACGTTTATTCGGATGATATTCGGAGGGTGAATTATTAGTCATAGATGCAGTTGGATGACGGTCTATGTATTTTGTTATAATGTCTACATGAATCACATAGTAATCTTTATGTCTTGCATATGCACTACGGTGCAGCCTTCATTCCTATCAATTTCCCAGCTGTAATGTGTTCACCACACATGTTATTTATTTTCTATAGAGAGACACTACTAGTGAACTGTGGACCCCGGTCCATTTTCTCATACTAATAAAAAAACCACTGCAATTGTTGTTTTTACACTATTGCTACTGTTTTCCTATTGTTCTCATATTGTTTTCCATACCGTACGTTTAACCTCCTTGTGTTCAGCAAAACCGGTGAGACTGCTTCGTTGGTGCAAAGTGATTTGATTGTGTTCTGTAGGTTCCACGTTGCTTCTGAACCGGTAGTGCGCTCTACCATCTCAACTGCAGCAACCTTCTGAAGTTACTCCTTTCTTCGACCGGTCGATTCAACCTTGGTTTCTTTCTGAGGGAAGCTTACTGTTGTGCTCTTCATACCTTCCACTTGGGGTCTCCCAACGAAAGTGTGTTTCACGCGCATCAAGCTAAATATATGGCGTCATTGCCAGGGAGGAAGAGAATTTGTGCAAGGGGATTCTCTCACCTCCAATCATTTTTACTTTGTTATTAGTTTGCTTGTTACTTGCTTTATCATGCTTGCTAGCAATGTTTTATATCTTTGAAACTATATCTTATTGGCAAGGTGGGTTCACGGATTAACAACAAAAATATTATAAGGAACACCGCTTGTCACAAAAAGGGATACACTTATGGGAGCAAATTAATAAATTGCATAAATATGGTAAAAACTTGTGCTCTACTTATAATGTTACTTATTGCTTTGATAAAGCTTGTTTCTGTTGGAGGTATAATGATTATGTTACCATATCTTCTTATGTTAAGAGAAATTATGACTTTGATGATGTGGAACAAATTGAGGAATTTATTGCTTGAAAGGGTGCATTCGAAATTGCTTATTTGCTTGAAAATATTGATGATGCACCTTATAAATATGAGATTTATGATATACTTGAATATTTATTTGATAATTACGAGGATTGTAATTACTACATAATTCAATATCTTAAAAGATGTTCTCCACCAAAGGAAGTAACTGATGCCTTGCGGGAGCCTATGGAAGAAGAAATTGCTGAATCTGGAAGATCCTTGGATGAAAAGAGGAGGAGAGTGATGATCAAGAGGAGTAAGAAGGGAGTAGCTACCTATGTCTACCTCAAAATGAGAGTAACTCTTTAACTCATAATTGTGATGATCATATTGGTTGTTTTGAAATATCCCTTTTTGATAAAATTGATGTTTGGAATATTTGTGACCTTGATACTACTATGAATGAAACTTATGAGAATGATATTGCCACTATTTTTTATGATAATCCATGCTACCTTGATAAATTCTATGATAATCCTCTTTTTATTCCAAATATTGATATGCATGATAATGAGGAAGTTTGGTTAGAAAATTTATATGATAATGCTCTAGATGATGGTCCTATGTTACTTGATGTTATAAATTATAATGCTACTGAAAATATGATTGTTATAATGTTTCCCATGCCTTTTATGAGTGATCAGTCATCTTGTTTTGCTATTGCTAAAAGTTGGAAAAAGAGGAGCTAATTTTAAATTTTGATCCCACTGTTTTTGAGCTTGATATGAATTGTGTGCTTTTAGGCCATGATAAACACGCTTTATGTGATAATTATGTTGTTGAGTTTGTTCATGATGCTACTGGAAATTATTATGAGAGAATAAAATATGGTTGTAGGAATTTTCATGTTACTAAAGCACCTCTCTGTTTGTTGAAATTTTAGAAATTGCTCTTGTTCTACCTTCCAATGATTTCTAGTTTGATCTTCTTCAATTTATTTCTTTACAAGATTCCTATGCATAGGAAGTGGGTTAGACTTAAATTTGTTTTATACTTGATTCTTGATGCTCCCTTTTTCTTAATTCGTATTTCTTATGTGAGCATCCACTTGATTCCAGTTTTCTAGGCCTAGCTAAAAGGCGTTAAAGAAAAGCACTTCTTGGGAGATAACACATGGTTTTATTTTTCTTTGTTTTTGTCTGTTTTGTTTGAGTCAAGGGGTTGTATACTTCTGCAACAACTACTTTGTATCTTTTTTTTTCATGTATTAGTTTGCCAAGTAAAGTTTCTAACAAAAGTTGGAATTAGTTTTGAATTTTTGCGCAGGAAACAGCTTTCTGTTGTCCATCGTAAAAAATCGTATAAAAAACAGAAAGATCATAATGACCTAAAAGAAATTGTGCTTATTCCTCAGCTAATTCCGAAATTTTTCTGTTCTTTAAGTTTTTCGATCTGAGCAACGTAAGTGCCCTGGAAAAAAAATTCTTTGCATACTGTTTTGGTTTTGAAAGATTCTGCCATTTTTCTTGCATTTGCTCTTTTACGATGTCAAGTGGATACTTTGCTTCACGAAACATCTGTTGATGTAGCTAATGTTTTAAAGTATCAATAGGACTTGTGCCCTTATAGAATCCATGAATTTTTTATTGTTTCACTAACCCTCTAATGCTAATTACTCTTTGAGTGTGGTGTGAAGGAAGTTTTCAAGGGTCAAGAGAAGAGGGTGATATAATGTGATCAAGAAGAGTGCAAGGTCAAATCTTGGGGATGCCCCTGTGGTTCATCCCAGAAATTTCTAAGAAGCTCAAGCATCTAAGCTTGGGGATTCCCAAGGCATCCCCTTCTTCATCAACAAATTATCAGGTCACTTCTAGTGAAACTATATTTTTATTCGGTCACATCATATGAAATTTACTTGGAGCGTCTTTTATTTTTCCGTTCTGTTTTTTTTTTTTTCCTTGATGAAATAAAAATCATTGGAACCTATCATACTTGTTTGGCAAAGAGACACGCTATGCCTTTTCATTTGAATACGCGTTATGCTCGTATTCTTAGTTTTTCTTCTAGCTTCTGCTGCAAAAAAATCATTTTTAGCTCTTTTTTTCGTGCATATATTATTCAAAGATGTTAGTTTTAATAGATTTATGTGAGTAATCTCGTGCTTGCGTTCTGTATCAATTAGAGATTTTTTTAAACATATTTTGTATGGTGTTGGTTGGGAAATGAAACTGTTGCATGTGGTAGAATTTATAACTATGCAAATAGATGCTTGTATAGATTGTGGCTAGACTTTTTCATGGCATGCTAGATGTTATTTTAATTCTAAAGCCTAGTGGTTATTTTTGTAGCATGATTTGTCTCAAATAGTTGAGAGTGTTTAATGTGCCATTGAAAGAATCGTGAGTTATTCTTGTTATATTGAAGCATAAATTTGTGGTGTTCTCCTTTGAATGTTTTATTTGGTTGACTTAGCGCATGCTTACACCATGTTTATGACTACAAACCAGTCACTCATAGCCTCTATGATCATTTAGTTTTTTAACTTGTAGTACCACTCATGCTTTAATTAATGATGTTTTTGTCGCTATGCATGATTATGGCCTTTATGCTCTCTCAATTTGTCGCTCCCAGTCTTTTGCTAGCCTCCACATGTACTGAGTATGAGCTCTACTCGTGCATCCAACTCCCAAAAAATATTGTGCCAAATGTGTCCACCATACCTACCTACATGTGGTACTTAACCGCCACTCCAAAGTAAATTGCTCATGGGTTACCTTTAAAACTTTCAAAATTACTCTTGTTTTATGTTCCTGTTTTAGCTCATGAGGACGTAAATAGAGAATCTTTATCTCACTTGTTGATTGCATTTCACACCCTGGACTAGTGGCTTCATCCGCTTATCCAATTGATAGAAGAGCTGGTAGCGGGGTGCCCAGCCCCAATTTAATACAAACAAATTATCTTCATTATTTTTTGCCCCTGATTTATCAGTCAAAACATAATTGTGTAAACAAAATAGAAAGAGGGATGACCTTCTACACCAGTTGCGTCCTTCAATGGTAGCCGCTCTTGCGAAGTCTAGTTGGCTTGTGATGTACTGTATTTTCTATTTACCATTCGTTTCCATAAGCATACACCTCTGTAAATAAATGGTTTCGATACCTCTGTTTAATGAAATAAAAAGCTCTGGCACATGAGTGATCTATGCTTCCCTCTTCGAAGTTCCTTTCTTTTACTTTTATGTTGAGTCTCCATCTTCTAACTTTATGCACAGTTGAGAGAACATAGTTGCCATTCTGAGTATAATGTGCATTTGTCCCAGAAACATTATTAATTGATTCATGATATGTTATTACTTGCTCTCAAATTATTTGTTCTAGTCTTTCTATTAAACTTTGAAGGTGTCCTCGCATTTATGTTTTTCCCCACTCTTAAGGACAAGTGAAATATCACTTTGCTATATTTTCTCTATGCTTGAAACAAACGTATAACTTTCAGTGCATTGTTATTCATGATCTGTTATTTCCGTTACTTCTCAATATGCAAAGTGATTGCTATGTTTTATTGCTATAATTATATCTATCATGCTTGTGTTTAAAGTAATACGATCTCAGCTTACGTGTGCTTTTACAATATTGATGATCAAGTTTATGTTGGTAGCATGTCACCTCAGAAATTATGTGTTTTTATCATTTACCTACTTGCTTGGGGATGTTGATACATCATAAAAGTATCCTTAATTTCTGATGCTCCGTGTTGTTTTCATGTTATTTGCTACAGGTTTGATATACATTTTAAGTCATTTGTATCGATTTACGGGACTAACCTATTGACAAAATGCCACGGAGCCAGTTCCCTGTTTTCTGTTGTTTTTAGTTTCAGAAAAGTTGTTCTGGAAATATTTTCGGAATTGGAAAATTTGAAGCCTAGAAGTCTTAGAATTCCCGAAGATTCCATGGAGTCCCAAAGAGGCACAGAGAGGGGCCACAGGGGGCACACCATAGGGCGGCGTGCCCCCTGGTCACGCCTGGGGGTTGTGTGGGCCCCTCAGGAATCCACCGTCATCGCCCTTTCGCTTATTTATTCCCCCCGATATGTCAACCCTAAAAATATATCACTTCTTCCCGAGAAACACCCGAGGCCCCCGTCATCGTCAACCCGAGATCGGGAGGGTTCTGGAGCTCTCCCCCGGCACCTTGCCGGGAGGGAAATTCATCACCAGAGGGGTCTACACCACCATACCCGCCTCCAGAGTGATGCGTGAGTAGTTCATCCCTAGACTACGAGTCCATAGCAGTAGCTAGATGGTTATCTTCTCCACTTTATGCCTCATGTTTAGATCCCGTGAGTTGCCTTACATGATTGAGATTATCTTATTGTAATGCTACATGTTGTGTTTGCTGGGATACGATCAATGTTGAATGATATGTATTCTAATTATCAATCTATCATGTTATCTTCATGCATATGTTATTTATGATCTTGCATGCTCTCCGTTGTTAATAGATGCTCTGAGCAAGTAGATGCTGGTGACTCCAAGAGGGAGTATTTATGCTCGATAGTGGGTTCATGCCTCCTTTGCATCTGTGCTCGAGTGACAGAAACGTGACGGATGGAGGATGTGATGTTTCCATTAGGGGGTAAACAATGATGTTTACTTCATTTACATTGTTTACATTACACACTTTGCTTACTGCGATTATCTGTTGCTTGCAACGTAATACCCAACATTTGTTCAGATGATATTCTTAGGGTGGATTATTAGTCATAGATGCAGTTGGATGACGGTCTATGTATTTTGGTGTAATGCTCGCATGAATCACATAGTAATCTTTATGGCTTGCATATGCACTACGGTGCAGCCTTCATTTCTATCAATTGCCCAGCTGTAATTCACCAAACATGTTATTTATTTTCTATGGAGAGACACTATTAGTGAACTGTGGACCCCGGTCCATTTTCTCATTCTAATAATACAACCACTGCAATTACTGTTTTCACACTGCTGGTATTGTATTCCTATTGTTCTCATATTGTTTTCCACACCATATGTTTAACCTCTTTGTGTTCAGCAAAACCGGTGAGATCTACAACATCACTGCTTTCTTGGGGCAAAGTGATTTGATTGTGTTGTGTAGGTTCCACGTTGTTGCTGAACCGGTAGTGCGCCCTACCATCTCAACTTCATCAACCTTCTGAAGTTACTACTTTCTCCTACTGGTCGATTCAACCTTGGTTTCTTTCTGAGAGAAACTTACTGGTGTGCTCTTCGTACCTTCCACTTGGGGTCTCCAAACGAACGTGTGTTTCATGCGCATCAGGGAGCCACTCACAAGAGATTTTTCGTGAGCAAATCAGCATTGCAGTCTTCGAACCCCCGGTTTAAAACCTTTGTGAGTTTGGAAAATCTCACTTGTTTCTTGCTCGAAAAATTGTGTCCCCACTTCAGGGCCTATGTTTTTTCCTGTTTTGTCAATAAAATCGACCATGAGTTAAGCCAGTGTGCTACGAGATGAATGAGAACAAAAGGGGCAGAAATTCTTTTGTTTTCAAAGCAAGCATCGTTGCATGGTCTCCAAATTGTCTAGAGAATTGCCGCAACACCCACCATAATCATATTCCTATCCTTTTTATCAACGGTGGAAATCCAAACTGAGAACATATTCTTGACATTACTAGGAATTACAGAACAATGAAAAAAAGAGGTGATCAATTGACTCATTGTTCCCACAAAATTGGCAAGCCTAACTGCCTATTCAACCCCTCTTGGATAGATTATACTTGGTTAAAATGCTATTCTATAGAACCAGCCATGGAAAGATTCTTATTCTTAAGGGTATCTTGACTTTCCATAGAAATTTCTCTCGAAAGTCGACACTATTAGCCAACATATTCTTATAGAAAGAGTTTATGGTGAAAATACCATTTTTTGTCAACTACCACACAACAGTACCGTTGTTTTTAGACAGTGCCACATCTGTAGAGGTTTCAACCATAGTTGCAGGGTCTTCCCCCCTCCCCCCTAGTGTTCTTCTTAATTTAATGTCCTTCCATCCTTTTCATATAAAAGAAGCCGCTGACATATTCTTATCAAAGCAAATATTTTAAAGTCTTGGATATGATTGATTCAAAGGCTTATGATGGTGCAGATCTTGCACTCGTTGGGAGACCCCAAGAGGAGGGTGTGATGAGCACGGCAGTAGGATTTTTCCCCTTAGTTAAGAACCAAGGTTATTAATCCAGTAGGAGAAAGAGACCTTCAGAAGGTTGATGCCACTGACGGTGGTATGGCTCTTCACCGGTGTCAGCAACAACGTGGAACCTGCACACAACACAACCGAAATACTTTGTCCCAACGGTACAGTGAGGTTGTCAATCTCACCGGTCTTGCTGAAAAC
Organism: Alopecurus myosuroides; assembly: GCA_028641055.1. Taxonomy (NCBI): domain Eukaryota; kingdom Viridiplantae; phylum Streptophyta; class Magnoliopsida; order Poales; family Poaceae; genus Alopecurus; species Alopecurus myosuroides. The sequence goes on from CM054059.1 coordinate 63,946,546, forward strand.
AAAGATTAGACGTATAGTGTGGAAAATGGTGTATGCTTGCCGTAAGTAAAGAAAGCAGGAAATTGATGTGGTTTGTTTAACAGTGTAAGAAAATGGACCGAGGTTCATAGGTTCACTATGGTGTCTCTCCATAAAAGATAGCATGTTTAGTGAACAAATTACAGCTGGGAAATTGACAAAGAAAGGTTGCACCGTAGTGCACATTATGACATGATGACTAATATGATATTTAGTGCGGGCATTACAACAATATACATAGACCAAAATCCATCTGCATCTATGACTAATAATCCACCCTCAGGTTATCATCTGAACCCCCTTAGGTATTAAATTGCAAGCAACAGATAACTGCATTTAACAATGTGTGTAGTGTAAGCAATGATTGTACACGCTGGCACTCACACCGCTGTTTTCTCCCTAGTGGCAAAAGCACATCCTCCCCCGTCACGTTTCTGTCACTCAAGCACAGGAGAAAATGAGGCATGAACCCACTATCTAGCATAAATACTCCCTCTTGGATTCACTAGCAACTACTTTGCCGGAGCAACCACTAGCAACGGAAAGCATGCAAGATCACAAATAACATATGCAATAAAGACTATAATCAACTTGGCATAAGTTCAATAATCATCGGATCCGATCAAACACAGCATATCAATTACATAAGATCAATCTCGATCATGATAGGCAGCTCACGAGATCTAAACATGGAGGCATATGAGGAGGAGACAACCATCTAGCTACTGCTATGGACCCGTAGTCCAAGGATGAACTACTCACGCATCACTCCGGAGGCATGCATGGTGATGGAGAAGCCTCCGGTGATGATTTCCTCTCTGGCAGGGTGCCAGGAGACAACTTCAGAACCCCCTGATCTAGGGTTGACAATGACGGCGGCTGCGGAACTTTTTGGGCATTTTTTATCACGTGCCTAGGGTTTTCCATCCGCGGGGAATAAATAGGCGAAATGGCAAAGGAGGTGGAGGCATGAGGGGCCCCACACCACCACCTGGCGCGGCCTCCCCTAGCCGCGCCACCACATGGTGTGGCCCCCCTGGTGCCCGTCTTCGACTCTTCTTCGGTCTTCTGGATGCTTCCGGGGAAAATAGGCACTTCGGGCTTTGTGGGGTCCAATACTGAGAATGTTTCTAGAACAACTTTTCTGAAATAAAAAACAGCAAAAAACAGGGAAGTGACACTTGGCATCTTGTTAATAGGTTAGTCCCAGAAAATGAGTAAAAATGCTAGAAAGAAGGGAGAAAACATGTAGCAATTGGCATAATATTATCATGGAACATCAGAAATTATAGATACGTTGGAGACATATCAAGCATCCCCAATCTTAGTTCCTACTCGTCCTCGAGTAGGTAAACGATAAAACACAATACTTTCTAAGGTGACATGCTACTATCATAAACTTGATCATCATAATGTAAAAGCATATGTACGCTGAGATCATAGAACTTCAAACACAAACATGATAAATAGAACTTTAATAATAAAGCATAGCAATCACTTTGCATCATGAAGATTATCTTAAATAAAGGATCATGGATAATACTGCAAAGAAAGATAAACGTTTGTTTGAGTAATATAGAAAGCATGGCAAAGTGGTATTTCGCTAGTCCTTAATATTGGGACAAAACATAAATGCTAGTACACCTTCAAAGTTCATGAGGAAGACTAGACCAAATAATTTAAGAACAAATAATATCACGTCATGAATCAATTGTTGATGTTTATGGGACAAATGCACATAGAACTCAGAATAGAAAAAATGCTCTCCCAAGTGTGCATAAAGTTAGAAGATGGAGACTCAACATAAAAGTAAAAGAAAGGCCCTTCGCGGAGGGAAGCAGGGATCACTCATGTGATAGAGATTTTTGTTTGATTAAACAGAGGTATTAAAAGTTCGACACTCCTCCCATCCATATTTCACAAACCATGTCTAACCGAATCCTCGGGTTCCTGCCAACAATCACATACCGTGGAGGAGTGTCTATATTTTAGGAGAAGTGTATGTTAATGTCGACGAATGGTAAATAGACAATACAGTATGTCACAAGCCAACTGGATTCACAAGAACGGCTCCCATATGAAGGACGCATCTGGGTAGAAGTTCATTCCTCTTTCTCTTTTGTTTACACAATTATGCTTTGACTGATAAATTAGGGGAAAAACTAGTGAAGAGAATTTGCTTGTATTAATTTGGGGTTGGGCACCCGCTGACAGCTCTTCTATCATTTGGATAAGAGGATGAAGCCACTAGTCCAGGGTGTGAAATCCAATCAACAAGTGAGATAAAGATTCTCTATTGACGTCCTCATGAGAAAAAACAAGAACACAAAATAAGAGTAATTTTGAAAGTTTTAAAGGTAACACATGAGCAATTTACTTGGAGTGGTAGTGAAATACCACATGTAGGTAGGTATGGTGTACACAAAGGGAAAACTTTGGTTTAAGGGAGTTTGGATGCACGAGTAGAATCCCATACTCAGTACAGGTGGAGGCTAGCAAAAGACTGGGAGCGACAAATCAAGAGAGCATAGGAGCCATATTCATGCATAGCGACATAAACATCATTAATTAAAGTATAAGTGGTATCACACGTTCAAGTGTCCAAAAGATAGGTTCCAATTACCGCGAATCGTTCAAATAATAGATGTCACGGCTGGCTCTGAGCTGTTATGCTTTTTGGATGCTTATTCCGGATATCATCAAATACGCTTAAAGAAGGAGTGTCAAATTAGAACGTCTTTCATAACGCCCTATGGAATATATTACTACATAACCATGCCTTTCGGCTTGAAGAACACCGGAACTACGTACCAGCGGTGCATTAAAAGATGCTTGCACAATAAAATAGGAAAAACGTCCACATTTACGTGGATGATATTGTCGTCGTTTCCAAGGAAAGGGATACACTCGTTGAGGATTTATGAGAAAACTTTGAAAATTTGCGCACATACGAAATAAAGTTAAATCCATTAAAGTGTGTATTCGGATTCTCCTTGGGAAAAATTCTAGGCTTCATTGTTTCCCACAGAGAAATCGAGGTAAACCCGGAGACGATCGAAGCAATTCTGGACATGAAAAGGCATACATACTTAAAGACGCCCAAAGCCTAACAGGTTTTGTAGCCGCTATAAGAAGGTTCCTAAGCCGACTAGGTGACAAAACTCTGCCATTATACATATTGTTGAAAAATGCAACAAATTTCTTTGGACAAATGAAGAAGATAAAGAGTTAGCTCAATTAAGGGAAACTTTAATGAAGCTCCGATTTTGGCATCCCCAAAGGAGGAAGAACCCATATTGTTGTACCTAACAACAACAAGCAGGGATATCAGCGTGGTGATAATCGTGGAAAGGTAAAAAAGACAAACAAAGTATTCCAGATAAGCATCCAGTATATTATATTAGCAAAGTATTCTTGCAATCAAAGCAAAGTTATCCACATTATAAAAAACAGGCATATGGCATATTCTTCGAATCACGAAAATTACATCATTACTTCTAAGTACATTCCATAACAGAGTAAGCAAAGAACCGCCAGGGGATATAACAAACAATTAATACAGATGCAACATGCCGAGTCGCTAAATGGGGCATTGAGCTTGCGGCATTCGACATTAAGTACCAACCCCGGACTATAAAGCAGCAGTTTATTTTCCCAAAAAGCACCATACAAGATATGTTTTAACAAAAAAATACACTTTAGATGCAGCAAGCAAACATGAGAGTACTCATATAAAACTACTAAAACTAAAAGCTCTGATAAGAGATGCATGCAAAACAGGAGCTAAATAAATGCAGCAGTCAAACAAAGATTAAGAATACAACATATTCCCATGAAAAAGCGGAGCGTGTCACTCTCCAATAAAAGAATGCTGGGGTACAACAAATATTATTGCAAAAATAAAAACAAACTGAAAGAAAAAATAAAATACGCTCCAACTAAATCACATAAGATGTGACCGAATAAAAATATAGTTTCACTAGAAGTGACCTGATAATTTGTTGATGAAGAAGGGGATGCCTTGGGCATCCCCAAGCTTAGACGCTTGAGTCTTCTTGGAATTTTCTGGGATGTACCACCGGGGCATCCCCAACCTTAGGATTTTCACTATTCTTGATCACATCATATCATCATGTTCTCTTGACACTTGAAAACTTCCTCCACACCAAACTTCTCACAATCTTCATTAGCAACGTTAGTGCAATCAAAATAATAAATTCACATGGTTGAGTTTCAACACAAGTATAACACTAAAAAACACATTAGCTACTTTAACAACTTCTTTTAAAACTCTTTTTCTCAAAAGAACACCAAAAGAAAGAGGTTAAGATGCAAATGCAATTATTGGCAGAAATCTGTCAAAACAGGACAACAAGTAAAGATCATTTTTTTCGAAAATCTTATGTTGATCAAATAAAAAAGTGGTCAACAAATAATATTTGAGTATACAGCCCAGGATTACGCACAAAAAAGCTCAGGTCATTTTAAATTTTCTGTGATTTTATAAGAATTTAACAGTGGACAGCAGAAATTCGTTTCCTGCGCAGAAATCCGAAATATAGTCTCAACTTTCCACTAGAGGCTCTACTTGGCTCAATAAAAACACAAAATAAAATATACAGCGGGGTTTCTAAGGAAACATACAACACCCAGGTGTAAAGCACACAAAAGAAAACAAAGGAAAATTGGTTGGAAACAGAGAAATAAAACGGGTTGTCTCCCGGTAGCGCTTTTCTTTAACGCCTTTCAGCTAGGCATAGAAAGCAACTCAAATATTTTCAAGTGAAGCATAAAAATTAAGCTTAGAAATCTCCTCAACAATGAATGGTATTTCATCTATAGAAGTTTTAGATGTCCCTTTATCAACAGTTTTAGGCACACTACTTTCATCAAATGGGTTTGCAGGAACAATCCAATCAAAATTCTTTTCTAGAGTTTCATGCATTCCTACCAATTTAAAGGGTATTGGTATTTTAATTTCCTTATCGTTGGCTTTACCCGGTGTTCTATTAACATCTACACATGAGCCTGACATCTCAAATCGATTAAAAACTTTTCTAGCCTCAATGGCAACATCACCAAATACTTTAAACAAAGTTTATAGGATAAACTTTTTTTTTTTGCTATCCTTAATGTTATCAAGGTTGAGGAACATTTGTTGTATTGTGGGATTAAGGTTAACAAACCTAGCTTCCAGCATACGAACTAGAGATGCTGCAGCGGTTTCATAATCTGGAGCAAGTTCAGTTAAGGATCTATCCTCAAATTCTTTGTGCTTACTAACATAATTAAAGAACTCTCCAATATTATCTTTCCCAATTATATCACCGCTACCTATTGGTACGTATTTCAAGGTAAACTTGGGTAGAATCATGATTAGAGATTAAACTAAGATCAGAAAAGCAAAAATAACAGCTATAAAGTAAACTAAAAAAATGTGTTTTTGATATCAAAAAACAAAACAAGACAATAAAAAAAATAAAGAGGTTGAGAGTGAGAGACTACCCTTGCCAGAAGACTTCTTTCTCCCCGTCAACGGCGCCAGAAAAGTCCTTGATGGTGCAGATCTTGCACTCGTTGGGAGACCCCAAGAGAAGGGTGTGATGAGCACAACGGTAGGAGTTTTCCCCTTAGTTAAGAATCAAGGTTATCAATCCAGTAGGAGAAAGAGGACCTTCGGAAGGTTGATGCTACCGACGGTAGTGATGGCGCTTCATTGGTGTCAGCAACAACGTGGAACCTGAACACAACACAACCAAAATACTTTGTCCCAACGGTACAGTGAGGTTGTCAATCTCACCGGTCTTGCTGAAAACAAAGATTAGACGTATAGTGTGGAAAATGGTGTATGCTTGCAGTAAGTAAAGAAAGCAGGAAATTGTTGTGGTTTGTTTAACAGTGTACGAAAATGGACCGGGTTCATAGGTTCACTAGTGGTATCTCTCCGTAAAAGACAGCATGCTGGGTGAACAAATTACGGCTGGGCAATTGACAAATAAAGGTTGCACCGTAGTGCACATTATGACATGATGACTAATATGATATTTAGTGCGGGCATTACAACAATATACATAGATCGAAATCCATCTGCATCTATGACTAATAATTCACCCTCAGGTTATCATCCGAACCCCCTTAGGTATTAAGTTGCAAGCAACAGATAACTGCATTAAACAATGTGTGTAATGTAAGCAATGATTGTACACGCGGGCACTCACACCGATGTTTTCTCCCTAGTGGAAACATCACATCCTCCCCCTTCACATTTCTATCACTCGAGCACAGGAGAAAAGGAGGCATGAACCCACTATCTAGCATAAATACTCCCTTTTGGTGTCACTAGCAACTACTTGGCCAGAGCAACCACTAGCAACGGAAAGCATGCAAGATCACAAATAACATATGCAATAAAGACTATAATCAACTTGGCATAAGTTCAATATTCATCGGATCCCATCAAACACAGCATATAAATTACATAAGATAAATCTCGATCATGATAGGCAGCTCACGAGATCTAAACATGGAGGCATATGAGGAGGAGACAACCATCTAGCTACTGTTATGGACTCGTAGTCGAATGATGAACTACTCACGCATCACTCCGGAGGCTGGCATGGTGAAGCCTCCGGTGATGATTTCCTCTCTGGTAGGATGCCAGGAGACAGCTTCAGAACTCCCCTGATCTAGGGTTGACGACGATGGCGGCTGCGGAACTTTTCGGGGATTTTTTACCAGGTCCTAGGGTTTTACATCCGGGGGAATAAATAGGCGAAAGGGAAAAGGCGTTGGAGGCCTGGGGGGCCCACACCACCAGTTGGCGCGGCCAGGGGGAGGCCGCGCCACCATATGGTGTGGCCACCCTGGTGCCCGTCTTCAACTCTTCTTCAGTCTTCCGTGTGTTTCCGGGGAAAATAGGCACTTCGGGATTTGTGGGGTCCAATTCCGAGAATGTTTCCAGAACAACTTTTCTGAAATAAAAAACAGCAGAAAACAGGGAACTGGCACTTGGCATCTTGTTAATAGGTTAGTCCCGGAAAACGAGTAAAAATGCTATGAAGAAGGGAGAAAACATGTAGCAATTGGCGTAATATTATCATGGATCATCAGAAAATTATAGATACATTGGAGACGTATCAACTTATCATCTATCCACCAATCCTCTCAAAATCGCAGCCTCTCGCCATTGCCAACTTCCACTTACAACGGCAATAAAACACTTTTTTGATAGCACAGAGACCAGTCCAAAACTGTGAGTCTTCAAGTTTTGCCGAAAAGCGAGTTATACATTGTTTTTTACAATTATTTTATATATATTTATTCCTCGAGATTGTTTGCGACATACCATTAGAAGTCTCGAGTTTCCGTACCCATTTTTCCATAGGGGCTCTATTCATTTCCCTCATATTCAATATCACAAGCCCCTCTTGGTCTTTGGGTTGGCAACAGACATCCCACCTAACAAGGTGATATTTCCTTTTTTTTTAGTTTCATTCCAAAGAAATCTTGATCGAAGAAAAAAAGTAATATCTTCTCCGCACCTAAAGGTTATGGGTAGAACTAGAGCATATAAATAGGAACGTTGGTCATGCTTGACTGAATTAAAATCAGCCTACCCTCGAGATTGAGGAGTTTCCCCTGCTAACCTCAACACTTACTCTTCCTTCTTATTCTCAACATTCACCCAATGCTTGTTTCTTTTTTTTTCATCTACAGGAATGCCAAGGTATCTCATTGGTAATTACCCCACTTGACATGTGAAGATTCTCTTATAATCATTTTACCTGGCAACCGCATCTCCAAATAAGAAGATTTCACTTTATTAAAATTAATTTTTAGTACAGACATTTTCTCAAACGCACACAAGACAAATTTTAGATTATGTGCGCTAATCAGATCATCTTGCAAGAGGAAAATGGTGTCGTCTTCATATTGCGGCATAGTTACGCCACCCTCAAACTCTTCCGATAAAACCCCTTTGATCAGTCAAGCTTTTTTTAGCATTTTCAAGCAATTGCTAAGGCATCTTCTGCTAGATCAAAAGGGAGTGGGGAAATAGCATGGCCTTGGCGGAGTGCTTTATATGTTTGAAAATAGGGACCGATTCGGTCATTCACTCTAGTCCGCATATGTCCACCTTTCATAACAAACATAACCAAACCATAAAATCATCAGGGAAGTTTTTTAGTTTAAGCATCTGACAACTAAAGGGACATTTAAAGGGCCATTTAATCTTGGCATAGGCCTTCTCGAAATCAGCTTTAAAGAGTAAAGCTATGTTTCTTATCATGAATAGTTTCCAATGCTTCTTGAAGAATATAGATACCCTCCATAATATCTCTATCCTTCATGAAAGCAGTTCGGACTGGGGGAATAACCAATTCGACTAATTAAACACTTCAATATGTTCGTAAGAACCTTCGTCATAATTTAAAAACTCACATTTAAAAGACAAATTGGCCTAAATTTCTGAATTTGAAGAGAATCTTTGCTTTTCAATATTAAAGTGATAATCACATAGTTTAGCCTGGAAATATCCAACTTTTTACTGTGGAAATCATCCAAAAAAATCTAGGTCTATTTTAACCAAATCCCAATAATGTTGATACCATCACGGCAAGGGTATTTGTTATGTTCCATTTGAAAGACACAATTTTTTATTTCTTCCATAGAGAAAGGTTTAATCAGATCTTTACCATTATCATTTGAAATATGTTTTGCATCATGAATATTAAAAGAAATTGTAGAGGTATCACGCCGCCCAAACAGATTTTTATAAAATTCACTAATGTAATGCAAAAGATTGTCTTCTCCCTCAATTCTCCCCTCTTCTTGTTCAAGAGAAATAATTCTAATTTTTTTCTCCTCCGCTCATTGGCTTTAGAGTTTAGAGTGGTAGTATATCGTATTATTATCCCCTCCAAGAATTTCTTTTTCCTTGGCTCTGTGCAACCATCTAATCTCTTCCTGTTTAAGGAGAGTGTTTCATTGAGCTCTCAACTCTTTTTGTTCACACCTTTCTATGATAGTGATGCCGAAGGCTTCACTTTTTTATCAATATCATCCAATTTTAACAAAATTTCTTTCTTGAGTTTCTTATAAGCTGCATCCACATTCTTATTCCAACTCTTCAGATTTTTCCTCAAATTTCTAAGTGATTTCTGCCATCGGTCCAAATTAGGGCCATAAATGTTGGAATCTTTCCAAATTTTATGCACAACATCATCTATTACTTCCCTTTTGAAGCAAGCATTCTCAAACCTAAAGATAGCAGAGTCTTGGTTAAGTTGCTCTGAATCTAGAAGCAACGGAGTATGGTCAGAAATCTCACGTTCCAATCTAGTCAGAGTGGTGAGGGGATATTTTTCCTCCCAGTCTCGATACATTAAAAATCTTTCCATCTTTTCATAAGTAGGATGAGGGCGATTGTTCCCCTAGGTGTACTGTCGCCCACAGAAGTGGATTTCTCTCAATCCAACTTGCCCAATTATCAAATTTAAAACAAAACTCCAACCGTGAGTATGATTTGGTTTATTTTTTTTTCACTTTCTTTCCTAATTATGCTAAAAGCACCCCCTACAAGAGTAGGTAGTTTACATTTATGAAGGAATCTAGATAGCTCCGCTAAGAAAGAAATTTTACCTTCTGGCTGAGCATCCCCATAAATAATAACAAGTTCCGGTAATTTTTTAATCATAAATTAACATTCTGACAAAATACTCTCCTTCATCGGTTTCAATCACATCAAGAGTATCTTTGTTGATTCCCACTAGAATTCCGCCACCTCTCCCTCTAGGGGGGTGTGATGCCAGAAAATGTCTCTATTTCCAGAAATTTTTTGGAGACCAAAGTTAGAAAATGTTTTCCTCATTGTTTACTGCAATCCCAGAAAATCAATTTAAAACGAGTCTTCCTAATATATCCAACCCCCCTACTTATCCAAATTCCTCCTTTCATTTTTTCCCCCACTATTTTTTAGTAAACAACGAAATTGCGACCAACTGTTGTTGTGGATCTATTTTGTTATCTTTTTTAGTAGAAAAAACTTGTAATAGTTTCTCTAAGATTTCCTCTTCTCTAGTTTCCTCTACATTAGAGTCTAGAGCAAGCAAATCCTCAAGGGTAGCATCACATGTACTAATGGCACTGGTGTGCTGGGTTCATCACTCTCCTCGGAATTTTTATTCATTTGCATATACAAATCTAATCTAGCTTGATCAAGATTTTCTATCAGTTCTAAATTATGTTAAACCATATCCAGCGAACATCCCAGACTGATACCAATAATATAAGCAGTTTGAGAAAGAGAACTATTAGAGGAATTGGCAATATCAGGAATTAAAGTATTACCATAATCATGCTTTGTTGAAGCTCTTTCTCTAGCCAAATCTGATATTCTGCAATCTTCCGTGTCTTTGAGTATGTCACACCTTCTCGGAATATCAACCACCCCCTTGTCACTGTCTCCCTTGCAGAAGTTGGTTCACTTTGGCACCAAAGGATCCTTCTGTATCTTGACTAGTAGAGTAATTTACCTTGTCCAAGTGCTCATTTTCATCTACGTTTTCTTCCTAGTTAAACCTTTTCTCGTTCGCGTGCATCATCGTCTCCTCATTTTTTTAAATCTTTTCGAGTCTAAGATCCTTGCGCTTCCTCCATGTTTTTGTTCAGAACTTGTTGCAACGCCTGTTGCAGGAGATTTTTCTGCATTTGCACCTCATGTTCGAGCTTCAATTTAGCATTTTGCATATCCTTTACTTTTTTCGGAGCAAATTGCGCAGCTTGTTGGGAAACATTTTCTTCAAGTTTCTTCGATCAGGCCAAGAGCTCACTTTCCTCGGGATTTGGGGTAAGGGGGCCATTCATAGTTTGTCCACCTTCCATCTGTTCTGAAGAAATTGTAGTATTACTTGTGACATTTAGGTGAGTGGTTCTCTATGCTTCAAATAAAGCAAGAGACAACCTACCCAGGCTAATCATCTCTCTCTCCTCATCTATACCTCTAGCTTTTTTGAATGTATATCTTCAAGCATTGCATTTTTCTGTCCCAATAGGCTCCCACCGCCCTGTGCCATATGTTTCCCATAAGAATTGTTGTTGAACCAACCCTGCTCCACAACTGACTCTATCTCAAGGAACACATCATAAATGAGCACATTCTTGGCAATAACTTCTGTGTATTTTGGAATTATTGAAATTTGGGTAGGAAAGAGAGACTAAATCAATTTCAATAACAGGTCCCAAAGCTGAACCCACTTCACATAGGCCTAAAAGGTTCTTCATACAATCAAGCAACTCTGTTATCCTGACCAAATTGTATAGAATTTTCCTTTTGCTCTACTTTCCGGTGTCCAATTGTTCACTATAATTGCAGCACCATCCCAAGCAAATTGAGCTCTGAAAATTTTGATAGTTCCACCAGTTTAGCTTTATTAGGAAATCGCATTAAGAAAAACCCAGACCCCTCTGATTTAGCTCTCCATTCCCAATTCCAGTTAAACATTCCACGAAAGTCTTGCACCAATGTGGTCTCATTCAGCTTTCAAGATACGGCCTCAATCAAGGCCATGGGATTAATGTGATCACGGGAAAAGACCCCCTTGGTATTTTTAATCAGCAAACAACCGAGACCTTTTGCAGCATATCCCACATAGTTGGCAACAAGTTTCACCTATTTTAGCATTGTACACGCCTTAGTCTTGTGTGAGGCCTTATTGCATACTTTACAATTCACCATCATCTTGCAATCATTTACTTTATGTCAATTCACCATCATTTTGCAATCATTTACTTGATGTCCAGCATCCCCACATTTTCCACACACATTTTCCTTACTTCTTCCCCGATTCATACCATGCCTACCCATCTGTTTCTATTGCATAATCCCTCTGTTGCTTGCCATCTGAAACTGCTGCATGTTTGAGGAAAGTTGTCCCCCAAAATCCTGAGCATTTCCATATAAGTTTTGCTTCTGGAAGTTGCGAGCCCCCTCTACTATCAAATTGCTAGTTCCTTGACCACCACGAGGCACCAATTACATCAAGGGGCCTTGAAAAAGTTGTGCCAAGTTGTATGGTTGCTGAATTACCGGCTACAATTGTAGCCCACCTTGCTGAATAAGAGGTTGATATTGAATACCTTGACATGTTAGATCAATCAAAAGTGATGTTTTTGAACCATCTTCTGTCGCATCATCCCTTGTAGTTGCTGCTACTGAAGATTTGCCCCTGGAAGCTTGTCAATCTCACATCATAGTTATCTGGCTCTGCTGTATCTGCTGCTACCCACCATGCAATCCATTCTGATTTTGCGAGCTTGGCGTTGAACTGGACCATATCTGCTGATTTAGTTTCGTTGACTATGTTACTTGAGTCCCACCAGAATTTGAAGAAGATAGAGACAGATTTTGCGCGCGCTGACCTTACATCTGGACTGGAAGTTCTGGAAATTCCTCCCGTCCTGCGATTGATCTACATCCACCTTCCGACGAGGCATGTAGTTCACTTCATTCACTGTGGGGCGCTTATGGTACTGGTAGTTCTGGAAGCGGTCGTGGTCACGCTCAAACCCCCGCCCTCCCCCTCCTCCTCTCGGTCCCGCCATTAGCGCAACAGGAATGCTCTCTTCGCTCTCCGCCTCAACCCTAGCTTCAATCGGGTGCCATTGATTGGACAAAGAGGGACTCGAGATGGGAAAGCGAGTGCCCTGACGGAGGATTAGGTTCCGCCGCCCTCGCTGTTAGCGGCCAGTTAGGAATATTCGCATCCACCACGTCACCAGCCCGCGTCCAATTTGACCCGGTGTTGGCACACATATCGGTGTACAATCGCTCACGCGACGCTAAAGTGACATCATCAATGGAGGAATCAAATAAATCAAAATTCTGTTTCACCGAAGGAGGAGGAATTTTCTGTAAATCTGACGGAGCATGAATCAACTGACTAACATCAACGACTTGAACTCCTTAATATGAGATCGGTCATGCCTCCCAATGGGGGATGGGATCGTCGGGAAATCAACGGGACTCGGTGCAATTTTATGCCGAGTTCGTGAATTTGGCGTCGAGCACGACCTTGCTGCGGATATGGGGGTTGGTACTTGCGTCAGAATCCTGCCGGCGAATCGTCACGGCATCGCCCTAATCCGCCGGGGCATCTTCATCCTCATCGGAAGAAAACTCCGAGAGCAGCGCCCAGAAGCGGTTCTCCATCCATGGCACCCCTCGCTCGACGAGCGCTGCCAGCCGCCTCCTACAAGTGGCAGCCACCTAAGTGGCAGCCACCTAAGTGGCAGGCAGTTTGACCAGGCGAACTGACGCCTCCTTAGTGACAAAGATCGTGTCGCTGCATGCTTCACAGTTTTGATCGGCAATTATGTAGATGGTAACTTCATCAACGTCATGTTTCTGACACTGATGGGCGTTTATTATAGGGTGGAAATTGGGGGAAGAACTTTGAATAGAAAGGTTCAGAAAGTACTAGTACAATCTGCGAACAGAAAGCTTATCCTGATTTCAATGGAAATCCACTGCGCCGCTGGTATGTCAAACTGGACGGAAGAGTGCCTACGTGGGCGCATGGAGCTCACAAATTCGCCGATTGTTGCTAGTCACACGAACCTGCACTGCACCCCGTGATGGTGTACGAGCCTCATTCGTTTTCTACCTACCTCTGCCAGGAAACAACAAATAAATCCAAAGCGGTTCTGTGCTGGGTTTCGCGGGCAAAGCCTGCGAGCAACCTCAAGATTTCCCGCAAAAATAATGGCGCCGCGCCGCACGGAAGAAAATAATAATCGTTAGGTCCCGCCCTGCCCTTAAAACGCCTCGAGAACCCTATCTTATCCGCGAACGCATTTCGTCCAGCAACCTCTACGCGCGCCCACGGGCTGGCACGAGCATTTCGTCGAACACGCGCTGCGCGCACGCAGGCCGGCATGGTCTGCACGAGCATTTCGTCGAACACACGCACTGCGCGCCCGCAGGCCGGCATGGTCTGCACGAGCATTTCGTCGAACACACGCCCTGCGCGCCCGCAGGCCGGCAATCTGCACGAGCATCTCGTCTGCACTCCCAAAGGACTAAAAAGTGAGAGCAGGATAAGCACGCGATGGTTTATTATTAAGAATTCATAACTTGATTCAGTACAAATACGAGTACATCACGAACAAGGGAAAAAACAGCGAGAAAAAAAACTAGTGTATCACACTGCTACTGCTAGGACAGACCGCGGCGAACAAGCCAAGCTACTGGCTTTTTGCAAAGATTCATCATCCTTCAGAAGTCCTCGTCGATGCTGAAGACGTGCTGCGTGGCGGCGCCGCCGTTGAGGTTGGACATGACGGACGCCTTCTGGTACTCGCCCACGCGCTTCTCGAAGAAGTTGGTCTTCCCCTGCAGCGAGATGAGCTCCATCCAGTCGAACGGGTTGCTGGCCCCGTACAGCTTCCCGCACCCCAGCGCCGTCAGCAGCCGGTCCGCCACGAACTCGATGTACTGCGACATCAGGTCCCCGTTCATGCCCACCAGCGCGCAGGGCAGCGCGTCGCACACGAACTCCCGCTCGATCTCCACCGCCTCCGCCACGATCTCGAACACCCGCGACTCCTCCAGCTTGCCCCGCAGCAGGTCGTACAGCAGGCACGCGAAGTCGCAGTGCAGGCCCTCGTCGCGGGAGATGAGCTCGTTCGAGAAGGTGAGCCCCGGCATCAGGCCCCGCTTCTTGAGCCAGAAGATGGCGCAGAAGGACCCCGAGAAGAAGATCCCTTCCACGCACGCGAACGCCACGATCCGCTCCGCGAACCGCTCCCCGCCGTCGATCCACCGCAGCGCCCAGTCCGCCTTGCGCCGCACCGCCGGGATGGTGTCGATGGCGCGGAAGAGCCGGTCTTTCTCGACGTCGTCGCGGATGTAGGTCTCGATCAGGAGCGAGTACATCTCCGAGTGGATGTTCTCGATGGCGATCTGGAACCCGTAGAAGGCCCGCGCCTCCGCCACCTGCACGTCGGACATGAACCGGGAGGCAAGGTTCTCCAGCACGATGCCGTCTGAGGCGGCGAAGAAGGCTAGCACGTGCGAGATGAAGTGGCGCTCGTCGTTGGAGAGGGTGGTGTCCCAGTGACGCGCGTCCGAGGAGAGGTCCACCTCCTCGGCCGTCCAGAAGGACGCCACCGCCTTCTTGTAGAACTCCCAGATCTGCGGGAATCGGATGGGGAACATGGAGAAGCGGTCGGAAGACTCAGCCAGGAGCGGCTCCTCCGCGTCGCACGCGGGCACCATCGAAAGCGCGGCGGCGGCAGGCATCTTCAGAGAGGGAATCGAGGTGGCTACTGGGGTCTGCGGGTGGGATTTGGAGGGGACGATTGATGGGACTTGGCTGTGGGGAATGGCCGGGGTGGGAGGGGTTTATTATAGGGTGGGAACCGGGAGGGAGAATTCTGAATTGGAATGGATTTGGCGGCTCCTTGCGTGGGAAGATGGAGCGGGGGAGGGCGGGCCGTGCGGGGGAAGGAAGATTTGGGGGAAATTTTGGATT
This sequence comes from Alopecurus myosuroides, assembly GCA_028641055.1. NCBI lineage: Eukaryota > Viridiplantae > Streptophyta > Magnoliopsida > Poales > Poaceae > Alopecurus > Alopecurus myosuroides. Next base: position 63,962,097 of record CM054059.1, read on the forward strand.
TTGCCGGGTGATTTGAAGTTTTGGGGGGAAGAAGTGCGGCGGAGCGGAGGGAGGAGGGAGAAGGATTGGTCTGCTCTTGTCTCCTCACGCGTTGTTTATTTTTAGCAGGTTAACTCGGCGTGACGAGGCCATGGGCTGCTGTCGATGGCGTTCTAAAATATCTCGGCACCGGATATGTTGGCTCGTTAGCCCAGATACTACATGGGCTTTACTAAATTGGTCATCTGTGAATTCTGACGTGTGGGCGCTCCTATTGCGCGCTTGTAGCGTCAGTAGCGTGCATACACCATCGACAGAACTTAAAACATATCCATGAATTTGAAAATGCACATGGATTTAAAAATTGTGAAGCATTTTGAAATATTCACGAACCTAAAAGATGTTCACAAATTTGAAAAAAATGCTCACGTATTTAGAACTTTCATGCATTTGAAAAATGTTCATCAAATCTACAATGTGTTCGCGCATTTAAAAAATGTTTATGAATTTGAATCTGCCCATGCATACCAAAAATGTTCATGAATTTAAAAATTTCCAGGCATTTGAAAAATGTTCATGAAGTGAAAAGAAGTTTATTAACTTTAAAATGTCGACGGATTGAAAAAAAAATGTTCGTAAGTTCGAAACAAATATTCTGATTGTTTAAAAAAGTTAAGGTTTTTCAAAATTAATTAACATACAATGAAAAAATTGTTCATATGGTGTTTTAAAAACAGAAAAGAACTAAGAAAAACACGAAAATAAAACATAGAAAAAATAAAGCAGGAAAATATAATACTCCATCCATTCCTTGATGTAAGTTGCATAGTTTTTTATTACAAATTCAAATATAAGGTATTTTTTATTTGTAGACAATTATACCCCTCTATATAAGGATTTTTACAATTATGGGTTTTCCAATTTCTGGTTGTTATTGACTCCCTTTCCCGATTTTATCTCAAGGGAAAACGAGTGCTCATGTGCTAAATTCGCATGTCTTAATATTCGTGCAGAAAGTTATACACCCTACATATAGGAACGGAAGGAGTATGAATAAGAAAGAAAAAACATAAAAAGAAAAAAGAAAAAGAAAGCAGAAAATGAACAAAACAATGAAGCATGAAAAGAAAACAAACTGAAAAAAAGCATGCCTTGGCTGGCCAAACAAATTGGACTCCTTGTTGTGGGCGTGCACGTCGACTCGTAGCTCCGGCGCTACCGGCGTCAAATAGGAAACGTCCTGACGTGTGTACCGTAAGAGGAATTTTTTGTTTCTGAACAAGGGAAGGTCCAGATAGACACCGAACCTTCACGCATTTGAAAAAATGTTCATCAAATCTACAATGTGTTCACGCATTTGAAAACTGTTCATGAATTTGAAAATTTCCATGGATTCCAAAATTGTTCATGAATTTATAATTGCACATGCATTTGAAAAATGTTCATGAATTGAAAAGATGTTTATTAATTTTAAAACATCGGTGGATTGAAAGAATGCACATAAGTTCAAAACAAACATTTGCATTGTTTAGAAAATTATATTTTTTTCAATTACTTAACATACAATAAAAAAATCATATGGTATTTTAAAAACAAAAAAGAACTAAGAAAAACACGAAAATAAAACATAGAAAAAAGGAAAACAAAAAATTATAATACAAAATAAGAAATGAACACAAAAACAAAACAAAAAAGTAAAAGAAAGCAGGAAAATGAACAAAAATAATGAAGCGCGAAAATAAAATAAACTGAAAAAAGCATACCTTGGCTGGCCCAATTAACTGGACTCCTTGTTCTGGACGTGTGCGTCGACCCTGTATCAGATGCTACGAGGAAACGCCCTGACGTGGATTTTTTTTCTAAAGAAGGGACGGTCCAAATAGACACTAAAAGTTTCGTTTATATTGTGTCTGATACAAAACAGCAATTAGGACCCTAACAATAACCAAAAAATAAAACATGGCCCTTGTATTTTACGAAAAGAACCTTATGATGAACGTAGGAAAAGTAATTTGGTCCCTCTCCACCGTCATTGTAGCTCGTCCTCATAGCACAGCCGTGGACCTTAGCACTGGGGACAAACCCACTTGGAGTTAGGGCTGGCGTGTGCGGCGCTCTTAAGTCGCATATTCTTCGAGACACGCACCGGTACCGAACACACAAAATCCCGTAGCGTTTAAAAAACGCAACGTCCAAAAATCCATAGCCTCGTGGGTGTCGCACCTGCTTTCCACATATGGATGTCTGATCTTCACACAAGTGTCTGATCTTCACACAGGTTGAATGTAATCCTAGAGGCATATCATAAAGCCTCGGGCCAGATGATTAACAAAGTAAAGTCGACAATATTCTGCAGTGGAAATTGCGAGCCCGAGGTGAAGACTATAGTGCATGCATCATCTAGAATAGCTACTGAAGCAGGAAAAGTTGAGAAATATTTCGGTTTGCCAACAGCATTAGGCAGATCGACAGACAAAGAATCAAGCATATCATCACTTGGATCTAAAAGTTGGCTCGGGGTGGACTCCTAAAACCCTTAGCAGCGCAGCTCGAGAGACGCTTGTCAATTCGGTCTATCAATCCATCCCTACATATATAGTGAGTTGTTTTCGGTTTTCAAAGAAATTGTGTAAGAAAATAACTAGTTGTGGTGGGCGGGGATGAGAATAGGGGTATATACACCAGAAAAGTGGGAAGACATTGTTATCCCAAAATCGGCCAGAGGGATGGGATTTAGAGATTTCCAGCCGTTTAACCAATTTATGTTGGCCAAGCAAGGTTGGAGGCTCATATTGAAGCAAGGTTCTAGGCTCATATCGAATGCCGACACTCTATGTGCACAGATTCTTAAAGGGAAGTGTAACTTTGACTGCGACTTCATGTCGGCCTCAAAGAAAAGGAATTCATCTGATATATGGAATGTTATTTTGCATGGGAGGGAAGCGTTGAAGCTTAGACTTATTAAGCGACCAGATGGCGGGTCCACAATCTGCATAAGCCCAGGCGGTCATGGCAATGAACTGATAGACAGTCAAATCCCATGTTGGAATCAAGGGCAACTTGAGAAGAATTATATTACTCAGATGATGATCTATGGCATGGTCACTTGAGAAGAATGGCTATTTCTTGGTCTGATCCTGCTATAGGAGATTATTATTATATTTCAGCTAGAACAAGATGAAGGGACAATTGTAGGCCGTGAAAAAATAAAGATTTTCATCTTTGAGTACTATAAAAAAAGTTGTTTGGAGTGTCGGTTCATCTTATTTTCTTTAGATGAGTCTAAAATTGATGATCTTCAATACCTTCCAAACGTATCTATAACTTTTTATGCTTCATGCTTCTTTTCTATCCAATACCCTTTGTTATTATCATGTTTTCGCATGTTTCCCTTCGTTTTCCAGATGTTTTCATCGACTAACCTATTAACAAGATGCACCGGGCCAGTTGTTGTTTTATTATTGTTTTTCTATTTCCGAAAAAATCTGAAGGAAATATTTCGGAAAGGGCTAAAAATCCACGAAAGTCATTCTTTTACCCGAGACAATGACGGAGTCCAAAGGAGACCTAGAGGGGAGCGAGGGGCACTAGGAGGGTGACAGACGCCCCCTAGGACGCGCCTGGTGGGCCCCCGGCTGCCCTGGCCACTGCCTCAAGTCGTCTCTTCGCCTATAAATTTCCTTTAACCATAAAATCATCGACGACGGAGTTATTTTCATGAAACGTACAAAGAGACGTCGTCACCTCGAAAGTCCAATCTAGGTCTTCTAGAGTCCTACTCCGGCACCCTGCCGGAGGGGGGGAATTGTCTATGGAGGCCTCTACATACCCATGATCGCCTCCAGACAGATGCGTGAGTAGCTCATCTCAGGACTACGGGTCCATAGCAGTAGGTAGATGGTTGTTCTCTCCCCTATGCCTCTAGTGTAAAGTCTCGTGAGATGCCTTACATGATCAAGACCACCTTTATGTAATTGTGCATGTTGTGTTTGCTAGGATCCAATGAACCATGAGATTATGATTTATTTTTCATGTCAATCTGAGATGCTTCAGTTATATTTTTAAAGAGGTTTATTCTTGTCGTGCAATGCTCTTTGGTGTTTATGATTACCTTGGACACATAGTTGTTTTCATCTCCAAGAGAGGGTTTATATGCTAGATAGTGGGTCCATGCCTCCTTGTTGCTTGCCCTCGAGTGAAAGAAACGTGCGGGGGAGGATGTGTTGTTTCCACCATGGAGAAAACATCGGTTCTCTTGTCTACGGATGGGAACCACTTCTTACATTACGTATTGATCTTAATGCATTTGTCTGTTGAACACATGGCAATCACTTCGTTGCTGCAACTTAATACCAAAGGACCTACTGGATAGCTTTCTTGAGGTGTACTTGTAGATATGGATGTATGTTGGACAGCGGTCTGATGACCCACAAATATAGGGGATCGCAACAGTCTTCGAGGGAAGTAAAACCCTAATTTACTGATTTGACCCAAGGGGAGCAAAAGAATATTTATAAGCCTTAACAGATGATTTGTCAATTCAGCTGCACCTAAAAGTAGACTTGCTCGCAACAATTTATCAGTGGTAATGGTTTTATAGCAGCATCAGTAGTGAAATAACAGCAAGAGTAAAATAGTAACAACAGTAGCAATCATGAAAACAGCAGGATAAAAGTACCGTAGGCATAGGGAATAGATGAATGGATGTTGCATGGATAAGATAGTTCATGTAATAATAATAACGTGGGCATTGCATATAGATAATAATAAAGCATCCAAGTTCTAGGCAAACCATAGGCGTATGTTCCAATATAGTCATACATGCTCGCAATGATAAACTTGCACAACATCTTTTGTCCTACCAGCCCGTTTGCAGCGGAGCCTCAAGGGAAACTACTGGTAATTAAGGTGCTCCTTTTAATAAAGAAACGGATCAAATCATTAACACTCCGTGAACACGTGTAATCCTCACATCGAGCCATCCTCTCCGGTTGTCCCAATTGCTGTCACTTTGGGGCCTCGGGTTTCGGACAACGACACGTGTAAACAACTTGCATATATGATCAAGAAACATAATTATACTCGTGAAACAATAACATGTTCAGATCTGAGATCATGGCACTCAGGCTCTAGTGACAAGCATTAAGAATAACAAGTTGCAACAATGGTATATAGCACTAACAACGGATACTAGGCACTATGCCCTAACAATCTGGCATTATTACAGAACGATATCATCCAATCCCTTCCATCCCTCTCAGCCTACAGTGGAGATTACTCACACATGGACGGGGGAATCATGGATGGTTGATGGAGAAGTGGTGGCGGTGACGATGGCGATGATCTCCTTCGAATCCCCGTCCCGATAGGGTGCCATAACATGAACTTCTGATCCCCTAATTGGGTTTCGAGGTGGCGGCGGCGCTGGGTGTGTGTTTCTCTGGAATATGACGAACCACCTGCCATTTTAGGGTTATGGGGCATAAGTAGTCGAAAGGAGAACCTGAGGGGGTGCGTGGGGCCACCACACCACCTGGCGGAGCGGCCTAGGGGGCGTCCAGGCATGGTGTGTGCCCCTCCTTCCCCCCTCTCGGTCTCCTTCTTACTCTGGGGTCTTCGGGTGAAATAAGGTCAATGGGATATTTTTTTGCCAATTTCCCAAAGTTGATTTTTCTGCACAAAAACGAGACAGGAGGGTAATTCTGCTGAAAACAACATTAGTCCGTATTAGTTGCATCCAAAACTCACAAGTTTAGAAGAAAACAATACCAAAGTGTTCGAAAAAAGGAGATACGTTTTGGACGTATGAACTCCCCCCAAGTTTAGCTTATTGCTTGTCCTCAAGCAATTCAGTTAACAACTGAGTGCGAGAAAGGAACTTTTACTAACACATTTGTTTCGTATGATGTAAATATTCTCACTATATGATCAAGTTCTTAGGCAATTCATAATAAGAAGTATGTAAAATAAAGTCACTTAATAGTTATGCAGACCATGAAGATATTTCGACACACTAATAAAACACAACATGAAATACATCGATTTGCGGGATTGCAATATTCATAATAGGGTATGATAAAGTGGTATCTCGCTTTCCCTTAATAGTGGAGAAAAACATAAATGTCAGGGAACCTATGAAGTTCAAGTGAAGACTAGAAGTAAAGATATCAAAGATAAAAGCATCAACATTATACCACAATTAACCATATCCTGCGACAAGCACATTACACTAAGAATGACAAGTATGCTCTCAAGAAGGTGCATAAAGTGAGAAGGTGAAGACTCAACATAAACGTAAACAAAGGACCTTCGCAGAGGGAAGAAGGGATCACTCATGTGCTAGAGTTTTTATTTTGTTAAACATAGGTATTGAAAACATTTTTTAGAGAGGTGTATGCTTATGTCAACGAATGGTAAACAGAAAAACAGTACGTCACAAGCCAACTAGACTTCACAAGAGAGGCTCCCATAGAAGGACGCAACTCGGTAGAAGGTCATCCCTCTTTCTTTTTTGTTTACACAATTATGTTTTGACTGATAAATCACGGGGAAAAATAGTGAAGAGAATTTGTTGTAATTAAGTTTGGGGCTGGGCACCCTGCTGCCAGCTCTTCTAGCAACATGTGAGATAAAGTTTCTCTATTTACGTTCTCATGAGCTAAAACAGGGGCACAAAACATGATTAATTTTGAAATTTTTAAAGGTAACACATGAGCAATTTACTTTGGAGTGGCGGTGAAATACTACATATAGGTAGGTATGGTGGACACATTTGGCAAAAATTTGGTTTTGGGAGTTGAATGCACGAGTACTCATACTCAGTACGGGTGAATACTAGCAATAGACTAGGAGCGACAATCAAGAGAGCAATAACTGTCATAATCATGCTTGCGACAAAACAAAATTAACTATGGCATAAAAGTGATACGATTACTCTGAGGCAAAATAAATAATCGAGGCTTAATTGACTTTTTTTAGTCATAGCATGCGTGAACATGTGCTAAGTCAATTCAAGTGAAACATTCAGAGGGAAACGCCACAATGGTATAGCATTCTATGAATAAAGAAATGAAGCAAACATTTATACGACATGCTATCTAATATTAGTAGGTTGGAACTAAACATGAGAGAGAACGAACTACTAAGAATCCATTAAATAACATACATCTTACACGAACAAACTAAGCATGTCCACATACATAAGTATGTGTACAAAAATGAAAGAAAACGGAGTTCATATCAGCCTCTCACCACAACTTGAATTGTCGTAAATCATCATTATTGCTCTTCACCTGTGTGGATCCAATAATGTAAATTGATAACCAAACTCCAATGGAGACACGGAAGACCGATGAACTTTGCAACAAAATTTACAAAACCAAAGAAGAACAACAAATATTATTGGGGTTTCGAATTTAAAACAAGAACAAATGGAAAATAAGCAAGCAAAGCAAAACCTTTTTGGGTTTTTGAATATTAAAACAAAATAGAAAACAAAGAAAACCAATGAAAGAAACTAAAGAAACAAAATAAAGAGACACAACATAAATATTTTTGGTCGTTTTATGTTTTGGAAAGCAATAACAAGATAATAAAAACAAAAATAAACGAGAGAAGCAAAAATAAGCGAAAGAATAAAAAGAAACGAAAATAAACGAAAGAAACGAAAACATGGATATACAAAGAACCGACACAACATGATATGTAGATGAGTGTGATGCCGACATACATCCCCCCAAGCTTAGGCATTTGTCCTAAGTGGAGATCAGTCCCAAGAGGGCCATGAAGTGGCACCCCCATAGTGAGATGAGGATGGGCCATCCTCCGGATATGAGCTCAAGGACGCCCCGGTATACAGCGCGGTGTAGTCCTCAGAAGGCGCATTTGTCCTCCTTTGCTGCTTATGGAACTCAATCAAGCGCAGCTGCTCTTCTAGCTCCCCATTCAAGCGTGACCATGGCATCCTGTCAATTTTGAAAAAAAACACAGGCTATGGCAAAGTAACTTCTCTTTCATGTTCGTCGGTAAATAAAACTCTATATACTAGATATTCGGCAGTAGAGTTGGCAGTAATAAAATGATGAGCCTTCATGGCAACAAGATCAAGTCTATAAGGAGCTATCAATTCATGATTGGGAGCAATAGAAAGGCCTGGAGCAGTTAATATATGCCTAGCAATAATGCCCCCATAAATAGATCCTTTAGCAGCTAGGTGGTGACCAATGAGTGAACCAAGGTTATACCTATCGCTAAAGTTAAGTGCAGCACCAAGAAAAACAAGCTGATAGTTGGAAATATTGCTAGTGTTCTCCCTACCAAGGACACTAGTAGTAAGATAGTAAGTGAAATATTTGATAGCAAGAAGTTGAATATTCCTTATCTTGCCACGCTGCGATGTGCGGTCATCATCGTTGGTAACTCCTCGATAGAGCTCCATCAAATCAGCGGGTCTCTCCTGGATCCTCCTCGCTGTCTGATACATCATAAATGTATCCTTAATTTCTGATGCTCCATGATCATATTATGCCAATTGCTATATGGTTTCTCCCTTATTTATAGCATTTTCATACGTTTTCCGGGACTAACCTATTAACAAGATGCCAAGTGCCAGATCCCTGTTTTCTGCTGTTTTTGTTTCAGAAAAGTTGTTCTGGAAATATTCTCGGAATTGGAAAATTCAAAGCCCAAAAGTACTATTTTCCCCGGAAGCATCCAGAAGACCGAAGAGGAGTCGAAGAAGGGAAATAGGGGGCACACCATAGGCTAGCGCCGGTCCCCCTAGCCGCGCCAGCTATGGGTGTGGGGCCCCTGGAGCTCCACCGCCTTTGCCCTTTCGCCTATTTAAGCCCCCCGGATGGAAGACCCTAAGTACCTGATCAAAATCTCCGAAAAAGTTCCGCGACCGATGTCACGGTCAACCCAAGATCAGGAGGGTTCTGGAGCTGTTTTCCGGCACCCTGCCAGAGAGTAAATCATCACCGAAGTCTTCTACATCACCATGCATGCCTCCGAAGTGATGCGTGAGTAGTTCATCCCTGGACTACGGGTCCATAGAAGTAGCTAGATGGTTGTCTCCTCCTCATATGCCTCCATGTTTAGATCTCGTGAGCTGCCTATCATGATCGAGATCGATCTAATGTAATTCTTTATGTTGTGTTTGCTGGGATCCGATGAATATTGAACTTATGCCAAGGTTATTATAGTCTTTATTGCGTATGTTATTTGTTATCTTGCATGCTTTCCGTTGCTAGTGGTTGCTCTGGCCAAGTAGTTGCTAGTGACTCCAAGAGGGAGTATTTATGCTTCATAGTGGGTTCATGCCTCCTTGCTGCCTTGCTCGAGTGACAGAAACGTGAAGGGGGAGGATGTGTTGTTGCCATTAGGGAGAAAACAGCGGTGAGAGTACCCGCGTGTATAATCATTGCTTACATTACACACTTTGTTTAATGCAATTATCTGTTGCTTGCAACTTAATACCTAAGGGGGTTCAGATGATAACCTGAGGGTGGATTATTAGTCATAGATGCAGATGGATGTCGGTCTATGTATCTTGTTGTAATGCCCGCACTAAATATCATAGTAATCATCATGTTATAATGTGCACTACGGTGCAACCTTTATTTGTCAATTTCCCACCTGTAATTTGTTCACCCAACATGTTATCTTTTATGGAGAGACACCACTAGTGAACCTATGAACCCCGGTCCATTTTCCACACTATTAAAAAAAGCACAACAATTTCCTGCTCTCTTTACTTTCTGCAAGCATACAACTGTTTTCCACACTATACGTCTAATCTTTGTTTTCAGCAAGACCGGTGAGATTGAAAACCCCACTGTACCGTTGGGGCAAAGTATTTTTGTTGTGTTGTGTGCAGGTTCCACGTTGTTGCTGACACGGGTGAAGCGCCAACACCACCGTCAGTGGCATCAACCTTCTGAATGTCCTCTTTCTCCTATTGGATTGATAACCCTGGTTCTTAACTAAGGGGAAAATTCCTACCGTTGTGCTCATCACATCCTTCTCTTGGGGTATCCCAACGCAAGCATCAAGGACATTTTCTGCCGCCGTTGCCGAGGAGAAGGAAGTCTTCTGGCAAGGGGAGTATCTCACTCTCAACCTATTTATTTTGTTTATTGTCTTGTTTTTATTCTCTATATTGAAAACACAAAAAAATTAGTTTACTTTATAGCTGTTATTTATTTTCTTGCTTTTATTTCGTTAGTATGAGTATTCTTGAAGTTGAGGTTCGTTCTTTTAAGAAACAAGGGGGAGAGAGTTTAAAAGGTGCTTGGTATAGAATAAATGATGCTCATATTAAATGTACAAAAAAATATTCTACCCTGATACTCCTGAGGAATTTTTATGTTGGCATTTCTGGTTGGTATAGGTATGTGTTAGATACTCTTACAAGTGGTAATTTTCTAGGAACTCCTGTTGTAGAAGCCTGCAATTTGATTGAAAGTTTAGTAGGAGCACCCCCATTACAACTGTTAAAACTGAGATCACTTTGGAGGATGTTATTAATAAACTAAACTCTTTGGAAATAAACTTATCACTTTTCCTAGATAATGCTAGCAAAATTAATGAATCAATAACTACTATTGATAAAAGAATCACTGCTTTAGAGGCTAGCAACACTCATGAAAATCAAAATTTTAGGATTGGTAAACAAGAAGATGCCATGGAAACTTTAAGCTCAACTTTTTCATCTCTTAATTTCAAGAAGGAGAAAGCCTTTGTGGGAAAAGAGAAAAGATCCATGTATGTTCCCAAGACAACTAAACCCAAATCTCAATTTGTGCTGAAAATTGCTAAGCCAATTAATGAAACTAAGAGTGACCTCCATGTTGAATCTTCTGAAACATCTGGTGTACATATTGCTGCAAATAATGTTTATAGGAAGTTAATGTTGATGCTTCTTCACTTGAAAATACTTGAGTTTATCTTTTATTCCTAGCTGAAAGGCGTTAAAGAAAAGCGCTACCGGGAGACAACCCGTTTTATTTCTCTGTTTTTCTTTGTTTTCTTTGGTGTGCTTTGCACATGGGTAATGTCTATTTCCTTATAAACAGCTCTGTATCTTTTCTTTTATTTTTTGTTGAGCCAAGTAAAGCCTCTGGTGGAAAGTTGACACTATATTTCGGATTTCTGCGTAGAAAACAGATTTATGCTGTACACTATTAATTCCATTAAAAATCACAGAAAATTTAAAATGACCTGTTATTTTTGGTGATTAATCCTGAGTTATATACACAACTTTTCTTAGTTGACCACTTTTTTATTTGAGCAACATAAGATTTTCGAAAAAATCGATCTCTGCCTGCTGTTCTGTTTTGACAGATTTCTGCCATTTATCGCATTTGCATCTTAATATCTTCCTTTTGGTGTTCTTTTGAGAAAAACAGTTTTGAAAGAAGTTGTGACAGTAGCTAATGTGTTTTTATTTCTAGTCTTTTGTTTAAACTGATCCATGTGAGTTTATTATTTCAAATGCACTAACGTTGCTAATGAAGATTGTGAGAATATTGATGTGAAGGAAGTTTTCAAGGGTCAAGAGAAGAGGATGATATGATGTGATCAAGAAGAGTGAAAAGCCTAAGCTTGGGGATGCCCCGGTGGTACATACCATAAAATTCCAAGAATAGTCAAGCATCTAAGGTTGGGTATGCCCAAGGTATCCCCTTCTTCGTCAACAAATTATCAGGTCACTTCTAGTGAAACTATATTTTTATTCGGTCGCATCTTATGTGCTTTACTTCGAGCGTCTTTTATTTTTGTTTTCATTTTGTGTTTGCTTTTGCTTTCAGTTTGTTTTTACTTTCATAATAAGCTTGGTTGGACCCCAGCATTCTTTTATTGGAGAGTGACACACTCCGCTTTTTCATGAGAATACGTTGTATTCTTAATCTCTGTCTAGATGCTGCATTTATTTAGCTCCTGTTTTGCATGCATCTCTTATCAAAGCTGTTAGTTTTACTGGTGTTATTTGAGTACTCTCATTTTTTCTTGTTGTATCCTAAAGATTATTTTAGTTAAAGCATGTTTTGTATGGTGCTTGTTGGGAGAAAGAAAACTGCTGCTTGAAGTAGAATTTATAAACGTACTAGTAGAAGCTTGTATAGACTGTGGCTAGAACTTTTTCATGCCATGCTAAATGTTATTTTAGTTTTAAAGCCTTGTGGTTATTGAGTAGCATGATTAGCCTCAAATAGCTGAGAGTGTTTAATATGTATTGAAAGATTCATGAGTTGTTCTTGTCATAGTAAACTATCAATATATGGTATTCTCTTTCGAATGTTTTTTTTGGTTGACTTGGCGCATGCTCACACCATGTTTATGACTACAAACCAGTCACGAATAGCCTCTATGACCACTTAGTTTTTTAACTTGTGATACTGCTTATGTTTTAATTAATGATGCTTATGTCGCTATGCATGATTATTACTCTTATGCTCTCTTGATTTGTCGCTCCCAGTCTTTTGCTAGCCTCCACCTGTACTGAGTATGAGCTCTACTCGTGCATCCAAACTCCCTTAAACCATTTTTTCCCATTGTGTCCACCATACCTACCTACATGTGGTATTTAACTACCATTCTAAGTAAATTGCTCATGTGTTACCTTTAAAACCTTCAAAATTATTCCTGCTTTGTGTTCTTGTTTTTGCTCATGAGAACATCAATAGAGAATATTTATCTCACTTGTTGATTGGATTTCACACCCTGGACTAGTGGCTTCATCCGCTTATCCAAATGATAGAAGAGTTGGCAGCGGGGTGCCTAGCCCCAAATTAATACAAACAAATTATCTTCACTATTTTTGCCCCTGATCATACCAGTCAAAGCATAATTGTGTAAACAAAAGAGAAAGAGGGATGACCTTCTACACCAGTTGCGTCCTTCACCATGGGAGCCGCTCTTGTGAATACAGTTGGCTTGTGACGTACTGTATTGTCTGTTTACCATTTGATGACACTAGAATACACCTCTCCTAAAATATAGACATTCCTCCACAAATATTAAACTTTTAATACCTTTGTTTAATAAAATAAAAAGCTATAGCACATGAGTGATCCCTCCTTCCCTCTGCGAAGGGCCTTTCTTTTACTTTTATGTTGAGTCTCCATCCTCTAACTTTATGCACACTTGAGAGAGCATTTTTTTTTTGCCATTCTGAGTTCTATGTGCATTTGTCCCATAAACATCAATAATTACTTCATGATGTGATATTATTTATTCTTAAATTATTTGTTCTAGTCTTCCTCTTGAACTTTGAAAGTGTCCTGGCATTTATGTTTTGTCCCACTCTTAAGGACTATCAAAATACCACTTTTCCATGCTTTCTCTATGCCTGAAACAAACGCTTACCTTTCTTTGCATTATTATCCATGATCCTTTAATTGAGTTACTCTACGTGATGCAAAGTAATTGCGATGCTTTATTATTAAAATTTTCTTTATCATGCATGTGTTTAAAGTTTTATGATCTCAGTGTGCATATTCTTTTACATAAGATTGGTCAAGTTTATGTTAGTAGCATGTCACCTCAGAAATTATTGTTTTATCGTTTACCTACTCGAGGACGAGTAGGAACAAAGCTTGGGGATGCTTGATACGTCATAAACGTATCCCTAATTTCTGATGCTCCATGATCATATTATTCCAATTGCTACATATTTTCTCCCTTATTTATAGCATTTTCATACGTTTCCGGGACTAACCTATTAACAAGATGCCAAGTGCTAGTTCCCTGTTTTCTGTTGTTTTTGGTTTCAGAAAAGTTGTTCTGGAAATATTCTCGAAATTGGAAAATTCGAAGCCCGGAAGTCCTATTTTCCCCGGAAGCATCCAGAAGACCGAAGAGGAGTCGAAGAGGGGCAACACGGGGGGGGCACACCATAGGCTGGCGCGGGCCCCCTGGCCGCGCCAGCTATGGGTGTGGGGCCCCTGGAGCTCCACCGCCTTTGCCCTTTCACCTATTTAAGCCCCCCGGATGGAAAACCCTAAGTACCAGATCAAAACCCCAAAAAGTTCCACAGTCGCCGTCACCGTCAACCCTAGATCAGGAGGGTTCTGGAGCTGTTTTCCGGCATCCTGCCGGAGAGGAAATCATCACCGAAGGCTTCTACATCACCATGCCTGCCTCTGGAGTGATGCGTGAGTAGTTCATCCCTAGACTACGGGTCCATAGCAGTAGCTAGATGGTTGTCTCCTCCTCGTATGCCTCCATGTTTAGATCTCGTGAGCTGCCTATCATGATCGAGATCGATCTTATGTAATTCTTTATGCTATGTTTGCTGGGATCCGATGAATATTGAACTTATGACAAGTTGATTATAGTCTTTATTGCATATTTTATTTGTGATCTTGCATGCTTTCCGTTGCTAGTGGTTGCTCTGGCCAAGTAGGTGCTAGTGACTCCAAGAGGGAGTATTTATGCTTGATAGTGGGTTCATGCCTCCTTGTTGCCTTGCTCGAGTGACAGAAACGTGAAGGGGGAGGATGTGTTGTCGCCATTAGGGAGAAAACAGCGGTGAGAGTACCTGCGTGTATAATCATTGCTTACATTATACACTTTGTTTAATGCAATTATCTGTTGCTTGCAACTTAATACCTAAGGGGGTTTGGATGATAACCTGAGGGTGGATTATTAGTCATAGATGCAGATGGATGTCGGTCGATGTATCTTGTTGTAATGCCCGCACTAAATATCATAGTAATCATCATGTTATAATGTGCACTACGGTGCAACCTTTATTTGTCAATTGCCCACCTGTAATTTGTTCACCCAGCATGCTATCTTTTATGGAGAGACACCACTAGTGAACTTATGAACCCCGGTCCATTTTCCACACTGTTAAACAAATCACAACAATTTCCTGCTCTCTTTAATTTCTGCAAGCATACAACTGTTTTCCACACTATACGTCTAATCTTTGTTTTTAGCAAGACCGGTGAGATTGACAATCTCACTGTACCGTTATGGAAAAGTATTTTGGTTGTGTTGTGTGCAGGTTCCACGTTGTGGCTGACACTGGTGAAGCGCCAGCACCATCGTCAGTGGCATCAACCTTCTGAAGGTCCTCTTTCTCCTACTGGATTGATTACTCTGGTTCTTAACTAAGGGGAAAATTCCTACCGCTGTGCTCATCACACCCTCCTCTTGGGGTATCCCAACGCAAGCATCACTGTCCCAGAGGCGTTGATACCTGCAATGCTGCAAAAATTCTCCAAAGACATGGAAAAAGGTCTACCGTAGATCTTAAATGCAACAGATGGGTCATATTATGAGTTATGGAATTTAAAACTCTCAACAAAAGTTTTTGTCATAATAGCATATTGGGGACCTTCATCATTCATGTGGTTGGTTAATCCAACCCTATTAATCCTCACCAAGAAGCCATCAAGTATACCTTCACCATTCAAAAATGTATAGCAAGGGAAACTAGATGGATTAGCGATTCCATCATTTCCCGCATTATCGATACTTGGTGCAATGAAGTCCTCATTATAGGATGGTCTCAATAGAGTAGATGAGCGTGAGTGCCTCGTGCACCTAGGTTCATCACTTCTAAATATCTCTCCAAAGATAAAATCATCATCGGAGGCCCCTACATCACCATGCCTGCCTCCGGAGTGACGCGTGAGTAGTTCATCCTTGGACTACGGGTCCATAGCAGTAGCTAGATGGTTGTCTTCAACTCTTTATGCCTCATGTTTTGTTCTAGTGAGCTTCCTAACATGATCAAAATCATCTTATTGTAATGCTACATGTTGTGTTTGCTGGCATACGATGATTATTGAATGCTATGTCAAGTGATTATCAATCTATCATGTTTGTGTTATTTATGATCTTGCATGCTCTCCCTTAATAGTAGTTTATTTGGCCAATTTGATGCTTGTAACTCCAATAGAAGGTATTTGTGCTAGATAGTGGGTTCATGCCTCCCTTTTATCCACGCTCGAGTGACAGAAATATAACGGATGGGGGATGTGTTGTTGCCATTAGGGAGTAAACAATGATGTTTACATTGTTTACATTACACACTTTACTTAATGCAATAATATGTTGCTTGCAACTTAATACCTGAGGTCTGATTGGATTACGCTCTGAGGGTGGATTATTAGTCATAGATGCAGTTGGATAACGGTCTATGAAATATGTTGTAATGCCCGCATGAATCACATAGTAATCATCATGTCATGCATAGGCACTACGGTACAACCTCTATATTTGTCAATTGTGCAGCTGTAATTTGTTTACCCATCATGTTATCTATATGTTTTGGAGAGACACCACTAATGAATTGTGGACCCTGTTCCTTTCTTTTACACTGATAATACAACCACTGTGAGCATTGTTCTCTTTATTGCAGACACTGTTTTCCTTTAAATCACTGCAATCAATGTTCTCTTTCGTTTACTGCAAACATGTATTGTTTTCCACACTATACATCTAATCCTTTGTTTTCAGCAAAATCGGTGAGATTGACAACCTCACTGTTTCGTTGGGGCAAAGTAACTTGGTTGTGTTATGTAGATTCCATGTTGTTGCTGAACCGTTAGTGCGCCCTGCCAACATCAGCTGCCAACCTTCAGAAGTGATTTCTTTCTCCTAGTGGTCGATTCAACCTTGGTTTCTTTCTGAGGGAAAACTTGCTATTTTGCTCTTCATATTTCCTCTAGGGGTCTCCCAATGAGCGTACAATCTTCGCGCATCAGGAAGATCACGAGACTCTAAACATGGAAGCATAACAGAGAGAAAATCATCTATCTACTGCTATGGACTCGTATTCCCGAGATGAAGTACTCACGCATTTGTCCAGAGGCGATCATGGTGATGAAGAGGCCTCCGGTGACGATTCCCCCCTCCGGCAGGGTGGCGGAACATGGGTTCAGAAGACGTATATTGGATTTTCGAGGTGATGGCCCCTCTCTGGATGTTTCATACAAAATAACTCAGTCCCTGTAATTTTTAGGTTTAAAGGCAATTTATAGGCAAAGAGGCAGCGAGAGGTGGCGGCCAGGGGCCCATCATGCTCGGCCTAGGGTGGGGCCGCGCCTCACACCCCCCTAAAGCCCCTGGCCCTCCTCCGGGTTTCTTTTGGACTATGTATTTTTTTCTGGTAAATAATGTCTTCCGTGGATTTTCAGCCCTTTCCGAAAATATTTCCTTCAGAACTTTCCTAAAATAGAAAAAGAACAAGTAGCCTCGGGCTTCTTGTTAATAGGTCAGTCGATGAAAACATTCGAAAAACGAAGGGAAACATGTGAAAACATGATAATAACATAAGAGAATTGTTTAGAAAACAAGCATGGAGCATCAAAATTATAGATAATTTTGCAACATATAAATCCTTCACTCTCAAATCCCATCAAAGTAACAAATGCTATGGGGGGAGAAGAGAGGAAGAAGAAGGAAGAACTCAACAAATGTATCCACAAGATCTAAATCCAAAGACTTCCCCTCACTAAGAGGAGAGATGGATTGGTGGAATAATAGATCTAGATCTCCTCTCTCTTTTTCCACTGATTGGAGATAAGAATCTGAAGGGGTTGTTGCATAGAAAACAAACATTTCCTACGTGAGAGACACCCGAAAGGCCAAGATCTAATCTAGGAGATGAAAGCAACGGGCATAGAGAGAGTCTTAAGAAGAACATACCCTTGAAGACAAAAATCGTTACGAGATCAAATCTCGTTGTTGGCGTAGTCGTACTCACACTGATCCCGATAGCGAGAAGATGTATACCGCAATCCGGCGGTGCCTCTGTGATCGGTCACACGTACGGTTGATGACGTTCTCCATTCCCTCGATCCAGCGGGGAGGCGGAAGTAGAGGATCCCTCGGAACTCCAGCATCACGACGACGTGGTGGTGGTGAAGAATCCCACGCTCAGGGCTTCGCCAAGCCAGAGACCATGGAATGGAGCCGCAGGTGGAGACGAATGAGGTGGGCAAGTGTGTGAGAGAGAGGGATCTCATGCCCTCTATTTATAGGAGAGGGGGAGGCAACACAATGGGGTGCAGCCATCCCATGGGTGTGCCCCCACCTCTTCCCTCATCATGTGAGTGGACACTCCACTCACACCCACTCATTTTCCCTTAAAACTCCACTTAGAAAATCCAAGAGTTTTTCTTTAATAAATAAATAAAATATTTTTATTTCTTTATTTCAGCATTTGTTAATTCTATTAACAAAATTTTGCATATAGCACCTCGAAACATTTGTTAATTCTATTAACAACCATTCGATGAAAATCCCCATGAACTATTTCGATTTTCCCCGAAACAATTTCGGTGCTGCCCAAAACATTCTTCGATATTCCGTATCCTCTCAAACGCGTCATCGGACCTTAAGTGTGTCACCCTACGGTTCGCGAATAAGATAGACATGATCAAGACTCCTATCCAATCAATAATCAACAGCGGGATCCGGAGATCCGTGATGACTCCTATATATTCAACGATGACTCTCGTGATTGTGTGAACGATCAACGTCGTGACTAATTCCCTTTGTCTCGCGATATTTTACTTGTCCGAGATTCGATCATTGGTATCAACCATACCTTGTTCAATCTCGTTACCGACAAGTACTCTTTTCTCGTTCCCATGATATAACATCCTTGTGATCATATCACGTGCTTGCAAGCGGTGTCAATGTGATATCACTGAGAGGGACTAGGGTATATCTCTCCGTCATTTTGGATGGACAAATCCCACTCTTGATCCATGATCCTCAACTAATACTTTCTGAATACCTAATGAAACCTTTATAGTCACCCTGTTTCGGTGTGACGTTTGATGACATCAAAGCACCCTTCCGGTACCAATGATTGGCATGATCTCATGGTCTAAGGAATAAGTTACTTCGTACGCAAGATATAACAAAAATGGCTTGATCGTATTGTTATCTTGATATTGGGTCTATGTTCATCACATCATTTCTTCTAATGACATGACCTCGTTATTAACAAAATCCAATGTTCAAGATCAGGAAACCTTGATCATCTATTAATCAACGAGCTAGTTAAAAGAGAGGCTTTACTAGGAACCATTGTTTGTTTATTAAACACACATGTATCAACGTTTCCGGTTAATACAATTCTAGCATGAGAAATAAACATTTATCATAAACAAGGAATAAGATAATAACCATTTTATTATTGCCTCTCGGGCATATTCCCTTCAGTCTCCCACTTGCGCTAGAGTTAATAATCTAGTCTGTAAGCACTTAACACGTATGGCGTTCCATTGTTATTACCATGCTTCGCATGTGGTAAACATCATTAAAAAAGATCTGAACTGTTCGGGTCCTATTGTATTTGCATGTTCTTTGCGTCTACACGCATCACTCATTCTCTTATGAGATGGCTCTGTATATATTTGGTCAATCGGTGAAACCTTAATTCCTCAGCTTAAACCAATGTCACTAACATTGTGAAAATGTAGCTTTATAGTGTCAGCATTCTTGGAAATTCACCAAGTTTCGGTGAGACCTTAATTCCTCAGCTTAAACCAATGTTACTAACATTGTGAAAATGCAGCTTCATAGTGTCAGCATTCTTGGAAATTCACCAACTTCAATAAAGAACTCCTTGACATAACGATATATTTAGACTTTGTTGTATTATCCGTCACAATACTTCAATTTTGAAACTGTTTCAAATCCAGCATGGAACTTTCTTCCAGCCTATTGTGCTACCCTTCATTACATATTTTAATCGAGATAAAATTATTTGAATAGATAACAAGACTATTAGTGTAACATATTACAACTAACATTTTGTCATTACTACATAGGAAAACATATACTTATCATTTCTAAAATGACACAAGGATCTCTCCCACTGTTGTCTAATCATCATATGAATTATCACGCTATAACATTTCATAGCATAGGACTCATTTGGTTGTGTACATAGCATGGAAACATGACTTAGAAATCTCAATTTCAATGATGCTCATCATGTGTCAAATCACTTGAATCTTTCTCAATTATTTTCCATGTGACAAGAACTCCTTCTTGTCATTTCGATATTGACTTACTTCAATATTTCATCTATGTAATTTGGCTTCAATCATATAAGGCGCTTCAATCCATCTCTTATAGATATCAATGCCCAATATCTTCTAAGCCTTTCATCAATATGAAAATCTTAACCGTGTTAATTTAAAATACATATTTTCCAATCAACCATATGTCATCTACATAAAGTATTGGAAATATGTCATAGCGCTCCCACTTAATTTCTTGTAACTCTACAGGCATCTTTATCGTTCATGATGGAATCAAACTCTTTTGATAACTTCATTAAGGTAAAGATTTCGACTTCGTTATGCTCACTTCAACCATTGAAGTGTGCATACCTTTCTAGCAACCTTTTGAATTTTACAGAACTCTCAGAGTGTGTCAAGTACACATCCTAGATCAAACTTCCTCGAGAGGAGAGTTGGTTTTGTTATTCATCTGCCATATCATAATATGTAACTTTTGCTAGAACTATCCGCAAAGACTAAAGCATCACTACGGAAGATCAAAATCTTGTAGTAGTCAACTCTTTGAACTTTGTCGAAAACAACCTTTTCGATAGGTACAACTTTCGAAGGATGTAAAAATCCATGTCTTTGTCGCTATATAGACCCTTTTGCTATTGTTAGGAATCATGCCTATCGAAAGGACTACCAAGTCACATACTTGATATTCATACAAGGATACTATGACGGATATAATGACTCATAGTTAATTTTACGAAGTCAGGGCCTATCATTTGCTTCCTTTATAAGGTCGAGGTCCTTTGTTGTCAAAACAACACTTTACTCTTAAACCATTACAAAGTTTTAGGACTTTTGTGGTTCAGTTCGCAAACTCATTCGAAGTATCTACAACACATGTAGTGTCTTCTACTTTGTCAAAATAGGAAACCCCGAAACAATTTCCAGTGTTGCGCTACTCTTGACATGATAACAAAGATTCTCTATTCTCGTTGAGTTTGTACTGTCCTCCCACTCACTTGTTTCACAAGAACTACTTTTTCGAGAAATCAACCCTTTCCGACAAACAACATTTGTCTTTTGGTTCGGTGATAGGAGAAATACCCAATGTATTATTTAGGATAACCTTATAAACATATATTTGTCTCATTTTGGTTGTAAACATTTTACACATGCTATGCATACCAAAACTTAAGAAAATGACAATTCGGGTCACTACCCAAACCATATCTTATTGTTGTCAATTTCAACAGATCATGATGGTGCTCTTTTCAGCGTAAAAGGGTTGTCCTTGATGTATAAACTACAAAATTATATTGGCAATTTTATTAATCTGACCATGTCCAACAAGTTTTGATTTTTTTTCTTGAATACTCCAAACTAATGTGGGGGTATTCGAGAAGTATAAGTTGTAGAAAAATTCTGCAACTCCTCAGATGTTTTGCTAAACTTGTAACTCAAACCTTATCCTTTATGACCCAACCATAAATACTAGATTATATTGTTACAATAATTTTTTACTTCATACTAACAATAATTTGAACCAATTCAAACAAAATATGTCAAACTCCATTCTCTTTAAATAGATATGCTCATATATCTACTCAAATCATTGACGGGATTTTATGAAGGAAAAATCAATCCACCATACATGACTACACAAAATGGACTATATACATCAATATGTATAATCTCCACTAAATTAGTCGTCAATTCTACTTTGGCCTATGAACGGAATTCTAGTAATTTTTTGGAAGAGGTCTCACAAGCGTCAATTTATTTAAAACAAAATGACTCCGGAAGTCCTTCAATATGGAGTTCCTTCATGTTTTGCTTTCCGATATGAACTAAAATGGTGGTGCCATAATTTAAGTGAAACTCTTTTACGTCTTGCAACGTTTAGCATTTAGTTTTATAAATGTTTACTTTACCAACATGATTTATATTAACATATCCATCAATTATGGAATATGGTCATAGTTTGAACAATCCCATTTGTTCTCACAAAAGACCAGAACAAAATAACAACTTATTAAGTTCTTAAAATAAGTCTTGAATGTTTGGTTTGATACGACAATGAACACAATAACACTTTATTTATGTTCATGTCATAATCGACTCCACATATATTACTAGTTTCTTTTAGGCCCTTGTATTTCTTGCATTGCGTTGCTTTGTATGATAACTCATACCAACCAATGTGGTATAAAAATACCCAAAAATACTTTGTTAACTAGTAATACATCTATAACTTGTATATCAAGCATATACTTTTCCAGTTATCTTCTTTTTCTACCATGTATCTTTTTGCAATTCTATTTTCAATATTCCCTTTCCTTTATAGAAGAATCATTCAACATCAAACAATGCTAGTCGTACTAGCTCATTTTCTTTGGCGTGTTAGTCATATACTATCACCCATTGAGTCATACTTTGAGTTTGATTGTTCTACTAATATCATCATATTAATAGTATTCTTCTAGATTCCACTCTTAGCAATCTCCAAGTAAGGCAAACGACTTTACCCATACTTTTAATCCATCCAATCATAACAATTTTATGATTAAGCTACTATAGCTCGAAGGAAGGAATTCATAGGATAATTTTTAGCGCCCAACTTCTTGGAATATTGAAATGTCTAGCGTCTTCAGTCATTGCATATATTCAGATAATATAGGCAAACATTGTCACGCTAAATTATACTCAGTCATGTTGCCACAAATAAGTTTCTAGATATCAATATATCTTTCACTTGCTTGTTTATGAAAACAACTCTTTTCAGTTCCTAAATCACCTTGATCAACAAAACATTCTTTTGAAGATAAAGTAATATGGAAGCAACCATGACTCTGGATTCTAAGTAGGAATTGGTTGCTCTCTAGATCAATCAATAATTAATCATATGGATCTAGGTAGGAAATACAAAAAAAATTACAATAGGACTCAATTTTGAATTTCACTAATACGGTATCAATCTTAGATGATTTTTACTAGATCATAATAGTTATATCTGAATTAACAATCTAAGTGTAAGGTAGTTTGTGGATGCCAATGAATACTACAATTTGAGCAAATACTTTGATTGGTTGTTCATGATAAATAAGTTCAAGTTAATTCAAAATTATACCATGAACTCCCACTCAAAAACAACATCCCTCTTAGTCGTCTTTAGTGATTACGCGAACCAAATTCACTACACCAAAAACGATCATCACGTGATGTAGCTTCAAAGGCGAACATCAACATGTTCATCATATCATCCATATGACTCATGCTTTATCTTTCGGTTACGTGTTCTGAGGCCATGTCTGTACATGCTAGGCTCGCCAAGTAGAACCGTAGTATTGCGTGTGTTTCAAGGCCATGTCTGTACATGCTAGGCTTGAAAACACCCATTGTATGCGAACGTTGAGTCTATCACACCCGATCATCACGTGGTGTCTCGAAACGATGAACTTTCTTAACGGTGCATACTTAAGGAAGAACACATTATTATCTTGATATTAAGTGAGAGGGATCATCTTATAATGCTACCTTCGCTATCTAAGAAAAATAAGATGCATAAAAAGGATTAACATCACATGTAAGGATAACATGATATGATATGGTCCTTCTTGCACTTGATATCCATCATGTGCATCATGGTATGATCTCCATCATTCCACCGGCGTGGTACCAAGTTCCATGGCACCCCAATCTTGATTGTCCATCAATAATAAGACAACCATATGGATACCTTCCGGTATATCAATAATTTACAAAATATATCATCTCATAATCAAATTTGTAACATTGACCATATCACATCACATGCCCAGCAAAAAATAGTTAGACGCCTCTAATTTATTTTTGCATATTTTACGTGGCTTAGGGCTTTCGAGGATAGAACCGTTCATACCTATGAACATCAACCACAACGTTGATAAACATATTTTTACCAACCCTTCGTAGATTAGATCTTAACTATAGTTGGAGAAACGGACACCCCCTCATCCACAAGTGAGACAATTCTCGCGTACATAGCACACATAAACTTAGTCTAGGGCAACTTCATCCAACTATGCCACTTAGATCATAAAATAATCAAGGAGGCAATAACATGATCATCAACGCCCACATACACCTATGTGTTCTACCCATACAAAACATCTATGCATAGATCAGGCTCTGATACCACTGAAGGGGTCGTTGCATAGAAAACAAAAAATTTCCTACGCGAGAGACACCCAAAAGGACAAGATCTAATCTACGAGATGAAAGCAACGGGCATAGAGAGAGTCTTAAGAAGAACATACCCTCGAAGACACAAAGCATTACGAGATCAAATCTCGTTGTTGGCGTAGTCGTGCTCACAGAGATCCCGATAGCGAGAAGATGTGCACCGCAATCAGGCGGTGTCTCCGTGATCGGTCACATGTACGGTTGATGACGACCTCCGTTCCCTCGACCCAGCGGGGAGACGGAAATTGAGGATCCTTCGGAACTCCAGCAGCACGACGACGTGGTGGTGGTGAAGAATCCCACCGTCAGGGCTTCTCCAAGCCAGAGACCATGGAATGGAGCAGTAGGTGGAGAGGAAGTGAGGTGGGCAAGTGTGTGTGAGAGAGGGAGCTCATGCCCTCTATTTATAGGAGAGCGGGGAGGCAGCACAAGGGGGATGGGGCCAGCCCATGGGTGTGCCCCCACCTCTTCTCTCATCATTTGAGTGGACACTCCACTCACACCCACTCATTTTCCCTTAAAACTCCACTTAGAAAATCCAAGACTTTTTCTTTAATAAATAAATAAAACATTTTTATTTCTTTATTTCAGAATTTGTTAATTCTATTAACAAAATTTTGCATATAGCACCTCGAAACATTTGTTAATTCTATTAACAAACATTCGATGAAAATCCCCTTGAACTATTTCAATTTTCCCCGAAACAATTTCGGTGCTGCCCAAAACATTCTTCGATATTCCGTATTCTCTCAAACGCGTCATCATACCTTAAGTGTGTCACCTTACGGTTCGCGAATAAGATAGACATGATCGAGACTCCTCTCCGATCAATAATCAACAGCGGGATCTGAAGATCCGTGATGACTCCTATATATTTAACGATGACCCTCGTGATCGTGTGAACCATCAACGTCATGACTAATTCCCTTTGTCTCGCGATATTTTACTTGTCCGAGATTCGATCATTGGTATCAACCATACCTTGTTCAATCTCGTTACCGACAAGTACTCTTTTATCATTCCCATGATATAACATCCTTGTGATCATATCACGTGCTTGCAAGCGGTGTCGATGTGATATCACCGAGAGGGCCCATAGTATATCTCTCCGTCGTTTTGGATGGACAGATCCCACTCTTGATCCATGATCCTCAACTAATACTTTCCGAATACCTAACGTCACCTTTATAGCCACCCTGTTACGGTGTGACGTTTGGTGACATCAAAGCACCCTTCCGGTACCAGTGATTGGCATATCTCATGGTCTAAGGAATAAGTTTCTTTGTACGCAAGATATAACAATATAAACTAAATGACTTGATCGTATTGTTATCTTGATATTGGGTCTATGTTCATCACATCATTCTTCTAGTGACATGACCCCGTTATTAACAACATCCAATGTTCATGATCAGGAAACCTTGATCATCTATTAATCAACGAGCTAGTTAAAAGAGAGGCTTTACTAGGAACCATTGTTTGTTTATTGAACACACATGTATCAACGTTTCCGGTTAATACAATTCTAGCATGAGAAATAAACATTTATTATAAACAAGGAATAAGATAATAACCATTTTATTATTGCCTCTCGGGCATATTCCCTCCAGAATCATGGAGGAATAGAGATAAAATAAGCTCCAAAAGTTCAACAATGGTGGGAGAAAACTTGATTGAAAGATGGGGAACCAATGGAGGAAGAAGACCCTTTAAATAGGTCCCCAAAAGTCTTCCCGTCGGGACATTCTTCACGTCCCGCCCTTGGGGCCGACAACCCAGCCACCTAACAGAGCAGGCCAACCTTGGGGGCATGAGGCTGCCTCAGCCCAACCTCCCAGTTTTCATAAAATCATCAATACTAAAAACATGATATCTTTCGCCTCCGGACTCCGTTTTCGATGAACTTGGTCTCGTTGAAATAAAAACAACAAGCACTACAAGATTATACGAAGAAACATAATACTTAAAAAAGGGAGAAAAAACTAAATGAACAAAAGGTTTTACTTATTTATAAAAGAGAAACTAGTAAATCCTCCAATATAAAAAACGCAATAAGTTTTTCACCTGAAATCCGTTTTTGATGACACTAGTACAGAAAAGGTCATCTGTGGCGCATCATTTTTCAATTCTGTGGCGCACCTAGGGGCCACAGGGGTGCGCCACAGAATATACGCCACTATTTTTTTTTTCTGTGGTGCACCATGGCCGTGCGCCACAGAAATGTCAATTCTATGGCGCACCTCAGCCCGTGCGCCACAGAAATTTGCAATTATGTGGCGCACCAAGTAGGGGTGCGCGTCGGAATTTCGTCGAAATTTCAAAATTTCGCCGGATCTCGTCGGATGCCGTTGTGACCGTGGCCTTAGGTGGGTGGTGGGTGGAGGATGAGGGTCACCGGAGTTGGTGGAGGAGGAGGAGCTCACCGGAGGTGGTGGTGGAGGAGGAGCTCGACGGAGGTGGTGGTGGGGAGGTCACCGGAGTTGGTGGAGGAGGAGAAGCTCGCCGAAGGTGGTGGTGGAGGAGGAGTAGGAGGAGGAGGAGGTGGTGGTGGTGGAGGAGGAGGAGCTCACCGGAGGTGGTGTTGGTGGTGGTGGTGGAGGAGGAGGAGCTCACCGGAGGTGGTGTTGGTGGTGGTGGTGGAGGAGGAGGAGCTCATCAGAGGTGGTGTTGGTGGAGGAGGAGGAGGAGGAGAAGAAGAAGGAGAAGGAGAGGTGGTGGTGGAGTAGAGAAGTGGAGAGGTAGATGGGAGATGAGAAGTGGAGGAGAAGTGGAGAAGTGAAATGAGAGGGAGAAGGAGAAAGAAGAGGACGAAGGAGAGGTGTTGGTGGGCAGGATTCAATTTCGAATCCTGCCCAACAATTCTGTGGCGCACCAAGTGTAGGGGTGTGCCACAGATTTTTTTTTCTTTTTTTTGATTTTCTAGTCAAAAATCTTTAAATGGCCATAACTTTTTTTCCTTTTGAAATTTGGCGATTCTAAAAAAAACTCATAGGCCGAAGGAGAGTGAGGTTGGGTTCCTTTTTCTCTCTAGTTATTTTTGATATTTTGATCATTTTTTTTCGACATCGTATGCAAAAGTTATGCCTATTTTACTTTTTTTAACGAACTTTTGCTCAGAAACTCGAAATTCATATTTCAAAATTTGATAAAAAAGTAGACCTTAAACTCTCCGTGCATCTATAAGGGATTTATTTTTTGATACTTTTTAGACCTCCAACTCTCCCGTGAAAAACTAGAAATGCCGTTCCGGGGGGGGGGGGGGGTGGAGTTCGTGCATGTGGACAGAAAATTTGGGAGTGAGAATTCTGTGGCGCATAGGACAGTGGTGCGCCACAGAAATGTCATATTTCTGTGGCGCACTAACCACCATGCGCCACCGAATATGAGTGTGGCTATGGGTGGGTTGGGCCCCAGCATATTTCTGTGGCGCACCCCTGTCACGTGCGCCACATAATTCCTTTTTTCTGTGGCGCACCCCTGTCCCGTGCGCCACAAAATTCCTTTTTTCTGTGGCGCATTCCTCCCCGTGCGCCACAAAAATACATTTCTATGGCGCATGGCTGCTTGGTGCGCCACAGAAACTGTTCCATAGAAAGGCACTTCTCTACTAGTGTGAACTTAGGCTTGTCTTGAAGAACACGAAAAGCTATAAAACCACACATTGAGAAAAAACAAATAAGAACCAAGAAAGATGATGCCAAGTAGGCAAAGTTTTGAGCTCTCTCC
This sequence comes from Alopecurus myosuroides, assembly GCA_028641055.1. Classification (NCBI taxonomy): domain Eukaryota; kingdom Viridiplantae; phylum Streptophyta; class Magnoliopsida; order Poales; family Poaceae; genus Alopecurus; species Alopecurus myosuroides. The sequence goes on from CM054059.1 coordinate 63,990,017, forward strand.
GAACGATACGGTCAAGTTGTTAATATGAGAGCCCCTATTGATAGTATGATTATCTATCCTATAACCCGGTCTCCCAAGTAATAATATGAGAGAGGTAAAATTGAAAATCTATCAAGATGATAGATTTGCCTCGAGAATTACACTTGAGCTAGATGATGAAGATTTTGACCTTCTCAAGATGGAACACATTTTTTGAGTTCGCTTTGCTCGGTGAAGACACACAGATTGCTCCCCCATATGCCACTATGGGAGAGGATCTTTTAAGTTCATATTCACTTCACCATAATATCCAAAAGGGTGGCAAGCTCCAATCATGTGATATCTTCGAGATGCTCCTCTTGTACTTGCACTTTGTCAAACTTGATGACAATGATGCCATCCACCATGGGCTATATGAAATTTTCCTTTTGATGCAAACCCATGGAAAGATACCTCACCCCCACATAGATATACCACACACACATATCATAGGTTAGTTCACAAAGATAATTGCAAAATTACATACCATACATGAACCCACACGGTACATCTTCTAGTTTTGTGACTTGATCACTTTAATAATCTCTTAGCAATTTGCCTTGATCAATCTCGTATCTTTTCTTCTCTCTTCATTATAATGATGTCTTGAAGGTATCTTCTTCAAGACATACTTGCAATATTCTCAACTCTCTCATGACTAAACTTCGGATATTCACATGAATAGCACATTGGTCATCACTTGATTATTTTGAATCCAACACATGGACAACGGGCTCGTAAAGCACCCCACGACCTGTACAATCTGAGGTTCGGAGGCCGACGCGACAATGTCTTGTATCTCGCGCAAGACGTTGGCGGGAGGGAATATCCAGGACGTGCCGGTGACCTTCCACAATGGAAGTCGTCGTAATCCGTCCATCTTCAGCCAAATTCTTTGAAATCTTGAAACTGTAGCGGCAACAGATAGGAGGTGCTCGTGTCGACCCGAGGGTCTCTGTGCGGCGGTGCGGCCCAGTGCGCCGGGGAGCTTTTGTGCTAGATCGCCGTTGGGTTGGAGGGCTTCGCGGGGGTGCCACGGAGGGCTTCGCGTCCAACATGCCTAGGTCAGCCGCTCCCCTCGCGGGGGATGGGGGTGGGAGGGCTTTGCTCAGATTTTCGCCTGACTTTGTGTCGGCCGATGGGGGAGGGGCTTCGTTACCTGGGGGCTTCGTACCAGGAACGTGCCACCCATTGTCACCGAGGAAGGGGAAAAAGGAACATACGAGAGGAGGAACTTGGAGAAGAGGGGAGAAAAAAAAATATTTGGGTGTATTCGAGTTTACCCTCTATACTTTCTGTCGCACCCGGACTTCTAGAGGATACTCACAGTCCGCTAAACAATAGAACAAATGGCTTACGGGGCATACCGGCACCCACATCTCAATATGAGCAGGCCAACACGTAAACGTGTGACAACCATTCTCTACTATCCATCGTCTGCGTAAACCATCCCATAGAAATCCGACTACTTCCATTGACGTACTTCATAACATACACACATGGTACGTCAACGGCATTTGAACAAGTGATATCACAACATATCTCTAAGACACAAAAGATTGAAATAAGTTGCAAATAGCTCTCACTAGAGCAGAGATAGCAAATACAATCATCTAGAGGACACATGTCCCAACAATTCATCATTACATCACAGCGGAAGCATCCAAAATGTCTGGGTACAGACAAGATCCAAATAGGCCTACGAGGCCGAAAACGAAAAGACGGAGCCCATCCACGATGTCTCGGATCCTGCCCGGGTCCGCTATCTACTCGTCAGCAGCCTCGTCATACTCCACGTAGTAGCCACCATGGGGATCCTCGGAAACGTAGTCTGCGGAAACCACAACCCCAAAGGGGTCAGTACAGACAAGTACTGGCAAGCAAGACTCACAAGATACCAAAGTGTACCCGGCAACACCAAGTACAGATGCTTTGGGTTCAACGGAAGAATAGGTGATACAAAAGTGCGGCAGCAGGCTGCTCTAACCAACTACAGAAACACGCTACAACATCCGGCTAAAAGAGAGGGATAAGATAGCGTATCGTAACCAACTACCACTAACCTCAAACAAAACCATCCTGGATCTCGCCCCTTATCCAAAGAATCAATCCGAGGATAACTCACACAGTTGGATTAGTGAAGGTTCCAGTTATTGTGTCAATAAGCCTATTACTAGTCAGGTTATCATTACTTAGATGTAAGTTGTCTAATCCTTGTTAGCCAGCCCTATCACCAAGTCATCCATAACCGCGGACAACACGGCTTCTCGAGAAGATTTAACCCTGCAGGGGTGCACCAATTTGGCCGTACACGTAAGAATATCCCGCCAGACGGGGATCAAACCCACCAAGCGAAACACTCAACACAACCCAACTCTTCTTCGCATCAAGCCCAAAGAATCACGTGCTGTGCGTGCGCGGCTAATCGAGCCCCCACGAAGAAAAGGGGGACCCTCATAGCACTGGAAGACCACGCCGCCCTAAATGCCGACTACAAAAGTTTCCACCCTGGCCTCGGGTTCGTACCTGCATATGAGTGCATCAAATGGAAAGCCCGAACTAAGTGTGGCGATTTGGACGAGATGCGAATCGAATCAGAGTTGCGGAGGGCGCCCATACACGCTTCCCACATGCGGTTAGCGCGCTCAACATGGATCCAGAGGACAAAGACTTTTCCTGAGTTCGACACTAGCAGGCCTCAAAACCATACCCGGCCTCCTGCCGGTGCCTTATCATCAAATTAGCATTACCTCAAACATTAACAGGTTGTTGTTTATCATCGAGCCCCCCAGAACATAATAAATATGGTAACAGAAAATAACGGACAACAGACTCGAGCATAAACAACCCTAAGCATGCTAGTAAGACACAGGCAACAAGCAATGGGGTTATAGGTGTGGATGTAAGGCTATATCAGGGTTACAGGATAACATGTGATAGGATCGAACACAAGCAACGAATCTTAAGGCTAGCAGAATAGACAACGGAAAGTATCGATATCCAGTGTGGAAAGGACACAATGGTTCATGTGAGTGAATACTTGCCTGCAAACTCAGTAGCCTGGTACTGGGCTAACTCCTCAGAAGTAGTGTCGTAAACCTCGTCTGTCTCAACGTCGTCGTCAAGCAAACAAACAACGCAGAGAGACAAACAATCAATAACATGGCATAATGCACAATCATGGGATGATGCATGACAATTTAATTGATGCATCAAAGATAAGCTAGTTGACATGGTAACATAATTAAATGGGACCATATGCAATTTGGGTTGCATATAGAAAAGCCCATGAATTAAGGTTGAATTAAATGATCTACAAATAACCATCATGAGAAAATGTATTAGCATGATGCATGGATGAGGAAAACAGAAAGAAAACAACAATAGATTCAATTTGAACAGGTGTTTACCAAGTTTGAAATTTTATTTATTAAGTTATGAAAAATTGGCTCCTTAAAGGAGTTACACAAGCATTTGTTGTTTTCACCAATTTTAATTGTTCAAAATAGATAACAAAATTCATATTTGGAAAGAACACAAAATTTTAGGTAGAATACATGTTTCATTTGTTGAGAAAGGAATTAAAATGAATTAATTATGAATTAAACAAGTTTAAACAAGATTTAAATGAATTTAGTTCAAGTATGAATTTATTTGAATTTTTATTTGTTCAAAACATTATATAAAATTCATATTTGGAAAGATTACAATTTTCTGGTTTGAAAACATATTTTATATGTTCAAAAAGAAAATTAATTTGACCAAGTTATGATTTTAGCAATTTTAAATGATTTAAACAAGGTTTAAATTATTTAACCAATTTTAATTATTCAAAACATGAAACAAAGTTTATATTTGGAAAGGTGGTTCAATTTTGCATGGAAAACATATTTTATATGTGCCATTTGAATTAAGTTTGAATTAGTTATGAATTTGATCAAATTTGAAGTAATAGTTAGAATTTGAATTTTTGAAAACATTTGAAATGTTCAAAACAGTAAACAAATGTCTTAAACATGTAGAGAATTAAATTTGGTACAGAAAACATATTTTATTTATTTAATTTGGAATTGGAATACAAAAGTTATTTGTATTTGGAACTCAGGGACTAATCTGTAAATTGCAGGGACTAGATTTTAAAAGAAAAAAGGGCCAGGACGGTTTTACACCTCGCAGTGACCCAACCTGGCCACTGACAGCGGGCCCTGGCCACCGTGGCGCTTAGGTGGCGGTGTGTGCGCGCGAGCGGCTGCACGCGTCGCTGACAGGGAGGCCCCACCTGTCAGCGCGCGGTGCAAAAGGTTGGATTTATTCCGCGCGGCTGGGGATCGATCCCGCGACCGCGGGTACGCGCGCGTGGTGCGTAAGCCACTGGGGTGGCTGCTGTTCCTTGTCAGTAGAGGGGCGCATGGGGGGTATGAGGTTCAGTTTCAGTTAGTTTAACTGAAACTGAAATTCAGTTAACTGAACTTCGACAGGTGACGGTGCCCGCCGGCGGCGATCTGCTCGCTGTGCTGCTGCTGCTCGCCGTGGATGTGTGCGGTGTACGTGCGCGTGCAGAGAGGAGAGAGAGGGGAAAGGAGACAGAGGTGATGCTCACCGGGAGGGGGGTAGAAGAAGAGGTGGACGTGCTCGGGATGAGACAGTCGACGACGGCGGCGACAGGGAGGTGGACGACAGCGGCGCTGCAACTGTTCCCGGGTCCCGTGGCGGTGTCGAGGAGGAAAAGGAAGCAGTGGGGATTCGATTCCCGTAGTTACCCAGGACGGGAGGCGTCCATGGGCGCGGCGATCGCCGGAATTGCTCCCTGCGGTGGTGCGGTGGTGGTTGGGTTCAGAGGTGGGAGTAGCAGAGGAGGGAGGAGTGAGCTGGACTGCGGCGGCGGCGTGAGAGAGAAGAGGAGGAGGAGGGTTAGGGCAGAAGGAGAGGGGCTCGGTGCAGCTATAAGGAGGAGGGGGATGCGATGTTGTCCGTCCCTCCGCTGCACTGCCGACGTGGGCAGCTCCGATGAGCTGCCGTACAGGGGGACGAAGGGGTACGCCAGGTAAGGGCTGGGCCTGGGGCTGGTTTGGTGGGCTCAGCCCACTGGCCTGCCTCTCTCCCTCTCTGTTTTAATTTTTTTTCTGCTTTCTGATTCTCTTTTTTTTTGCAGAAAAAGAAAAAGGGAAGAAAGGAGAGCTTTTAGGGTTGGAAAAAAAATATTTGGAATAATTTTTATAGATTGTTATTTACAAAGTCCAACTGTGCCATAGTTTGTTTTCCAAAATTTTAAACTTGGTTGCTGTTTGAAAATTCAATTGAATTTGAGTGAATTTGGTGTTAAAAGATTTATTGAAAAGAAACAATTTGATAGTTTGAACTTCCTAGTTTATTGAAAACAATTTGATGTTTTGTTTTGAAATTTTCATTTGAAAATTGTAACAGAACAAGTACGAACAAGGTTTTTGAAAATTGGTTTGAAATTCAAATAGAAAAACAAGTGAAAACAAATGAAAACAAATGGAAAACAAATGCATTGCTTATGATGACATGATGCAAAACATAAATTAGCAAAAAGCAAACATTCTAAAGGTTGTTTTTCATACTTGGGATGTTACAAAACGCCCCCCCTTGAAGGAATCGCGCCCCGAGATTCCTACTGAGAAGAGAAAAGGTCCGGATACTTCTTGCGAAAATCCTCTTCGGTCTCCCACGTTGCCTCTTTATCGGAATGATGAGACCACTGCACTTTTAAGAACTTGGTGCTCTTGTTGCAAGTTTTACGCTCGGTCTCATCGAGAATTCGAATAGGGTGCTCCTCATAAGAGAGATCTTCTTGCAGTTCAATGGAATCATGATCAACTGCACGACCTGGATCTTTGAAGCACCTCTTGAGCTGTGACACGTGAAACACATCGTGCACCTTGGATAGCTTTTCTGGAAGTTCAAGACGATAAGCATTTTCTGCACGCCTTGAGAGAATGTTGAAAGGACCAATGTATCTTGGTGCAAGCTTTCCTTTCACACCAAAACGATGAGTGCCCCTGAGGGGAGTTACACGGAGATATGCCTTGTCACCAGGTGCATAGATCATATCCCTGTGCTTGCTGTCATAGTAGCTCTTCTGACGAGACTGAGCAATCTTGAGATTGTCTCGAATGATACGAAGTTTCTCCTCGGCTTCCTTAACAATGTCAGGGCCTAAGAGTGAACGTTCACCAGCTCCAGACCAATTGATTGGACTCCTGCATCTGCGGCCATACAATGCCTCAAATGGTGCCATGCCTAGGCTTGCCTGGTAGCTGTTGTTCTAGGAGAATTCAGCATATGGAAGGCAATCCTCCCATTTCATGCCAAAGGAGAGACCACATGCTCTGAGCATATCCTCGAGAATCTGATTGACTCTTTCGACTTGCCCCTGAGACTGAGGGTGATAAGCTGTGCTGAACAGAAGTTTAGTGCCCAATGCTTCTTGAAAGCTTTTCCAGAAATGAGAAGTGAAGATACTTCCACGGTCTGAGCTTATTTCCAATGGAACACCATGAAGAGGAACGATCTTTGCTGTGTAGAGCTCTGCTAATTGACTAGCTGAGATTGTTTCTTTGACAGGAAAGAAGTGAGCAACTTTAGTGAGTCGATCAATGACAACGAAGATTGCATCGTTGCCCCTCTTGGACTTTGGAAAACAAGTGACGAAGTCCATTTCAATCATGTCCCACTTCCACTCAGGGATTTTCAGAGGTTGGAGAAGACCGGCTGTTTTCTGATGAACTGCCTTAACACGTTGACAAACGTCGCATTCATAAACGTATTGAGCAATTTCACGTTTCATGCCAGGCCACCAATACAGTGTCTTGAGATCCTGGTACATCTTTGTACTTCCAGGATGTATGGAGAGAGGAGTTTCATGAGCCTCCTTGAGAATGACATCTTTGAGACTTTGAACTTGAGGAACTGCAATGCGTCCTTCGAAGAACACAGTTCCCTTGTCATCCACTGAGAAGGACTTAAATTTCTCCTTGCATTCTTTGATGTGCTCTACCATCTTCTTGATTTCAGCATCACGAAGTTGTTCAGAACGAATCTTGTCCTCGAGAGTTGGTGTGGCTGTCAAGTTTGCAAGATAGCCTTGAGGAACAAGACCAAGGTTCAGCTTCTGGAATTCTTCATGAAGAGGAGGTTGGCTTTCCATGATCATGAGATTATTGCAATACGACTTGCGACTGAGAGCATCGGCCATAACATTAGCCTTGCCTGGAGTGTAAGAAATGGTAAGATCAAAGTCTTTAATCTTTTCAATCCATCTCCTTTGCCCGAGGTTTAGATCTGGTTGAGTGAAGATGTATTTCAGACTCTTATGATCGGAAAAGATTTCAGTGCGATTACCCAACAAGTATTGTCTCCATTTCTTGAGGGCAAACACAACTGCTGCAAGTTCAAGGTCATGAGTGGGATAACTGAGCTCATGTGCGTTCAAATGACGTGAAGCATAAGCCACAACTTGACGTTCTTGCATAAGAACTGCACCTAGACCTTGGAGAGAAGCGTCACAGAATATTTGGAAAGGTTTGGAAGGATCTGGGCCAACCAGAACTGGTGTAGAAGTGAGTTTAGTCTTCAGGAGATTGAAACTTTCATCACATTGTGGAGACCAAACGAACTTCTTGTCCTTCTTTGTGAGGTCAGTGAGAGGTTTGGCAATCTTGGAGAAGTTTTGGACGAAACGACGGCAATAGCTAGCCAAGCCAAGAAAACTTCTTACTTGCTTCACCGTCTTTGGAGGTGTAAGGACCCCAGACCGGCAGTCTGAAACCCTACGTATGCATACATTCACGATCCCAGAAAGATCAGTCGTGAACAACATACACAGTTGGCACACAGATATACATCATCCATTACACTAATACATAAAGGTATTACATAGAAGATCACATGATCAAGTTTAACGCAACTGCCACATGGGGCATGCAACTTATCAAACACAGCGGAAGACAAATAAAACACAACGTAGTTGAGCCCAAGTCACGCCTTAACCTACATGCTGCTGACCCGGAGACGATCCTAGTTCGCAAAGCCGTCAACTCCGTACTTCTCTTCATAGATCTCCTTCGGAGGCTCCTTCTCAAAGTCTGGCAAGTAGATACCAGGGGCGAAACCATAATGAGTACATTTGAATGTACTCAGCAAGACATCCATCATGTCACTTACCAACATGCAAGTATGCTTATATGGTGGAATAGGTAGGCTATAAATAGGGTTCACTACCAATGGTGTTCATATATGATGACACCACAGTTGCAGTCAGGTTAATCTGTATCTTCGTTGAAGAAGATACTTCAGAAGAAAAATAATATAGTTTTATTTCTCTTGTAGTTATCACATGTACAAGAGGTTTTGTAAAGTTTTGTTAAAGAATATTTTCTCTTTGCAAAACTTCTTGGAATCTGTTTCCAGAATTCTTGCTTAGAGTAGAAAAGGTTTTCTTTTCAAAACATTTTTGTTTTGTATAACAACACCTGGCTTTCCATCATCAGTATCTCGCAGATACAAAGTTCCTTCCTTTCCGAACTTCACAAGTTCAACACTTCCTTTCCAAAATTTCTCTTTCAAAAACTCTTTTTGAAAAACATTGACACAATGCTAGCTACATGGCCATTCAACTGTCCATATCCGAGGACGCGGCTTCTTCGAAAAAGTTATACTCTGCAGAGGTGTACACATCCACCAGATCCAGTACACCTCCCGTGAAACACCACGGACTGTAACAACAGTATGTAAACATCAGGTATCTGATCATAACCATCCACTATGTTCAAGCTAGTATATGCCTATCTCTCGATTGAGGTTGTTCTCCCCGGCATCAAGTCCCACCCTGCCTAGCCAGGAGCCTCAATGAATGCATCCGGAGGGAAAATTAATCCCACACTTTATATGCCTCAACAATGGGAGTTTTGACGACATTCGGTTCGAGGGTACGACGCCCCTTATAGCAAGTGAGATAGCACACACTAATAAGAGAAACTTCAAGTTAAGCCCCGTGCCCATGTTGGGGTAGGGTGGCAGTACGGTAAAGGTTGTCCGGCGAAGACTAGGTTATGTGTCATTTTTGAAAACACCACTTTCTCAAAAATGACCACTTCCACATTCCTCCGGAGAACAAGGATCCGCCTTTTCTCCGGGGTTTTCCGTAAAGCCTTTGTTTCATAGAATCACAATTTTAGGGTGTCCACTTAGGGACTAGTATATTTGATGGTAATAAATACCATATGGTGGCCTATGGGCTTGGTATTACCAAGTTTAACTATTGGCATGATAGTAACCTACAATATAGTATAATAGTAAATTCCACATCAAAAATAGTTTTGATAATCAAGTTTTTGTAAAACTTCATAGGTAAAACATGCATGATAGATAATGATAAGTATTGTATCAGCAAGCATCAGGATGGCTTGCCTGGTATCTCTTTGTGTCCCTGGTTGTTGGAGTGACTGGAACTTGAAACAGAGCTTCACGACACTTCCTTCCTCTTCGTTTTCTAACGCCGTAAAAAGAGAATAAAGGACACACATTCAGAACCAAACAAGACAAACAAGGCTACAAGTAATACATACAGCAAGCAATCAAGAAGTACCACCCAAGTTCTCAATTTTTCCCTTAAGAAAAATTGGCATAAAAACTATAGTTGAAAAGTCTGCTTTTTTCCTAGTGTTTATGTGTGGCCAATTCAATGATTTTTAGTTAAGAACACCATGGACCAGTGGGGTAGAGCACATGTTACTAGACAGTAGGGTGTCACATAAAACACATTTTTATGTCTAAAAACTTCCCCAACAAATCTCTATGGCTAGCACAAATATTTTGCTAAAATACTCAAGTGGTGAAAAAGGCTCATGACAACAAGTCAAGCCTATTTTCCACCATGATGCAAAAGTACCAGTGGGTGTTCCACTAGCAAAAATGCTCACCCAGAGGTTAATAAGCCTCTGGTCACTTTTATAAAAGTTCTCCAAACAAACAATCTAGCATCCAAAAACTCCTACTCATACTAGTAGAAAATTTAGGAAAAATACTAGACTAGTTTAGGCTACACTAGTTAATTTTATGCACAAGTGTGCAAGCTAGCAGAGGCAAAATACTCCTCTAACCAGTACCATAAATGCTACTGGATTCCACAAAATAACATAAAAAGCATAGCTAGGAAACAAGGAAAAACTATGCTTAAAATGCTACACATGTGAGGAGATTAATTCCTAGTCATCCAAGTGTTACTCATGCTTTTATGCTACTTAAGAGGAAACCTATCAGAGGTGAAAACCCTA